>OX411311.1:1237500-1404860 GCA_948150685.1 Rhaphigaster nebulosa
AATATAAAGACTGGAGTACATGTCATTTTAAAAAAACATTTCTATATTATACGTAATTAAAACATTCCATTTTAATGTATGTGAACATGCCCAGTTTGTAATGGAAATTTTTTCTGATAGTGAACCTATCTGTTTTTTAATTCTCTAAGTAGCGAGGATCCTATACCATAGTTACAAGAATTACCTATTTGTAACCTTATTATAGTATGTTGCGGAAATAATCTAACCTAACCTAACCTATTTATAATCATCTCACGATATAAAATTATATGTATGAATGATATGACCTTATATGAAAGATGAATGAAGATTTTAATAAAGATATATGATGAATGAATATTTTTATTTGCTTTTGGAGTATGACCCCTACTGATAGAGCTGGCTACAATGATGGCTGCAATAATTATAAATTTGTAAAATGTCGAAAATATTATTTCACTAAGTTGCTATGTCAACTTATCTCCAAATACGTGTAGACATAAGTGTATAGAAATATAATAATATAACAATATAAACATAAAATATAAATATTACATAAATAAATATTTTTAAATAGCTTAAATACACAAATAAATAATATATGAAACACATGAATAAACCCATTGCTTTGATCAACAAATCAACAAAATCATTCATTGACAATGAACGACTTCAATCTACAACATTGCCTAACGTAGTAAAACAGGTTCTTAAGAAGATCGCTATTGCCAATTCTAAATAACTCTACATAATTTGATCTGTTCATATTTACGGATGCGGGAAGCTGTATAGATCGGGGCACCGGACGAAAATATGGAAAAGATCCTCAACCTCATTTAAATTGCAGTTTTCATTGAAATTATAATAAATATTATTAAATGTTAATTTAATATAATAGTTGTCAGATAATCAGATTTGCACTAATGTTTTAGTTATAGGGAACGGGGAATTTAGTGCGAGATATGGCTGAAGGCTTATCACTTTCTGATTACATAAGAGGATATAATGGATCGCATTTAGCAGCAATCAGTTTTTGTTTATCTCGCTCCAACATGTTAAATAGTGTTAGCGTTTCGTCCGGAATACTCCATGTCTCGCTCCTCCATGTTAAATATTGTTAGCGTTTCGTCCGGAATACTCCATGTCTCGCTCCTCCATGTTAAATATAGTTAGCGTTTCGTCCATTTCAGTCTCGAATACACCATGTCTTCTAATTCCAAGATTGACTGTTTATTTACAGAGCACAATTGTGGGTATAACTGATTCAGACAATTGTATTTCTGATCAGTTTTGCTCCCATTATATAATAAAGATACCTCAAACACACATTTTAATCTTAAATTTTGTTATGGCTGATGTTGGATTTATATCTGTATACATGATTGCAACATTTAAGAAAATTAAATAAAATAAGTTATTATAATAGTTAACCTTTGAAATCGATGACTATTGAAAATACAAATATTACTATTGGAACTTTTCCGAACTGTATCTTAAGTGAAGAATACAATACTCAAATATCCCAGATTAAATTTTTCTTCCTCAAGAACATTGTAGGTATAATGACAGCCACTCCTTCAGCTCGCCTTCGACAGCTCACGGCTGATGAAGAACTCGAAGAATCCTGTCGGTCGGGTGTTGTCCAAGTGAAAGCGACATTTTTTTTTTTATTCGGTTCGGATCTGAATTGAATTAACGAAAAAAAAAAAACAACACGATATTTGCTCACCGATATTTTTTTGCTAGTTTGACTTTCAATTGCTGAAACGAAATGCCGACAGCGAAAGTGAGCGCGGTGGTTTGGCAAACTCTTGATCCATTATCAGGCTCGTTTGTCCTTAGCCATTCCTTATTAGCCGATCCTTACTCCGTCTTCTCAGTTTATTCATTTATTTTATTTTGTTATTTCAAGGTCCTGATTGGAGGAAAAAGAATCGCAGAACGAATCAAAATCGTTATAACTAGATCGTTCCAAACGAAGTTTACACGAATGATGAAAGGAATTTATTATGGAAAGTATTATTTCTATGGAAAGGAGTAACCTACAAACTTTTAATATGTCTTTCTCCATAAGACCAAATAAATATCTCCAATAGTCCAATCTTAAATTTATTCCCATCTGTAACAGAAAAAAACAATTACTCACTGGAATTACTGGAAAAACCCCGACCCCTAAACCGTTTACCTATAAAAACTCGACCTTTCTTCCATTACTAGTTCAGAGTGAGAACAAACCAATAACAAACTTTCTGTTTGATATAATCTACTTACACCTTGGTGAGTACCAACATGTATTTGATTTCTTGTCTTAATTAAATTCATTATTCATAATATATGTGTATAATTCATAATATATGTTTTATAATACTAATTTATTTTATATTAAATTTAATATGTATATTAACACCAAACTGTATTTTGAATTGTTTATTTTTGAATATTTGTGTGTTTTTAGAACTGAAGATGAATGTATGCCATTCGAAACTAGTTTTCAATAAAAACAAAATTATAGAAGTGGCAAATAATTTATCAGAGATATTCTCGTACATATATAATATATAAGATGTGCCCTTTGTGTCAAATTGAGCTAAAGTTCGGTTTGCTGGGTCTGAATTTTATTCTGTCTCACCGTCATTTTAATATTTTTTATTTTAGTGAAAATACGACCTTAGTGACGGAGCTCTGTTACTCACGTTTTTTTTTTTTTTAATTTATAACAACTCTCTTCTTGACTGTTTTTATGCGAAATTTAAATAATCGAGTCAAAATTCAATATTCTTGCCAACCTAGACTCAATAGATAACACTATCTTTTCTCTTTAAACAATAAACAATTTCCATATTTATAAATTAAGCTACACTGTCAGAGCACGGTAAATGTACGTCTTATTTATTATAGATTGAAATTATTTTTTTATTTGCATATATTTCTTTAACAAACTATTTGATTATATCAATTTTTTTTATCTACTGTTATCGGTCTCCGGGGATTTCGTCCCACCCACTGGCCCCTTCCTGGCGGCAGGCCTGTCCCGGTTTTCTCAGTAATAATTGAACATCAACATCGGAGCGTGGGGAGACAATAAAGGATGTAGGATGCCTGTCCCGGGAATTAGGAATGATGTAACACTGACTGACATTCGCTAATCAATCACATTGTCGTTTTGTTTCAGTCCTGTCGTGATTATTATATGTGTGGGTATTATTTCAGGGACGTGGTTTATTAGGTTCGGAAGCCATATGTAGATTTAGTATATTATTGTAAATAATGAAACCTTTGTAATCGACCAATTATAAAAAATTAATCTCCCCCCCCCCCCCCCCCAAATTTGAAGTTTTACGTACAGAGCCCAAAAATTGAAAAGAAAAAGAAAGTATACCGGCCGCCTGCGGCTTTTCTCCGAGACTGCTGGACTGATTTTTTTAATTTGTTATCAACCCACTCCTTACTCCAGGATGATCACCAGAACACGACATTACCACCCGCCATTTATTTTCCAAATGACGGCCGATTATAGATTTCATACTACCATATCTCGATCATTTATAAAGGTAGAGGCAAAATATAAAGAATTTTGGATTCATTATACCAAAGCCTTTAAATCAAAAATCCAATCTAAATAATTTTTTTTTTAAATACCCAATATACCGAATATACTTATGTGAAAAAATTATAATAATTTGCAGTGTTTTGCTAAATATGCCTAAAACTAATTTTATTTTATCATTATTTATTACTGGCGTTTCTTCATGTCTAAAGTTTCTGTTTTCATTATCCCTCCAGAGTTTTCTTACATTTTATTACAAGTTTAAAAAACTTTATTTTATGAGGTATAACAAACGTTTTAATAAAATTAAATTTTCATCTTCGTGGTAATTCTTTCGAAAAATCAAACTGTTTTTGGTATAGTGAGTATATTGTTGTAGAATGTTAAGTAGGATCATGAAGATGGGTTGTTGACATTTCTATCTTCTGAAATTTAAAAATTATTATTTTAAAAATCAAACTGTATCTAAAACTAATCGAGCTTATTTTCAAAAGGGCATTTATCCATAAAATAAATTAAGTGTTTTTTTCTTTATTTTTCAATTTAATTTGGAAGAACTGAATCGAACCATCCAATAATTTGCTATCAAAACCGAACAAACATTTCTTTCGCAAGGCCTAAGTTATGATAATTATTTAACTAGTATTCTTCTTTATTGTTTCGCTTTACTGGAACATTTTTATTAATGGAATGTGCCCTTTTGAAAGTAATTGACCTTATTTTGTGATTAAGTTTTTTATTTTAATTTAAAGTTATTTGTTTCAGATTACACGGACTGTGATGGAGCTATAGTGGAGAGTTTTCGTCGCAATTATTCATTGCAATAAGGTAAATATTTATAATTAATCCTTAATATTACAAACAGTAGTGTATATATATATATATGAATAAACGAGAAATTAAGATTGAAATTAATTAAGATTTAGACCGTCAAATAAGTAGGTGATTTTTAGGTGTCTTTTGAAATTGAGGGAACTTTTTTAAATTTAAATTTTTGGTCTCGTCGAAGATTTAGATAAGACAAAGAATACTATTGCATGTTTGCAAACTAATCCGAAATGATTCCATTCACATTTCTTTTCTCTTTTTTTTTTTTTTTCGTTGGATGTTGCATCGTTCAGGTAGTATTGCTTTGCTGGATTGCATAAAAGTTCGATAAATCATAATATACTATTTGTACTTCATTCTTTCTATCACATATATGCATCATAGATAAAATTGTAATAGAATAATCCTTTGTGTGATTGTCTTTATGATAAAAATAAAAATTCGACTCTTGCTACATATTGTTACGTTTTCAGGTCATTTCTCTATGTTATTGGCATACCGATTATTATCTTATTGGAAATAAAAATCTTGGAAAAACCTTAATTGATATAATGACAGAAGTGATGACTATAGTTTTGATCTAGATTTGACTGATGAGGAATATTAGGCCAGTCAATGAGGGGGTATGGATGGAGATTAGGGACGGCCTAAATTGACTTTGATTTTGGCGGTTTTCTGAACGGAGTTCTGAACTGACAGCGGTTTTTTTGGACTAGTTGAAATGTAAACATACCAAAATTCCCCGGATCTAGGATCAGAGGTTAAAAGAAGCAGGGAGGAAAGTCATATTTTTACGGTTTTTCGGAACCGGTTAGTCCTAGCTCAAAACATTATATGTAAAAAAATGAAGATCATTAAATTTCCTACAAGATTTTTTTTTATTAATTTTTTCGTATCTATTATAGTTTAATAATTTTTTTTTCTTCAAAGTAACAAACTCTAAAGAGAATAAAATGAAAAGTATAGTCTAATATAGGATGGAGCCAAAATTTTGTTTTCAACTTTGTTTAAAATTGAAGAGCCTATATTTCTTTAACTATAACAGATACGAAAAAAATTAATAGTAGCAATCTCGCAGGAAATTTTATGTATAATTTATCTTATACGTAATGTTTTAAGCTAGGACCAACCGCTTTCGAGATGTAAACGAAAAACATGACTTTCTCCCTCCCCCGTCCTCTCTTTGCCTCTGCTCCTAGATCCCAGGCCTTTTAGTGTGTTTACTTCTTAACTAGTTAAAACAAAGCCCTGAAATCAATTTTGGCTGTCCCGCTATTTCCGTTTATCCCCTCTTTTGAGCATTCATTAAATGAACGAACTATATCCAATGCATGAAGAATTGAGTCGCAGTGAAGTTGAAGGACGTTACAGAAGACAGACTACTTTAAGTGTTGTTATTGTGCTCTGAGATCAGCATTTAAAGCAGCCGATTGCGAAAGGAGATGATGTCAAACCTGGTATTGTGTAGGATTCAAGTAGTTGCTTTAAAACACTGTCAGTTCTTCTATTATAATTTTTTCTTCTTCGTTACAGCCAGCTCGGGACCACGATATACAAACTGTTTTCTTCCTTTGGCTTTAATGTTGGCCCAGTACCAGCACATCCGTTCTCGGTGTCTCTGCTCCCGCTCTTCAGTCCACATCCTGCCTTTTTTGAGCTTGGGCTTTTTCTAGAAATTCCGGAGTGCTTGAAGTTTCATCCTAAGAGCATCATGCCTATGCAATCTCTACTTCTTGCAAATCCTTCTCTAGTTCTGTGAACCATGCCCCTTTGGTCTTCTTTCCTCCTAGTATATTGTTTATTATTTCTTCATCAGTTACACTATTATAGAGAAATACAATATTGACTGAAGTCAAATATATCTCACTTCCAGAATAAAACGGACACGACTAAGAATTTTTTTTTGTTGTTGGAACGAACATTAGACTCAGTTTAAGTTCGACATAGAAGCCTAAGCCCTCAGAGTGTTTCTTCTAATACATGTTGATAGATCACATATTGTGTCTATTGGCTAGACCTGATATTTGGAGGCCCTTTGGCATTATAGCGGTCCAACTATTAAAATGTCAGCTGTTAAAAATGTTGAGTTTTGCTCATTTTATTCTGAGTGCGATATAGTAATATATACAAGTATTTAATCTACAATTATTCTCATTCGTTCATAAAATTATTTATATCTAAAAATAATATTGTGGTAGATTATAAAATAGGAATATAAAATAGGATTATAAAATCGTTTTTATTCTGAAACTTTAAGCTTTTTAGGTAAATCTTTTAAATTAGACTAGTCTTTTTAAATTAATTATAATTGAGTGGTATTATACTTGAAGAGCTAAGTGAAAGAACATGTTATGTTGCAAACATTTAAATCTGAGGAAATTAAATTTAATGATTTTTTATTCCTATTTTAGACTGGATCATTCAATTTTTAACTTCTGAAAACTAGCATAATTTAAGGTTTAGAAAATTATAAAAGCTGTTATGTATAACGGAGTATTGAAAATATTCTCCGAAGCAAAAATCTCCATTTTTCCTAAAATGTCACGCAGCATGTTCTTCCACTTAGCTTTACGGTTGTCTTAATGTTAATTCCCTTTTCCTTCAGTATGTTTTGAACTGTCTTGGAATTGTGTACTATTTCTATTGGAACAGTATTTTTTTAGTCTATTGATGTGAGATGTGCCACCTTTAGTCTGCATTAGTGCGATCTAAGCTTTTTCTTTTATGATGATCCCTGAATTGCTAAAACGTTGACTGGTTAGTTATTTACTGGTATTTGAGAGACTACAGGCTTTGACTTTGGATTCTTCTAATGATATCCTGCTAATAATATAGAACTATTACTAATGTAGTTTATATTATGATACAGAGATATTATACTTGCGGCTATGGTTAGTGGAGTGTGGCCGCCGACCCGTCGAATGTGTGCCAGTCGAGTACAGCGAAGTGTTCACTCTGATTACCAATGAGATCTATATAACTGTCCGCACTGTCATCGACTGGCAGGCTATCGGCTTCCCTAACCCTAATCCCATCGCCACAGTAAAAGTGACCCAGTAAGTCACAAGTCAAAATAAAGCATCCAGTCACTCAGATTAGGGGTATCGGTTTTTGTGAAAAGAACACAAAAAAAAAGAAGGTTATTTTAAATTAAATAACTTCTCGATTGAATAGTATTGAATAAAGAACTTATGAAGGAATGAGATGGTCCGGGAGGCGGTCAAAAAGGGGAACACAAATAGTAAAAACTATTTATTAAGGAACCGTTTTTTTTTTAAAGTAGATTGAGTTCCTTCCATCTCATTCATAAGTAAGTTCTCATCAAAACATTTTTTTTTTTAATTTTTTTTTTTTATGACGTCATAAATAATAGCTCCTGAAATTTTTTAAAATAACGGATCATTGGCAAGACCTTTAAGTGAAGTAAATTAAACATTGATGCTCGAGAATTAACCTAAAAAACCTTTACGCAAGAAAACAAATAGCTAATACCCTGGAAATAACTGATTATGGTACAACTTTACAGTCTTATCTGTAGCGGTCAATTGAAATTATTAAAACTATTACTGGCTTAATTAGATATTATTTAAAATTATTTGTTATGGCGACTTCCGATGGTTTGGGAAAGGAAATCGACAGCATTAATAATTTTAAATAACATCTAATTAAGTCAGTAATAATTCGAATAAATTACGCAATAGAGATGTTCAATTTCAGCATTTTTTTTTACATTTTAAAGTAGAAGTTGAAGTTTTTTTTTACGAAATTTATTTTCAATCTGTCTTTCTTCTTTATTTTTCTTTTCGGTTTTCAGATTTAAAAAACAAACGATTATAACCGATAGTGTAAAAAAAAAAAAAAATGCGATAAAAAATAGTTATTCGACACGAAAAACCCGGTTATCGGGTATAACTGAACTGTTTTTGACATCCCTATCTTAAATAATAGTAGATAACTAAACATTCAACATTTCTTCAATTCAGGCACCGTCAGGACTGAAAAACTTTAGATTACATAAATGCAGATTAGAGCTGCACAACTCACTTCAACAGTTGAAAAAAAAACGGATTGCCTAATTCCAAAAGTACTGATGTGAGATATGGTATTTTTGCTCTGCATTTACGTAATGTTTTGCAGTCCATTAAATTTAAGTAAATGGTCTTTTTAAATTAATTTTATTTGCGGCTTATTCTGTATTTTCTGATCAGCTGTTGAAATTTATCCTTTCTCTGCTGTGCTAATGTTACCTCAATTTTCCTTCAGTATATTGAGTTGTCTGGGAGTAATTTTCTTTCTATATTTACGAATAGTTAGCATTTTTTAGGGTGTTGAAGTGAGATGCTATGTCTCTAGTCTCCATTTATGTCATTTTATGTTTTGCAATCCTAATGATTCCTTTGTTTTGTAATCTTTCTTATAAATTGAGAACATATTTTAATAACCTAATAACATTGTTTAATAATAACCTAAAATGATTTCATTATATATTTTTGGAATTTTCTTTTTTCTGCTCTACTTATAATGGAGGCTGGGACATGTAATATTTTATTTAAAATATTAAAAACGATTGCAACAGTTTTTTTTTTCTCCCTTTTGTATTAAAACATCGATATTTACTTATCTTCAGACTTGATTTTAATAATCATGGTCTTTTTTTAAGTGCGGATTTATTTCGGTTTGTACATCCGTTTAGAGGATTTGCGGATATGTAATTTGTACGTACGTAATGTACCTGTGATCCTAATTGATCATCGTCTTTTATTTTATTTTTATTTTTTCCTTACAACTTTATATATATATATATATATATATATATATATATATATATATATATATATATATATATATATATATATATATATATATATATATATAGTTTCATTTAATTGTTATTTATTTTCACAAAATAATTAAATACCATCATACTTCATTTCTTTATTAAGCACATGTTCTCCTATACGACGTTTCGGACTGGCCTGTCCATTCTCAAGTGACCTTTGTCCTATCTGTCAATGTCATATTTGAATTTAAAATTTGCTATTTATTTGGATTCCTCTTATTACCATGTATATTGCTATCCTTCCTCTAACTGCATTAAATAAACTTAACTCAACGAAACGAAAAAAATCAGATCTATTTATTATTTTATTATGCATTTTATTTCAATACATTTAATTTAAAATAATTAAATTAATATGAAATATGAATCGTGGTGCATAATCGAGTGTAGATTATAGACCCGGGTTGATTTACCAACTATATATCGACATCGTTTTTTGAAAAAGGCTTAAGCGCCAAAAATTCGAATTTAGATTTCAATTTATTATGGGACGTAAACACCACGTCTATCAATTTCCGCTCACGATATATCGAGAAAAAAAAAATTGGAAAGGGTTTGAAAATCCACTGTTGATGACGTAAGCATCCAATACTAACGACTCAGTCGTCACTCTGGCCTTTACCAGTGCTAGAAACGTTAAAAGTATATTGTAATTACAAATATTTTTCCACCTTAAAAGAACTCCGCTGTGCAAAATTAAGTATAAAATTTAAAAAATATATATATATTGTTTTTTGGATAAAAAACGATTTGGGTGTTTCCCGTATAATTCGCTAAATGCCTTTTTCAAAAAACATCGATATGTTACAGGAATTATACTGAGGGCTTCTATCAGGACAAAAAAAAAAATGAAATGTCCAACGGTTACTTTTTTTTTTAAACATGATATTATACATATTCTATAAGAATAGTGCAGAAGTAATATTATAAATATTATAATTTTCATAATAATAATAATAATCTCATTAAAAGCACACTGTGAGAAGATGAAAGAGATGTGGCGCCATAGGAAATCTCACATCAAGTAGTCGCTTCGCGTGGTCCACTAGTGGCCTATACGAATGAATAGAATAATCTCATTAAAATAATAATTTCATTATAATAATAATTTTAATTTTCATTATTATTATAATCTAGTTTTACTGCTCAGTATCCAATTCATCTATATTACCACTTTATTTATCTATAAAAATGGTTAAATATTTTTATTGACTATGGTATAAGAATGTTCCACCACATATGGTCATTGACGTCATACAATTCGATTCCATAGCACACTCATGATGCTCATAGTCAGAGACCCCATGACGAGAAAAGTGACTCATATCATACAACGGTTTGGACATTTAAAATGAAATGAAAAATTACAACCTACAGCTGCTGAAATTCAAAATAGCGGCCAATAATTAGGTCTATTTATGGTTTTTAACCTGTACTTCCTAAACGGTGCATTCTATCGAAAAAGTTATAATATATTACATTAAAGAACATAAAATTCTGCGTCTAATGGGTACCACAATGTAATAATTTGGTTAACTGGTGTGGTCGAAAACCACAGTCAAAAACAGAAATATGAGTCTGCGACCATAGTTTTTGACCACACCAGTTACCCAAATTATTATGTTGTGGTACCATTAGACACAGACTTTGAATCTCTTTATTTTAATGTACTATAACGGTTTCCATTTATAGACTGTTTAGGAATTATAAGTGAAAAACCATAAATAGTCCTAAATTTTCGAGTGTTATTGGCCGCCATTTTGTTGCATGGCGTGCATTTTTCATTTTACATGCCCAAACCTTAGTATGAAGTGAGTCACTTTTTTTGCCCATGGGGGCTATCATAATGAGGTGAGTCAGTTAACATGTATTTATGAAGCTGCAGAGAAAATATTTCGTTGAAATGATCCTATTTTATTACACTTTTCGAAGTTTCACTTCCTTAGCGACGTTGTATCTCACCATTGCGGTGTAGGATGATAAGACTAACAGCTGGTAAACTGCCTTGCATACATTATCTGCCTAATCATTGTCCCGAGCCATTACCAGGCCTCCAGTGTTACACGGTCGACAATATACCGGAAGGGAAAATACAATCTCACTTTCAAAATGTTAGTGCAATATGAAGGAAAAGTGAAAAACGGAGAAAAAAAGAAAAAAAAAAGTATGGAATAAGAAATGGCTAATGAGTTCTCAGTGGTTTCTACTCTCTCGGCGAATAGACAATAACTGAATCGATTAACAGCCAAAGAGAAAACTGTAAGAGTTTGGTAATGCGAGGAGGAGACTGTGTGCTGTAGCTTCTGAGTCATAGCACTTCCTTAAATGTTGTTGTTTAGGATCTGAGTATCATAATTGACAATAATCATTAGAACATGATAATATGTACATGCCTGGATATTATATATATTGTTAATAGTAATATATGCCTGTCTTAATAACCTTAAACGCTGATGTTTAGATGTTACATGTTTTCAATAAACATTCAAGAATTGAGGTGATATCGACGTCGTTTATTGAAAAAGGCTTAATCGCCAACAATTCGAAATTTAGGTTTCAATGTATCATGGGACCTACGCATTCCCGGTATATCGATTCCCGCTCACGGTATATCGAGAAAAAAAATGGAATCTATCTAAAAATTGACTATTGATGGCGTAAACATTCTCATTCGTCATTCTGCGCCTTAGCTAGTGCTAGAAGCCTTAAAGTACCACGTATTGTAATTATAAATATTTTGCCACCTTAATAAACTTCTTCTTCTTCCACTTGAGTACAATAAAAGAGTTTTTTAAACAATTATAGTACAACAATTCTCTACACTACCTATATATTTTAACTTTGTCAAGTTGCAAATATATTTTAAAAGTTTCTGGTTTAGTTTCCATGGAAACATTTTCTTTCCATTAAATGATGTGAAAGTAGAAATTATTAAGTTAATTTCCGCTTTTGTATTCTTAAATTACTTTGTTACAGAGCGTATTGCTTACAACAGATTTGCGGAATGATGGGAGGATCCATCTCCTATTGGATGCGCTCTGTTATCCATCTATTTTATACTCCTCATAAAATACACTGTATCTTTGCTATTATTGGTCCGATTTTGATAATTCTTTTTTTGTTTTTTAGATGATTTAATTACATTTTATAAAAGTCTATAGATAATTTACCGTAAAATGCATACTTTTTAAGCTATGAACAAATAAAATATTTTTTTCATCATAACTTTTTTCCCTGCAATTCCTCGGTGAGTTACTACATAAATGAAAAGTTAAAGACCTTTATGAAGAATAATTTAGGTAAGTTTCATCAAAATTGTTAGAGCCGTTTTCGAGAAAATTGTAAAAATGTGTAAAATCGATTATATAAAGTGGCACTTCCGGTTAGTCGATTTTGACGAAAATGTTACTGTAACATCACATGCATGTGCCAACTTTAAATACGTAATTTCAGTATCGTACAGCTTTCCGTTTTTGAGCTAGACTGATCACATACACACACACGGACACACAAACTCACAGACACACAGACCATTTTGCGAGACTTGGTCATTTGGACTCAGTGGACCTTAAAACGTATATTTCCGTCGAAAACTCGAATTCGAAAATTTTCACGATCGCAATACTTCTCCTACTTCGTATATAGGTAAGGGAAAGTAAAAATACATAATATAATATTTATATCAGATTATATATTTTGAAATATATTCTCTGTACGATGCATCATTTTCCAGTTAGAAATGAAAAAAAGGGACCTATAAACCTCTTCCAAATTTTTTCAAAGATGATTCATTTTTAGCGGTGGATATCTCGAAAACTATAACTGAAAGCAACAAACTTATGTATACCAATTTGTAGGGAATTTAATATTTTTTCATTTTGCTCTAGAAGGTATTTCCTGTGCGATGCACCGTTTTCGAGTTATAAACGAAAAAAAGAGGCAATTATAACTTCTCGCTCACCCCCGCTGTCTCGGAAATCGTTGGAACTTTATTACACCTTATTGAGGAGACATACCTCTACACATTTCTGAAACTTTTATGGTTTTTTTTTTTTTTTTTAACTCAGGAGGCTCTAAAATGTAAAGGTTATTGAAAACCGGATACCGAAAATTTGACCTGGTAAGGAATAAAAAAAAATCTGTCGGTTTCTGTAAGTATTCAAGGGAACATCTGTTATGTTCAAACTTTTCAATTAAAAACAAAATTCATAATTAGTTGAAGTACGCCTGATGGTATTGACGAATCAATCTAATTAGGGATTGATAAATTATTTGCCACTTCTATAAATTTGGTTTTATTGAAAACTAATTTCAAATTTTATACATTCATCTTCAGTTCTAAAAACACACAAACATTAAAAAAAAATCAGCAATTTAAAATACAGTTTGATAATTACCTAGAAACACTCGACCTTTCTTCCATTACTAGTTCAGTGCGAGAACAAACCAATGTAACATATTCTGCTTGATAAAATCTATTGTAATTTTGGTGAATATCAACATGCATTTGATCTCTTGTCTTAATTAAATTCATAATTCATAAATTTTTTATAATACTAATTTATATTACATTAAATTTAATATGCATTTTGACGACATTTAATTTAAAATGTATAATAATACCAAACTGTATTTTAAATTGCTGATTTTTGAATTTTTCTTTGTTATTAGAACTGAAGATGAATGTATTTCATTTGAAACTAGTTCTCAATAAAAATAAATTTATAAAAGTGGCAAATAATTTATCGATCCTAATTTTAAAAAATCTTACTAACTTCACGAAAAAAGAGTTATTTATCCACTGATATTTAAACTGTGCTTTCACTGTCATTATAAAATTAATTATTACGAAATTAATACAGTTTTTATATGATATTGATATATTGGATCTACATGCCGGGTATGACGAAGAAAAGTGAATTTGGAAAGTCTTAGGAATTCAGGTCATATGTGACTAGTCATCTTTGCTATAGCCACGCATTTTCTCTTTGCTAATTCTTTTAAACGCATTGCAAATTAATTACTTAAATATGATATTACATATTAAAATTAATACAATTTTGTCTTCGTAGGTATATCGTCTGAATGATAGCATAAAACAAATATTAATTTTTTATTTAATAAGTACTAATAAGAATTAAATTAAATCATAACACTCATTTAGTATTACGGAAAAACTATAATCCAAGTTTTATCCTACTTGACTAGCTATGAGAATAGATTTTTAATTTTGAAATATGTTTATATAATGTGATATATAATGATCTACCTATAAAGGAGACGGAAAAAAAGCCAAGATATCGCAAATTTTGGCATCATCAGGACTTAAATATATGCCATATTAATGTAGATCAGAAATAGAACATCTTACTTCTTACTATTGACATTGATATTTTACTTCGTCGGTGAGGGAGTTGAAATCTCTCCAAACAGTCCAATTGCTCCACTCCATCGTTCCATTCGGAGTGATTGTCAGTGTCCGCGTTTAGAATTAATTTAAGCTTCGCAAAATGTTCTTAATTAACCAATCGCTACTTGACAATTTAATATGGACATTTTGACTTATTTAGCTAGAGGCTATTTTAATTTATGTGAAGTTTATTTGTATTTTAAATTAGTTTAGAAATTTGTTGAATATGAATAGATATTTTATATTAATGTTTATTGTCAAAATGAGTACACATAAAAAAAAAAAAACTTATCAAACGCTTGTCACCATTGAAGTATGCTTGGGAAAATTCCTCCTCGAGAAGGACAGATCCCGGAATATTTATATAATCCTGGAACATGAATGAAGCCGTTATTACCATTAGCTGTTCTTGGAAGACGACGAAGAGCTAGAACAGAGGATTCTTGGAGGTATTTATCGCATTCCATTTCTATTAACAGTTAGTTGTGCATTCCTGAGGGCAACAAGTGGGCCGAAGAAAGTGTTGGGCTGGAGGACCTCCTTGAGTGTCTCGCGGTGTTTAAAACTATCTGAAATCGTTAATAGTAATATTATACATTAATATACATTATATATGGATATTATTAATTAAATAATGTAAAATCGAGAACCTCTATGTAAGTGTCTTGCACTAGGCCTATTATGAACAGTGATAGGATTCATTAACGAACGCCAATCTAATATATCTTTTTGTGATCAGGTCAAAATACCAAAAGTATCATTACAAATACCAAAAGTATCATTACAAATACCAAAAGTATCATTACAAATACCAAAAGTATCATTACAAATACATTTTTTTTTTCACTAAGTTAATATTTTTATTTAAAGAAATTTTTTTTATAAGAAGAGGGAGGGAGATGATGCTGTTAGAAAAAAAATATATAGATGGATAAGTATAGACTTATTTTGATGTGTGCTGACGTTTCGGTCTAAGTTTTGCATTTTAAACCATAATTATTTACCAGAAGAATATAAAAGAAAAGAAAAACTGTAAAAAGAGTAAATAAGAAGATAACAAACAGTATATAAATAAATTAAAATTATTAAGATACATGAAATTTATTATGATTTTTGAAAAACATTAATGTATACTATAGTTCTACAGCCCCTGTAGGGTTTTGGCCTCATACACTATCCTCGTCCACTCGTTCCTGTCATGAAAATATTATGAATAATGAAAATGATTATGATATATGAACATTTTATACATATCTCACAGCCAGAATGAAAGGGAAAGGGACAGAACTCAAAATACTACTAACATCAGGAATTTTAATATTTGGGCCGCTTTGTTCTTCTACCGACAACATGTGTTTAAAGAAACAATCAGGAGGCTTCTATGTAGAACTTAACCTATGTCTAATGAACGCTCTAATAATAAAAAAAACATTTCTTGTGTTGTGACCTTTTTATTCTGGATGCCCGATATGCGAATAATGAATAAATAAACTTAAAATAATGAGAATAAGATTTTAATTTTCATAACGTTTGTTATCTTCTTGCTTTTCTTCTTATATTGTTTTTATCTGACTTCATGCTAGTTGTTATCTTGTTTTGCTTGAAACAAGTCGAGACGCTGGCACACATTAAATAAATTTATAATATTTTTCTTTTCCGACAGCAGCACCCGACCAACTTCTCGAATTACTTGTAGGGCTAACGATATCTCCATTATTATATTTGTATTTGCTTGTCTTTACCAATGAGCATTTGAACCTGGTCAATCAGCACCATAGGTAGGTGAGGATGTTAAGTACGTTAGCGCAATCGTGAATGAAGTATAGATCGCCCATAAGAATATGGCAGACTGAAGGCTAATTCGCGTGTATATTGATACTAACGTCATGGGCTATCAAATAGAAATTTATGAATTAATATTTATTTATTAATTTTATTTTTCATTGCAATCGTTTTCAACAAATTTTCAAATTATGGCAAAATGAAAGCAAGCATGCCATTTATAATTGAACTGTTGGTCGGATCAATTGAATGCGCGTAGGGGAAAGAGTTTCTTATGTTCTCATTTTCCCGCTGCCATTTCCTTGTGGGCGTACTGTTATAGTTGACACAATTATGATTAGAAGGCTACGACACAACTTTCACCGCAACATAATAGTCTCATCGCAGATTCATTGACGTTTCGCTTCTCGAACATAAGAGCGTATCTTTGTCTCAAGGCGCGACCACGAAGCGCGCGTTCAATCACAGGTGACCTTTGCAGGGAGATCTCATTGATGCGCTATGGTTAGCATTTACTCTTCCCGCTTTCTAACTGCCTCCTGTGGGTTTCGGAACATGTCGATCGTGATAAAAATATTTTGATGTGTGTATTGATGGTTGACCGTATGGTAAATCATGAAAGATAAATTATTTGGTTGAGGTAGGCTGTAGAAGGATCAATTATGCTATAGAAGGATCAATCTAATTAGGGATTGGTAAATTATTTGCCACTTCTATAAATTTATTTTTATTGAAAACTATTTTCAAATGTTATACATTCATCTTTAGTTCTAAAACCATACAAACATTCAAAAATTAGCAATTTAAAATATAGTTTGGTATTGTTATTAAATTAAATGTAATTGGTATACATATGAAATTAAATGTAATATAAATTAGTATTATAAAACATTTATATATTTATTTGGGGCTGATAAATTATTGGCCACCTCTATAATTTCTATAATTTATGAATTATGAATTTAATGAAGAAAAGAGATCAAATACATGTTGGTACTCACCAAAGACCTTGGCTTAAATTAAATTCATAATTCATAAATGTTTTATAATACTAATTTATATTACATTTAATTTAATATGTATTTTGACGAAATATAATTTAATATGCATAATAATACCAAACTGTATTTTAAATTGCTGTTTTTTGAATTTTTGTGTCTTTTTAGAACTAAAGATGAATATAACATTTAAAACTAGTTTTCAATAAAAACAAATTTATCTATAGAAGTGACAAATAATTTATCAATCCCTAATTAGATAAATTATTAATTGAATGCCAATAAATACAAATAAATAGTTACAACTATTTTATTTTATTCTATCTCCTTCATAAAAATATTTTATTATTTATTTTTTTGGACTAAGTACTGTGAAGGGATATTTTCGATTCTCACCCAGAGATTTCAAAAATTCATTCTCTTAGGAAGCAAAAGTTATGCTTAAGCACTTATTTAGGGTAGAGGAAGTATCGTAATGGTTAGAAAAAAAAGTTTTATATATAAAACTTATATATATATATATATATATATATATATATATATATATATATATATATATATATATATATATATACATATATATATATATATATATATCTTTAAGCAATCATATATATACATTTTTCTTTCTTTTCATTGTTTTAGTAAAATTATTAAAACCAGAAGAATCTTCTTTTATTTCGTTACTTTTCTGTTATAATTGAGATTATTTTAAATATTAATTAACTTTTATTAATGTATTTTTGGGCCAGACATGTTTTCTGTACATACTTGTCATTCTTGAAGGACCTAAACCCAGAATACAGTTTATTTTTCTCTTCTATATAATAAAATTATATATATATATATATATATATATATATATATATATATATATATAAATATATATACTGCATACTATATATATCTTGTACTTCTGAAACTACTCACATTCTTCTAAATTTCTTTTTTTTTTAACTTTTCAAATTCTATTTAAACAGGCCATAAATTATTACGCTTTTCCTTCAACGTGCTAGAATGGTTAAATTCTAATTAATCTAATTAAATTTCTTTAATTTATGTAAAAATAAAAATTAAGTATATTTTGCTATTTTAAATAATTTTATTATAATGGCAAAAGATGGTACTGTAGCTAACTGTTGGTACTGTAGCTAACTCCTTAAACCGATTACCTTACCGTTTCTTGTGGTGCTGTAACAAACAACTCCTGCGAATAAAGGTACGGTTTTTTCTTTTGAAGAAGAAGTTGGTCGGGGGGGTGCAGTAAATCAAGAAAAAACCTGCTAATAAGTGAAACTTATTTTTTATTGTGTGCCGAAGTTTCTGAGTACGTTGTAGCCCTCTTTAAATTAGCCAAAGTTCGAATCATTTGTGGGTTGACTATGACCAAATTTCATTAATTCATTTGAAAAGCATTTTTTGAAGTTTGGTTCAAGTTCGTAAAGAATAATTTTGTAAGTCTGATTATTATTTTTATTTTATATTTTTAAAATTTCTATTAAAATAAGCAGATTGCGTATTCAGATTCTGAGAGTTTCTAGTCATCGCACCTCTCTAGTTTAAAAAGTTATTATAAACAGGTTTTTTAAGTTGTACGATACGTGTAAGCCAACAGAAAAAACATATTTTGACCATTCTCATACCGGTAGACAGGTATTATTATTATTATTATACATGTTATAGATCCATCAGAAAGAATAAATAATAGAAAAGATCTATGATTAATCAGTATCGAAGCCGCGTGGAAATTTCCGTAGGTTGATGAATCTCGAAAAAGGGCCTTGGAATCTAGAATCTATTCTAGGAGACTTTGCCCTGTTTTTATAGCAGATAAGAACCCTGGCACTATGACGCTACCTTATAAGAAAAAGGGGCTGATCTAGTACCGTTCGGTCGATATCCCGTGGGAATGGGATAAATATAGTGAGGAGGATAAGGATACTGGAAGGACCTCCTCTCCTGGAGGATCCGAAGAGAGTGGTTTAGAGGAACCGGTTCCGCGTTGTCCTTGTTCCTTCCTCTCCGGTGATTACCTGACCCTCGGCCCCTTCAGGTGTTTGCCCTACTGATTACAGGTGCCCTCTCCCCACCACCCTCTGTCTGTATATTGTCTCATCTCTACCCATCTTACTACCTTCGGTTGTCAACATCACACAACTAAATCCATTTAAAGCTTATTTAGATTTAAAATTTATTTACACCATGTTGTCCACCCATTGCCAATGTACAGGCCATGGATTAGGGATGTGAATATCGAAAAAATATATCGATATAAATCGTTTCGATATTTTTTAATATATCCAAATAGTAGTTCGATATATCAAAAATAATACCGATATATCGGGCCTTGATATTTTTTAATCTTTTAAAGGGCCTGTTATAGGGGGGGGGGGCTTAGACGTTTAAACATCGATATATACATATATATCTTAGCAATAGTTTTTCAACTATATCGCAATAGCAGTTCAATATATCAATAAAAATATCTTTTTTTTTTTTTTTTTTAACCTTCAAAAAAAGGGGAAAAGGGTTTACATTGAATCGAAGGTTTGGAAGGGGCGTTGTTCCAATTTGTTGAATAGGATAAAATCTAAAATTTCACAGCTATAATAATTTAATTTTCCCAACTATAATAAACATTTTAATTTTTCCAAATATGATAAATATTTTAATTTTTCCAACTATATTATAAAATATTGTAATTTTCTCCAGCGTTTTTGGATTTCTTGGACACCACACCACAAGTTTTTATGGTTCTTTGTTTGTCGAGCCAGTCATCCTTTTAGATTTTTTAAAAATTTTATATTTGTTTCCCATATTTTTTTTTTTTTTTTTTTTGTTTGTTTAAAAGATATCGGTTTTCGTTACTCAAATTTTAATATCGATTTTTCAATAAATCGAAAAAAATATATCGGACAAAATTATCCATATAATTAAAACATAATCTATATATTTTTTCAACATCCCTAGCAGGGATGAATAAATGAAGTTAGTATTAAAATCTGATTATATAAAAAAGTATTTTCGTAAGCTGTTTGTTACGAATATTTCCTGCCGTAGACGATTGTAAATAAGTTAAAAAAATCAAATCTAATCAAATAAGAAAAATCAAATAGTGAACTTGAGAATGGAGAACCTATTTCAACCTGCTATAATTGTGGTAAAACATTTTATTCCAAGAATTATTAACATTTTTAAAATTAATGAAAATTTTAGTTAAGAAATTGGGATTTTATCAATGTAATGCAGTGTCTGAATATTTAAAAAAAATAAAATTATTTTTGTCGTCTTAACATTCTCAACAGGACAGTGAAAAGTTCAAATACAACATAGTTGGGAAAATTAAAATATTTAATAAAGTTGGAAAATCCCGTCAAAATCTTTGGATAATTTTAGATTTTGCCCAAATATCCTCCCTAATACATTGTTGTAGCAACGTCCCTGGCTGACAACAGCCTATAATAATTGTATATTATTTATTAAAACCCCTGGATTTTCTCATCGAATCGTTTCAATTCTGTTACGAATCTACTATTCGTTATTATTTTCTTGTTAGAGATTCCCTCTAAATTTTAAAAATTCTGGTCTGTGGTGTCAAATTTATGTTTTTCTCATTTTTTTAGTCCCCTGTCTTTTCGTAGAGTTGTGGCCATTTCCGACCTAGTTCCTTTGCCGAAAGTAAAGAACAGAAAAAAAAAAAAGAGCGTCCGGTTTCCGCTTCTTCGGAGGACAGCAGATCTTTATCTTTTTTCCTAACAGCGGTCTCTTGTGGATGGAATTTTTGAGGTTTCTTCTAAAACGATTGTTCTGCTCAGGCAATGAGAAATTCAATTAGTTTAACTGATTTTTATATGGATTTAATAATAAACAATTATTTAGTAATGTAATCATAAATAAAAGAAACAATTGAAAATACTGTATCCTTCATCTAATTCAATTCTAGAGTCCATGGGTGCCCCCCCCCCCTTCCCCTTTAGTCATGAACTAATCACATACCTATTGATTGTTTATCACACTACGGACAATAAAATTAACTATTTATAGTTTTATATTATTTTCACATTTTTATTTTATAATAAAATGCACCACTTTTATAATTTTAGTTTTGGTAGACACTTATTTCAATTTCTTCATCAAACAACCTAAAATACCACCTTTTGCTCTCCCCTCCCCACCCCCTTCCTTTCAGTTTTGCGTCGTAATCTCCTCTCTTTCATCTCCCTGTGTTCACTCTTACTATAGTCTGCTAATGTATTGCTTTATGTATAGATCATCAGGACAGAAAAAAGACGGAGTATATTGAACTTGTTTTATATTGT
This sequence comes from Rhaphigaster nebulosa, assembly GCA_948150685.1. NCBI lineage: Eukaryota > Metazoa > Arthropoda > Insecta > Hemiptera > Pentatomidae > Rhaphigaster > Rhaphigaster nebulosa. The sequence continues at coordinate 1,259,204 of OX411311.1, forward strand.
ATATTGTGTATTTTGGAGTATATTTTTTTATTGATACATTTTAATTCTTGTGCTTTAAAAATAAAATGTCTTTTAAAGCGTTAAAAACAACAGAAATTGACATTTCTTCTTTTTCTGAACAACTTATTTTCTCAAATAACTCATGAAAGGTATCACTATCTTTTTTTTTTTTTTTTTAAACTTTCAGTAAAAAAAGTACCTAGTTCATATTATTAATTAAAAGAACAACAATAATGTTGTTGAAATATTTATTGGATGATTATTATTATTATTTGTATTTGTAATTATTGGATAATAAAAATGCATTAATATAGACTCATTTCAAGGTGGTTTTAATTCTCTACAATATTTACTTTAATGGTTTTTTTGTAACATTTTTCCTTCAGAGAAATTTGTAACTTTGTTTAAAAACTGTGATTTTGTGATTATCATCGCCCTCGAGGTCCATCGGATCAAAAAATATATGAATTCGTCTTAAAATTTCATTTGCTATCAGAATTCTTAAAAAAAATAAATAAAAATATCCCATTCCATTTGAAATTCCAGAGTTAGTTGCGTTGCAGAAAATCTAAAGGTTGTGGGGACGGTAATACCATAAAAAGATACTTCTTAATTCATTACAAAGACCCACCGATTTTCATCCCGTTATTACAACTATTCTGGAATCTACAACAAATGATCCATGTCTGCTGGCATACCCTGTTTACGGTCCATATTTATGTTAATTTATCTTCTCTTCTGTTGAGGCCTGGTTTGGCGAAACATTGACTACTCAGGTACTGGTATTTTGAATCACCATTAACCAAGGTTTGTTTAAATTATTTTAGACTATGTTAATAATTGTATTCTAAAACGGTTTAAATCTGATTAAAATTAATAAGCATTATACCAACCAACCATTTTCATCTTTGTAATAAACTATTAGTTTCATGTAGAGTAAATAATCAAAATATTTCACTGTATTTCTACTTAGGGGAAAATGGTTACCCAATCCTTCAATCTTGCCCCACTCAGTTTAGTTCTATTTATTTAGCAATTGGTTTGACATTAGACATTTGAGCGAGGTGGCATTTGGCTCATGTCTGGCTGTATACTGTGAATTGCGTAATATTCCCACGGAGTTATTTTGGTGTCTGATGTTTAAATTAGATTTTGCACAGGTTGTAAAAAAAAAAAAAATAACAATAACAACCAAATAGAAAAAGTCCTATTTAAAGATCTCTCCACGTTAAATAGACCTGTTAAATTTGGACTGAAAACTCCCCGAGAAAAAATGAATATGACTGTCTAGAGGCAATAAATTTGTGTTTATTTTTATATTTTTTTTGCTTTTAGTTATTTTTTTTAAATTTATTAAATTACTTTTATTAACATAAATCTATGCATTTCTTAATAAATAATCATAAGTTTATGTTTACATAAATGGCAAAAAAGATCTGCAATGTATTTCAATATAGCTTCCTCACCATTTGTATTGGATACATAACGTAAAATAAATGCATATGGAAAAATAAATTTAATTTTTTGATTGTTTATTTCGACATGTCGTCCTTACCATATCCAAACTATCGAATAAGCGAAAATGGAATTTTAATATGGTCACTTTAAAACACGCTAGTAGAGGCACCATTGACACAAAGTCTTGAATTCCTAATCTACAAAAGAGACATTGCGCCAATCCTTGAGGATTATTAATTCAAGCCTTTGCCAAATATTCGACAGTTGGAAATGGTTAGGGATGATACTTCGGATTATTACAAATAAATAAAATAAATATATACATATTCATGGATTTCGTTTAAATTGATTTTAGACCATTTTCACACTATTTTCCTATTTGTTGACGTACGTATGATAGTATAGAAGGATCAATCTAATTAGGTATTGCTAAATTATTTGCCACTTCTGTAGTTTTACTTAAATGGTCATTTTAAATTAGTAGATGCATTTATCACATATTTTTCATTAAATAAATAATTAGGGATTGATAAATTATTTGTCACTTCTATAAATTTGTTTTATTGAAAACTAGTTTCGATTGTTATACATTCATCTTCCGTTCTAAAAACATACCAAAATTCAAAAATAAGCAATTCAAAATATAGTTTGGTATTATTATACATATTAAATTAAATCTAATATAAATATAGTATTATAAAACATTTATGAATTATATTAAGATAAGAAATCAAATACATGTTGGTACTCAACAAGGTTTAAGTAGATTATATCAAACAGAAAAGGTTACATTGGTTTGTTCTCGCACTGAACTGGTAATGCAAATGACTGTAATGGAAGAAAGGTGAGGTGTTTGTAGGTAAATGGTACGGTTTAGGGATCGAGGTTTTCTCAGTGATTCCGGTGAGTGATTGGTTTTTCTGTTATAGATGGGAATAAATTTTAGATTGGATTATTGGAGATATTTATTTGGCTATTTAAGCAAAAATTTGGATTGGATCTGAAGAATTTTATTATTTCAAGTGCTTAATATATATTTAATTTGAGACTGTTTTCTACGTGATGTATTGATTTAACTCCTGAGTCTTTGCTGAATTTATGTTGTTTTTTTTCATTTAAATGAATTGCAAAGTTGCAATTCTCTGTCTTATTATTATATGCAAGCATATGTTCGTTTAATTTCTGATTTAGTGATCAGCCGTTTTCGAAATATAGGTGTCAAGGAAAATACTTTTGTGCATGCCTAACCGAAATTAGATAAAATTGATATTATATCATTTTTACACTATCCTCATCTTTAGGCGAAATCGGACGAGCCGTTTGAGAAATATAGAGATGTCAAGAAAAGTACGTTTGCAGATGCGTAAGTGGATGGAATGTGATAACATTAATGTGGTACCATCTAGGAAGCTGTCTGACACGTAAAACGCGAGAGGAAATTTTGGATTCTGAAGAAACCATATTTTTTACTTTCAGCATGAATATAAAGCTACCTTCAGTAGTGAGGGAGTATAATTTCTAAAGAAAAACAAACTGCAAATCGCTAGTATATTAAGTAAAATTATAGTGGTCAATAGCCACTATATTACAATTAGCCTCAAACACCAGTAATATTACAATTGTTTGAAAAGTTGAATGGAAATACTAATTATAACAAACTGGAAAGTTTAAATCTAACACAATTGGTTAACAGAATCAAGCCATGTGCAGTTTAACAAAATAAAATTAATATATATCAATTCAGATCCAGGCAAGGTCATATAATTATTTAATTTTGCTAAAATCTGTGTTCATTGGAATAAATCTCAAACCTAGCAAATATAACTTATTTGTAACTAAATGCGACAGTCAACAGATTGGTTTGTTAATCATTAATGGATATATCATAACAACACAATTGGATGACAGGATCAACCATGATGACATTTAATGGCATAAAATTTACGTAACAATTTAATTGCTAGCAAGGTCATTTAGCAAAAATCTCCATTATCACAAAAATAATTTCAAATAAGCAAATATACCAAATTAATTTAAACCAAAAGATAGGAAAAAATTAATTTGTTTGTTAGTTTGTTATAAATTTATCCAATTCTGTACCTAGGAGGTCAGCTGTCGTAACATTTTCAAAGTTTTATAGTAGAGCAAAAAGATTGTTGTTGATAGTCGTCAATCTTATAATATTAAAATAAAAATCAACAAAATTGAACGTAGACAATTTAAACTGACGTATAGAATGATCATGTTTAGGCAAAATGAAAAGTTATTTTAGTGAAATAATGTTGGAATTTCATCTAGTGTCAACTATCTCTCCATAATTTAAAAAAAAAATCGTTAATATTGCGCTATAAGTAAGTAACCTATCCAAAAATCTTTAATTGTATTAGTAAGTTTGTTATATATGTGTGCTAAAAATATATGTGTGCTAAAAATGTATCTGTTAAATAGGACGAGGTTAGTCTTATTAAATCTACCGCTCGCTTACCACATTTCTTTTTCTCTCTTTCAACATTTTTCATCTCGTATCGATGTTACTTAAGTCTGATATTACTTTAACTAATCCTGCATCCGTCCTCATTTCATTTCTTTATAATAATATTTAGTTTATAATTCTAAAATAAGACCATTCCTGTTTAATTCTATTGATTAAGTATATGAATTGCACATTGCCTTGCTTTTTGATAGTAGCCGTTGGAAATATTGCTTTGAAAATGTTAGAGGTTTCACTTAGTATGCTTACTATTAAACTGTTCTCCCAGCTAATAAATTTATCATATTTATTTCTAATTGGAAAGGGCTACTAAATTTTACCTGAACCTGACAAGAAAAGAGTTGTGAACATTAACTGGTCTCATCACAGTAAGATGTGGTAGTCCCAGAGAATAAAGAAATGATTGAACAGACTGTATCACTTTAATGATGCAATTATAGCTGCAGATATTACTAGAGCAAATCCCAGGGACTCAATGTGCTTCCTGAAGGTTTCTCTATTCTATTGGATCTCTAGACGACTTGAGGTGTTTTCACAAAGGATCCATATGGGTCGAAGGGAAAAAGCGTTTCCACTACATAATAATAACAGTAATAATGATATGGGAAAACTTAAAATGTGCGATTTCATATTCACACTGTGATAAATAGAGACCCGTTTCAATGACCAACTTACTATGGTTAGAATTATTCTCTTGTCCCGAGAGACTTCAGAATGACTACGGTGGAAATAGTCTATTCTTAGAGAAATTTTCACTTTCAGGGAATAGATGTTAGAGGAATAGTGACTTTCAATGTACTTTCTGTTGTCCATCATGTCCCGGAGGAATTACTTGGTGGACACGAAGACAATCTTTCCTTTCATTATGCGCACGCCATTGTAGACCAATAAGCATTGTATTCTTTAGCCTTTATATCCCATGTAAAAGGAAATAGTTTAGTGTGAGCCAGCCTTGTCGAGTTCCTTCCGCTTCCTTCCAGGACCCGAAGACATCCTTCCCGGGTTTGTTGGTTAGTTTGGTAACACAGTCGCACGAATGGGCTGTGGTGGTTGAAGCGTGACATTTTCATTTTTTGGATTCGGAGTATCAACATCATGTGGTGAAATTATAGGTCAATGCACAAAGACGTTATCTTACAATCCCGATCTCATATTGCGTTTTATACAATGCATACATATATTATATTTTATTCAATTATATCCAACTAATTAATTTTAGCAAACAAACCAACAATAAATTAATTTATGTATTCAACGGTATTTGCCACTCTCATGACAGAAGGGATTTTTTATAACCTTTTTCTAAAGCAACTGCAGCATTTGACAAATACTTTATTCTCGTGTAAAACCGATATTTTCTATCGTTATCCTAATATCCGATATATCGATGATCGATATTTTACAACGGTATATCGCTAATACCTTTATTTTAAATAATATTATTTCTGAACTACTGCCAGAAGAAATATTCTTATCTTACGTTCTTAATCTAGAATAATCAATTATCAAGCTTAAATTCTAAAAAAGCAAGAGAAATAAAATGAAAGTATGGTATATTCACAAATACTAATAGCATTATATAAACCATTATAAATATAACCATGCTGAATTATAGAAAACTAATTCTATAGAAAAAATTACCGACTTTGAGTTTGGAAATTAGTCTGTCGATCAATAAATTCGCTAAGATTTTGGGAAATGTTTGTTTTCATTATATAAATAACTGCATTTGAATTACATTAAGCTCCCGCCGCAATTACAAAAAGGACCCGTTGGCAGTTTGTTAAGCTCTTGAGCGAGCGTAGCGAGCGGAAGACGATAGCTGTAATATAATTAAAGCAGTAATTATTTAAATTCCGCTAAGGTTCCGACCTCAACTGATAAAGATCTGTTGATTTGAGTATTTGTAGTGGGCATGCGCACTCGAAGTACTGTCAGGTCATAAAAATCTAAACTTCCGCCATATTGGAGCCACCAATTCTGGATTTTAACCCTCTATTTCTCACTTTTAACGCCTTGGAAAAACCACTTTTTCATTCTGATCAATTACTAAACAATAATTAGTAGATAAGATTTATATACAAATAATGTTAATTAATCCTATGCAAAGACAGATTGATAATAATATACATGGTGGTTGTACCGAGATGAATATCGGATGAGTTACATGTTTTTAGATGAATGGATTGAGAACACACAATGTTGTCGGCGAAGATAAATCAATTTTTTAGAAGTTTGAAGGCTTTATTATTGAAAAACTTGTAGAAGAATATAGAATATGAATTATGGTTAAAAGTCTTCAAGATAAAAATGTGCTATAACATTTTTTTTTTGCCAAAGTATAATTCTTTTCTCTTTTTTTTTTTTTTTTTTAAATGCATCATGGTTAGTAGAACTATTTGTTTATAAATAATAATTATATTATTTCATAAACTTATTCACAGTTTAATACAATACTCATTTAATGCACTTATCTTGTATTTTTCATCTATTTCCTTTCGATATATCGATATTTTTTCTAGCGATTATCGATATGAGGTTTCGTGATATCTTAAAATTTCGATATTTCCGATACTTCCGATATTCCAACCCTTTTTGGGACTCTATTTCACCTCTAGACCTCAACGACTCCTGACTTTTTACATTTAAATTCCGCATCATTGTCTTATCTCCTCTCTTCATGGGTCGTAATTGATTTATGTCCTGGATCGATGTAAATATTGAAAATAATTGTCCAGTTTTAATTATTTTTTATTATTTATCGAAATATATATATATATATATATATATATATATATATATATATATATATATATATATATATATATATATATATATATAATTATAGCCGAACTATTTGGGCCATCATTTCATTTCATTTCATTTTAAGTATCTATTTATTTTTTATTTTATTTATTTACTAAATTTATTTCGCCTCTACCCCTAAGAATCATTGGCGTATTATATAACTATTATTAAACCATATTGTAAAATTCTGATTTCTTAGGTATTCCAAAAATTTTCTTATCATGCCTTCCTCATCCTGAAATAGAAAAAAAAAATATGATATGAATAAGATATTCTATAAAAATATTATAATAAAAATTGATGGATGATGGTTGACCGTGATGATAAATCAAGATAATTATTTAGTTGGGAATTAGCCAATCTATATCTATATAGCACAAATGTCTTGGTGCGTTTTCACAGGGTCCGTTAATCATCGGAGTCGGATCCTGCATTTTCTGCATTCTGACCCTCTCCCGCCCTCTCCTCCAAGATTTATGGGACCGTGTGTGTCCGATCGTATCAATCACTTAGACCCGCTAAATCCTCACAACCGTTCCGTATGGCGTATAGTCTGTCTCGTGTATATTTCTGTGTTACATAAATAGAAAATTTATGAACGTCTGATAAAGAATGTAAACAACATTATTGTGAGAGATATTAATAAAAAAGGCTAAGTAAAAGACTAATAAATAAATTAAGACTAAAGAGATAAATGTTATGTTTTATATTTTTTCCTTGTGTTTACGATCATCTTTGGGACGGGATTCTCCCTCTAATAATAATATGAGAATGTTTAAAAAGTGATAAATGAAAGTTATAAAAATTGGTATGGCTTAATGGAGTAATATCAAAAGGAGAAAAAAAAAATGAATAAAAAAATATATAAGGAGGACTTATAGGAATAAAATAAATAATAAATGAAGAGATAAATGAAAATGTAGGGGCAATAATGATGCATGTATAACAATAATCATACACATTCGTTATGAAATTAAAATTAAGGAATGATGATGAAGAAATTGGTGAAAATAATTCGTGAAATGTTACAAAATAGGCGGAGAGAGAAATGATTTATTGAAAATCAGTGCTGCCCAAATACATTGGGTTGATATAATACACAGCTTCCATAGAGGATAAAATATTTATATATACTCATTTTACATTTATTTCTTTTTTCATTCATACTCTTAATTCATAGTCTTTTCGTCTTTATTCGATTACACTACATTTTCTTTTTTTCTATCTTTTATTTATTTTTATCTATCCAACTACTTTCTCACCTCTTCATAATTCCCTCTTCCAGTTAACAATCAACCCTTTTTTAATCCAGTATATAAACTCTAGACAATTGGAAAATTTATGAAACAAATCAAACATCAATATCTGAACGCACACATATATAGATCAACAGTACAGGAAAAAAATATATATATGTACATATACAAACAAAATAAATTAAATGAAATGATATTTTTTAATTTCTCAGCTACTCCTTAGATAGAATTGTGTGGTGATTTACAGCTTCGCTATAATAAAATAGGATGGAACTGAATCTTTAAGTTGGTATCTCTACTTCCAAGATTCGACCATTAGGTTGGTATCTCTACATCGAGGATTCAACCTTTAGGTTTGTAAAAACAGTGAGTGATTGGTCGGTTTCCTCTTTATCATACCTTTCCGAAATATGCTCTACACATTCTCTCAGGTTTCTAAAGCTATGAAAAAGAGCCTTCAGTTTTTTCGGAGACTTATCGTCATGCTCTATGGACGCCTGGAAGAAGCTGACAGTATGAAGGCAGAAAGGTCAGCTGAGACAAGCCTGGCACACTTAACCGTTCTCTGCATTAACTGGACCCATCACAGCTATGGTGTAAATGAAAAATAACGAATAGTCTTGTTTTGTTTTTTTCATCATGGTATTAATATATGTTTTCATACAAAAATTTATGTACAATATTATACGTAGAAAGGGAGATGTAGTTGATGAAATATGGAGATATTGGATAGAGATGAAGTGAGAAATAATACACTGTAATAAAATGTACAATTTAATATGTGCCCTGGTTTCGGCCTAAGTTGTAGCCCTTCGTCAAGGATTAAGAAATACAAGATACGAGTAATAATAATTTATACTGTTTTAAATCTTTTCATATTTCCACATTCCTATATATTTTTTCTTCTCATTTCTGTGATTCTCGGATCTTGTTTTTCTTTGCCCCGATGAAGCCTTACAACTTAGACTGTTACGTTGTCATACATTGCAACAGTATATACTACCTTACTATGTTTTATTTTTCATCTATTTCTAAAATACAGATCCATGAATTTATATCTCAACAATCTTTTAAATACATTTTTATTTTGATGCTTTTTGCTCTTCGGCAATAAGATAAAAGTTTAAAACTATATTAATCCATTTAATATTGGCAATTAGCTTATGAATTTATAATCTTGAACTAAAAATAAAATTTTTGGTGGCGTAACTTGAGCTTGGACACTCTCGTGCATGATGATCTGATTTCTTATCGGGAACAAATGGATCAGATTCTTCCGGAACAAGAATAATTCTTCCACAGAAAAGGATAATTGCCTATTATTTGCAGAGGAAATAATAGGCAAAGATGGGTTTTACAAGGCCTCTGTAATAGGCAGTTGCCAGAAGTTATTCGTCATTACAGTCTTCTGTTAAGAGGTTTTAGGGTAAAAGTTGTACATAATTTGCAACGAGTATATTGCAGCAATGCGGGTAGCTTACCACATCACTACTAAACTAAACTAATTACTAATTCCATTATACTACTACATCAGTAGTTCATCCAGGATTTAATTTTGGGGGCTGACACCGAGGGTCTGGGAATTGATATACCTCATAGCAACTGTAAAGAAATCCGGGAAATTTTTGAAGGCCATTGATCAAAAATTTATTTTTACACAATTTCAAGCAGTGAACTTTAATAATTAGAAATTCAGTTTTGAAGCTTTTTTTATTATTATTTTTTTAATAACATTAATTACAGGAACAATAATGTTTTTAGGGTGAAAATATTTATATTTTTATTGACACATGCTTTCTTATATTTAGTTGCTGAAGTATGTAGTTTTTAATCCATCATTTAGATAGACATCTCTCTCAATTGTATTTATTTATTCTTTGTACTGTTAAGACTTGATATAATTAGTAGCCATTACGGAAAACAGTTTAATTACAATAATGAGTTTATCTCTACCTTACCAGGTGTCAACGTGTGAGAAAAGTGAAAACGGGCATTTGATGCAAAATTATCGCAAATAGTTAAGTTGAATGTTACAACAAATGCAATTTAATCGTAGTCCTCCATTAACAAAATTATTTATATTATTTTATTTTTTTTTTACTTTATTTTTTAAATTCATCCTTGTCGATGAGACAACCAGTGAATGTGCTGGCAAAGAACATGTTAACGTGGCATGAAAGGTACCTCTTCCGTTCGTAATGGTAGGATATAGTTAGGCAAGGAGGTCTCTCATCCAGCTCCTCTTCACCCTTCTGCGAGTGTTGTTAGGCATGTTGATCGTCGCCATGTCTTGTAGGAGTGTGCTAGGATGTCCGTGTAATTTATCATGAAATCGTTTGTAGTGGATCCGTATGTTTTCATTAACGGTTGTCATATTAAGGTCTATATGTAAGGTAACTTAATGTTTCTTATGTACCAAGGAGCTTTGGTGATGGTCCTAAATGTTTTTTACTGAAAAATTTGAAGCTTTTTTGCGTGTATTTTTTTGGCTGTCCCGTATATCTGTGAAGCGCAGGCCAAGAGTAAGTAAGTGTTTAATTTATGTTTAAGTTTCAATTTTGAAAATCTTAAAAGAAGTGAGTATAATAGTTTTAGTCTTTGGTTTAGCCTTTTTTATGATATATGTTATGATTTAAAAAGAGAGCATATTGTAGTTGTTTAATTATTTGGCTCAGATCATTCATAGAAACAAAAACGGCTCAATGAAAAAAAAATATTTTTTTTTGGAAGGGGGCTTCAGCCTCCCAGAAGCCGCCTCCTTGAAACCACTTGTGTACTACATTATATAAGAATTTCATCGTTAGCTAGCGCCTCTAACTTCAAAGGCCCCACCGACACTAGCTATCATCTTTCCCAACAACCTTTTTTTGTTTTGTTTGTTTTTTTCTCCCTTCAAGACTATTAACAAAACACGGACTCCGCCGGCAATAACAGCACACCATAAATATTTATTGCGGAGAGGAATAACTTGAGTGACGTAACAGTTACATCATCCGCGCCAGTTTACGCCCTAATTATCCCAGGTAACGACCACTTCGAGATTAGCATCGTCTAACTCTGAACAGCTGCTTCAGGTGCCAATTTATTTATTTCAATCATTAATTTTTATTGGAAAAGGGATTCGATTGAAATAATAATACACTATGATACAGCCCCAGGAACATGGAAGTATGAATTCGCAGATTTATGGTGAAGCGTAATAGCAGAAATTAATTTATTAAAGTCTTATCAGTATAAAGTATAATTACACAAGTAAGTACTTGAGTATCCAATGAACCAAAAATCTGCATGGGTTCAACCTTAAACATTATTTTTGGTATTACTCCAGATTCGTTACCCCAAAATGACGGAGGTCTGCAGTTTAAGACCTTACTGTACATCAAACGTGCCCAATGCACCCGCGTTTATTTGAAGTAATGTTAGCCTTTAATATCGAAATCAAAAATACAATTACTTCACTTTTATTAAATATTAGGAGCTTGCCTGGGTTATAGTTATATCTATATTAACAATTGATGATGATATTTTTGATGTTTCTTATAATTATTTTACTTAATTTATATGTTTTATACCTAATTTTAGAACTTGTATAATTTATGCTAAGGCATTTATGGATTTTAATTCAGAGGAATATATAACTTCAGGCTATTTATCAAGATTAATAAATTATCAAACTTTAGGTACTAAAAAAGTAAGAAAAATAAAATGAAAATATATTCACAAACAGTTGACGTCCGCATGATGGTATGGATGGATCAATCTGATTGGTCAGTTGACATCCGCATGCTGGTATGGATGGATCAATCTAATAAAGGATTGATTAATTATTTGCCACTTTTATAATTTTGTTTTTATTGAAAACTAGTTTCAAATGTTATACATTCATTTTCAGTTCTAAAAACATACCAAAATTAAAAAATAAGCAATTTAAAATACAGTTCGGTATGTATTTGTATAATAATATCAAACTGTACTTTGAATTGCTTATTTTTGAATTTTTGTATGTTTTTAGAACTGAAGATGAATGTATAACATACGAAACTAGTTTTTAATTAAAACAAAATTATAGAAGTGGTAAATAATTTATCAATACCTAATTATATTCAAAAATACTAATAGAATTAAAAAAGATAACCCTCTATAATTTTAACCATGCTGAAGTACAGAAAACAAATTCTATAATAACACCGACCTTGAGTGTGGAAATCAGCCCGCCGAACAATAAATTTGCTAAGGTATTGAAAAATGTTTGTTTCCAAAAATAACTGCATTTGAATTACGCCCCGACCTCAACTGATGAGGCCCCGTTGGTTTGAGTATTTGTTGTGGACATGCGCAGCTCGAAGTACAGTCAGGTCTTAATAATCTAGACCCGCCATGTTGGTGTTACGATTCTGGAGTTTTAGCGGGTTTTTTTGGGAGAGGGATTAAAGTATCAATTTTCATCTGTTTGTTGACGGTCAGCTAATGGTCTTATAATTATATTATATGTAATATTCCATTACAAATTAACTTTAATAGTATGTATTTTGTAGCTGTTATAGATTGTATATATTGTGATATAGCTATTAGGACGACAAGTGACCCAAAGGTAGCGCGGAACGGACCCACCGGTGCGGTGTGGCGATCTACCGTTAGCCTAAACAATGCCGCTGAGCCTAGAATACTAAACTATCTCTCCGTATCTATCTGAACCATCGGTATATCAATGACTTTATGATAATATAGTCATTGATGAGCTAGCTATAATATCAAAATTAATTGTATGTATGTTGGTACTCTATATAGTTATATTAAGGCCTTCAAACTCAGGATACTGTCCTCTCGAAAAGTGCCAGTAATAGTTGCTTGAAATTAATAAAATTATCATCTTATTTCAGTATTAAATACATTAATAAAAGGCTTAGCGAGCCCGAAGGTTCAATGCCGAAAAAAACAGTCATCGATCGCAGATCGCATTCCATCAAAACCCAAATCCTCAAGCTCGGACTCAACGCTATGCTCTCACCTACGTTTTGGTCTATCCCTCGCATGCTTATCAGTCGGCTCAACTTTTATTAAGTTTTTGAAATTCGTTCATCGCTGAGCCTTAATAGACTTACTTACTTAATATATGCTTTTCAATCACAGCGATGGCATTATTTCAATTATTAGGGATTGATAAATTATTTGCCACTTCTATAATTTTGTTTTTATTGTAAAATAATTTTGAATATTATGCATTCATCTTCAGTTCTAAAAACACACAAAAATTCAAAAATAAGCAATTCAAAATACACTTTGGTATTAAATATTAAATTAAATGTAATATAAATTGTAATACAATTACATTTAATTTAATATGTATAATAATACCAAACTGTATTTTGAATTGCTTACTTTTGAATTTTTGTGTGTTTTTAGAACTGAAGATTAATGTATAACATTGGAATCTAGTTTTCAATAAAAACAAAATTATAGAAGTGGTAAATAATTTATTAATCCCTAATTAGATTGATCTTTCTATACCATCATGTGGATGTCAACTGGTTATTATTTCAAGTATATTGACATGGCGAAAACTCCTCGATTCCGCGTTGTGTGCCCTCCCAAATTCTTCCATCGGACCAAATGTTCTTCGCAATACCTTATTCCCGAAGACCTTAAGGCGCTGTTCATCCTCGGAAGTAAGCGGTCACGTTCGGCCGTCTTAAAGAACAGTCGAAAGGTTAATCCTTTTGTAAATTCTATTTTTAAATTTCTGGACAGAAAGCACACGAGCTAAATAATGTCGAGATCGAAAAATAACAAGAATTTTCTGCTTTCAATTTTGGCTTTATTTTCTCATATATATATATATATATATATATATATATATATATATATATATATATATATATATATATATATATATATATATATATATTTCATCCAGTTATCTTAAACCTCAAATATTTTAATTTCTCAACGTATTCAAACATATTTTCTCTTATATCTATTTCGCCGAAATCTTAGCCATTTCCTCTGCTAACCATATATTTTGTTGTACCTATCTGTATTTATTTGATGATCTTGTTCTTTACTGATTTTTATCAACGTTGTATGTATTTAATTTCATACTGTTCTCGTCTTCACCTAACATCAGGAAAACTATGCACGGATCAATCACCACACATAGTAAAACATTTTTCAGTACTAATCACCTTTGCAATGCCATATTGCAGTGCTAAATGAAAATAGGACGAAGAAAAGGAAATTATGTTGTTTCAATCCGAACGAGATTCGAACTTGGCCAGTTAAATGAATACCTGCCGAATAATAAACGGTTAAATTAATAGCCGATGATATAAATAAATGCATTTAATTACAAAATAACAATACCATTCATAACGCTTATCATTTACAGAACAGGCGATTTGGATGGATACAAAGTAAAATTTTTAAAATAAATTGCATAACTGACTTTACATGAAAGGTTTATTCGCAAAAATTTAAACGATCTTTACGCTTATATAAAATTTATCGTTGAATAAAGTTTGAGGAGCCCGAATATCCCGTTGTATTTGTATTAGCTGTATTTTTATTGTCACCGAGATGTAAATGTTAACAAAGAAATGATCAAATTTAGAAAATACAACTAATCTCTATTGTGACATGCTTTTTAACTTTTGATAATTTATTTCTTTGTATTTTTTAGCGCTGAACCCGCTAATGACCTACATTTTTCCCATCACGTCAGGATTTTTCGGATAAATATATCGCAAATATGGAAGAAAATATTTTTCACTGTAACTAAACCAGGCGTAGGAGGGCCAGCAGTTAGCAGGGGACTTCTCTCTACGTCTCGAACCAAGCAATTCTAAATGTTCTTTGGTCAGATGTTAGTTTCAAACCAAATCGTTTAGCTCAGACTGTGAAAAATACTGTAATATTGCATAGAATGATCAAAAAAAAAAAAAAAAAAAAATATATATATATATATATATATATATATAAGGGAAAAACGTTTTGGGTCTATTTTGAAGTCTCACATTTCCGCATTTTTTTTTTTACTTTTTACACATTTTGAAATTTGCGTTTGTGAAAAATCCTTACGTGATTAAAGAAAATCACGGTCATTTTCGGATTCAGCGCTAAAAAATACATAAGAATCGGTTATCTAAAACTAAAAAAACATAACCATCGCAGGCTAGTGTTGTAAGACTACCAAGTTACCACACAGTGATACAAAATTGTTTGTGTATATTCAATTCTAATGCATTTACAAACATTTTATTGACTCTTAAGAAGTTGTGAAATGTTTGAGGAGTGACATCTTAGTTATGAGTAAATATTTCTCGATAAATATTGCAATATTCCTTTGAGATGATGTTAATATTTTTTTGTTTGTGTTAAAGGGTTTAAATCCTGATGTATCCTTTAAACACATTTATTCTCTTAAATCGATTATAAGATTGATATCGATTCGACTCTCACCTTCTGAGGCTACGAATCCTGATCACTTGGCACTTTATGCCTTTTATCGCGAATGGCTTCAATAGCTCTTAGCGGCTCCTTTCTTCAGCTCCTTTTGGTCCTGGCAAACTGATGGAACACCTCAACACTTCACTCTAAGTTGCCGACTCTTTAAACATAAACACAGTGTTATTTAGCCAACCTAGGGCAATACCCTTCGAGTCCTGCATAAAATATATTATTTTAATCTGTATCCTAATGCATTTCAGTTTGTGGAGATTTTCAAACGGCAGTTAAGCTTTATCTTTATGTTTTAAAATGTGACTCGTTACACTATTTCGCAAGCACGTAGGCCTAAACGCGAACTCCGCTACTTGAATAAAAGAATAAATAACTTATTATGAATTGGTGAATCGGATTAAATAAATTAGTATTGTCAATTGGTAGGTTGCTATAGTACGCGAGCCCTGTGTGGCACTTTGAGGATATTTTTTTTCTTGTATTTTTACCGACAGTAATAGTATTTTATCTAGTCCGTCGACGAAATTTAGTCAGTGTTTTTCTTCATACATCTTTGTGTACTGTAATAACAGTAGCAATAACGCCTGCGGCATCAGACATAGGCCTGGCAGACAAAGCAAACCTCATTATAAGCAAGTTCTTTTGCTAACCTTTGTCAAAAAAGACAGCAAATTAAATGAAATACCGCAGTAACTTTAAGCCAACTCTTAATGCATGGTGTGATCACGCTATATCATTATATTTTCTCTGCCTTGAATATTATCGTGTTGTGTCTTGTTTAATGGTTATGTGATGGTTGCTAAGAAAAAAAAAATACGAAAAATAGCAGATTAGCATTGCGTATTCAAATGATAATAGATTGAATCTTTTACGTTCATTACGAACTCTAATAGTCTTCCCACTTGTCTTATTCATTAATAAGATTTTCTTGTCTTATTAAACCCAATATATTATCGATTAAGTTTAATAATTATTTGTAATCTGCTAATAACTTTAACATTGCCAATTTCATAGTGAGCCAGAAAATTGCTAAGATAGGAAAACCTTTTACAGATGGCGAGTAAATTAAAAGTTACTTTATAAATGTATCTAAAGAATTCTTTGCAGATTTTAACAATATATCTGACATCTTAAATAAATAAAATAGAAAAACGTAGGTACGCTTAAATTCAACAGCTCTTTCCCACGCTCCCGATAGCAGAAATGGTTTGATACTTTGCCTCAACCTAGGGCTGTTGAAAAAATATCGATACACGGATATTTTTGTCCGCTAGTTTTTGTCCAATATACCGAAATACCGATATTAAAATTTCAGTATCGAAAACCGATATTTTTCCACACAAAAATTAAAATTAACAAAACACTTGTGGTGTGGTGTCTTCGTGTTACTATCTATAGTGGCAGTGTTCAAATCAGCCATCTTCTTAAAGATTTATGGTTAGTTATGTAAATATCGAACAAAAATAACGATATGTATACGTTATCCATAGTTTTCTAATGTATAGAAATAGTAATTCGATATATCAATGAAAAATATCGATATTTCGATATATCGTGCCTCAATTTTTTGAAGGTAAAATAATAGAGAACATTGAATTGAAGGATAGCGTAGTATAAATTAACAAGGCTTAGATTTGCAATAACTACAATAGTAGCAATTTAATATTCAAAATAGCTTATCAAAAAAAAAAATGTATTAACATATTAACGTTTGTCAATAAAACAAAATTCAATAACACACTACGAACTACAGAAAATATTAATTAAATTACTTAAACATAAATAAAAAATCAAAAAGGACGGAAAAAATCAATATTGAACGAATTACTAAAAACCTATCAAAGTATCCACATATTATCATATATATATCACATATTATCATATATATATCACATATTATCATATATATATCACATATTATCATATATATATCACATATTATCATATATATATATCACATATTATCATATATATATCACATATTATCATATATATATCACATATTATCATATATATATCACATATTATCATATATATATCACATATTATCATATATATATCACATATTATCATATATATATATCACATATTATCATATATATATATATCATATTAACATTCATTATTAAAAAGAATAATTACTAAGAACTAGAAAAAAAGGAATTAAATTGCCTAACATAAAAAAAAAAATAATAAAAAAAGGGAAGAAAATCACAATTGAATTAATAATAAATAATAAATCCATCAAATTTATAGACCTTGTAGATTTTTTTTGTTTATTTAATTCTTTTTTGGAAAAAATATCAGTTTCCGATGCTCACATTTTAATATCGATATTAAGGTCTATCGAGTTAAAGCTATAGGACAAAAATATCGATATATTTCCTTTAAATAGTTTTCCAGAAATGTCAAACTATTATTTCAAGCGATTCAAAAACTATCGATAGGATATAATAGATCCATACTCACGCAAACCCACTAGTTATTTACTTGTCATCTCAAACTATTCTCGATGACCAGAGGCGTCTGAAAAGAAGAAGGCCACGAGACCTGTTAAATTATAATTGCTATTGTTGTGCTATAGTGTAATTTATTCTTCACAAGCCACTGTAATGTAATGGTCAATAATGCATTTACTTTTAGCTCTGTTACAGTAGTAAATTTCAACAAATAATTATATTTTCATTGACTCTTACGAGCAAAAGATCTTTTATTTCATTTTGAGCTAGCAATGATTTCAATATTTCTCCAAATGCAGGTCTTTCTGCCCTTCCAGTAGAAGAGGAGACCAAAGAAAGAAGCTGATGGACTCGACGGAGGTACTGGTACTTGTACCTGTGTTGAATGATACAGATTACAGCCGCCGACAGTCATCGTTCAGGAATGCGATGTTCCTTTGTTTGTTCTTCCCTAATCGGCCATAGGATACCTTGGCGCTCTATCATATTCCTATCTCTCTCTTTTCATGTCTGCTTCGGGGTTTTTTCTAGTCTGGTATTACGATTAGGATGTGTTGAAAAAAAAAAAAAGAAGATCGTTTCTAAAAGTCTAGACTGCGTCTTGGAACTGATATCATTTTTTCTAATATATCTCTTGAAATATATGTTTTTCACAGTTTATTTTTTTCTTATAATAAAAATAATACTAGTGTCTTTATGATACAAACTTATCTGATCAAGATCACCTTATTAGTTAGGATACCAAGTATAGTACTTAGGCCTAGTTGTGATTCGACCAGTAATTAAGTCAAGTGGCTTACAATTTATTCACTAAAATATTCGCTAATGCCCAAAACCAATCTCACTACAGCCGAATACTGTTTTCCAAGATGGGCATGTTACTACGCAATAAAGTGAATAAGCTTTTTCATAAATAAGGCACTGGCATTTTCAGAATCATTTATTTTATATTTTATCTTTAAGTTCGTCGATTTGAAAATAAATCTTTATTATTTTTAACGTTAGCACTTATAATAACAATAGTGATATTAATAAGTTTATATTTGTAATAAAATAACTGATAAAGTTTACTATAGCCTGATGGCTTAAATTTCTTTCTTTCTTTGATTTTATTAATTAATTTCTTTCTTCGTTCAAAATTGAAACTTAGACAGAAATTGAACAATTACGCTTACTTAATTCAGCATATTTGGACCTACGCTTCACAGATATACGGAACAGCCAAAAGAACGCGCGAACTAAAATTTCAAATTTTTCAGTCAAACACTTTTAGGATTATAACCGAAGCCCCTTGGTACATCAGCAACATTACCTTTCACACAGAGCTCAATATGCCAACAGTTAACGAACACCTACGGACCCACTACAAGCGATTTCATGATAACTTACACGGACACCCTAGCACACTCATAAATGGCATGGCGACAACCAACATGCCTGACAACACTCGCAGAAGGCTGAAGAGGAGCTGGATGAGGGATCTCCTTGCCTAACTATATACGATCATCACGACAGGCGCCAGGTAATACCCTCTATATAATATGATTATTATACCGTGCCACAATATCAAGTTTTTAGATAGCAAATTCACTGGTTGTCAACAGGTGTGAATATAAAAATAAAGCCCAAACAAATTTCTTTCTCACAAAACATTCAGGCATATTCGTATTTTCCAATCCCATTAATGCAGATTGTTTCTTTTGTTGGTTTTTATGATATGGAAAAGCTTCGTAGGAGGTAATGGAGAGTGACGAAAAAGTAAATTATTGTTGTAGCTGGTAACTTCTACTTTTATATTATTTAATAGAAATTGAATGTTTCCGTGGAAACCAAATGGAATTTCCTTAGAAACATTTTAATTTTTCAAATAGGTAAGTTAAAGTTTTGTTATGCGCGCACCGCATTTTTTTACCTAGCTACATTATGATTATTACTGAAATGGTCATTTTAAATTAGTAGATGCATTTATTACATATTTTTCATTAAATAAATACATCTTGGCTCCCAGCTGAAAACCATCGGCCATTGCTAAATATGTTTAATTTATTCTAAATAATATACAATACATATTTGTAAAATTAAATCTAATTAATATGTTACGTTTACATCTAACATACTTTGCACATAGTTGCATTTGATAATATAATTGACATATTTGATAGTAAATGTTTCATATTTATAAAATTGTGGCTTTGGCGTCCTTTACCAAGAAATAATTCTAATAGTCTTTAATTTTTTGTCCGGTATTATTTTATGAATATTGCTAGTTGATTGTTTAACTTGTTTTCAGATTTACTGTTGACTTAGAATGTAGACAAATATATTCTGATCAGGTGAGGATTGACTTAGGTATTCAGTGACCATTGCCTCTGTTATATTTCCTATCAGTATATTAAATATATTTAAATCGATGGTGACTGTATGCTAAGAGCATAGGCTGACTACACTCTCTCCAATATTAAGTCTCCAATCGTCCCCCATTCCTCTCCCACTGGGCGGTCGCCTTCCATACTAACCTACATCGCGCTGTCATGTCTTTATGAAATTAAAATTAGTTGCTGCATTTCTTTGCGATGAATAACCCGTTAAAAAGTGCTCCCCAAAACGTATTTTTTTCGTATGTGAATTGCATTTTTTATTTTTATTTGCAAGGCCTTAATTAACTAATGTGGGAGATTTGGTTAGCTATTACGACAGAATTCAACATTCAATACAAATCAGCGATTTAATCATGAATTAATTATAAGACATTGATCATTATTTTTACAGAGTTAGTGTTCAATGATTTAGGAAAAAAAAACTGGTAGTTCTTTTCAATGATTTGCATTAATTGTGGAAAAATAAAATATTACAATAAGTCATATTTTACAGCAATAAGTTATAATATTCAATAATAATATTATTCAACTGATGTATGTGGCTATACTTCATTTATGAAGAATGAATTTAATAAATTAAAAAAAGTATCCTATAAAATTAGAGTTAAAATGAAACATTATAAACATAGATATTCTTATGTTCAATATTTACGCTCTCTCTGGGAAACTTCGGACCAACGTTGCACCCACATGTGAAGCATCACTCTACACCGTAGAGCATGATGGGTATTGTTTGTTTCTATCGTTCCCCGTTAGTTGAAGCCCGTAGGAATTGCCTTGAAACTTCGTAATTTATTATCGATTGAGAAGTGAGAAGGATTTTAAGAATTAATATTACAGATAATCAATATGGATGACTGATAATTCTGAATAGTTTCTCCATGCGTCATATTGTTACCAAGAAAATGCAATAGGCATCTAAGGAAGCCTTTCATCAATAATTCATAACTATATTTTGTAAAATCATATTTTCTGTTTACGTATTCAAGAGTGTATTAAAACTCCTTTCCAAGGATAACAATTTCTCTATTCCAACATCTCTTATAAAGTGCCAACTCTCCGTTTTTCGTAAATCCTCCTGAATGGAATTCCTTTCAGAGAAGATAAAGTTGTTTGTCGGAGACCAAACAACATAAAAGAGGACTTATCCGAGACGTCAAGAGCCTGAAAGAACTGCGTTCTCGAATTTGCATAGCATTTTGGTGATCGTAAAGTTGGCACCGCCCTAATCGAAAACCGGTTTTCTTTTTTGAATTTTTGATTTGTTGTCCTGAAAGCGGCCTGCGTCCTTTAAGGTCGCCTCAGGATCGCTAAATTATCCCACGTATTTTGCTCTTCACTCCTGCCTTCCAAACTAATCCTTCCTCATGAATATAATTATTTCAAAATTATGAATTTATTTTGTCGGAGTGACCGTTTTTTGTTTTTTTTACTTTCCTACCGTTAGCAGTTAAGGAATGTATTGCAATGGGGTCAAATTTTCGATCCGCAGTTTTCAATGGATTTTACGTTTCATGGCCCTCTGAGTCCAAAAAAAGTATTATCTCTCTAACGGGTGGACCGGCTTTGTTAATTTTGGCTTTGTTTTGTTGAGTTATGTCTCCGGTGCCTCTTACCAAACCGACCAACCATGCGCAGTAACCGAAAAACATATTTTTCTATAGAAACTAGCGCTATAAAGTTCTAAAGATTTAATTGATGTAACTTGCCTAAAATCTTCTCCTCAAAGCACTATTAATCTTCTTATGTAGACTACATCTCCGAGTAAAAGCAAAAAAAAAAAGTTATGAAGAAAATAAAACTTTATTTTCTCATATCTCAAAAAGTATACTTTTTTTATTTCAACAAAATTATTTGAAAGATAATTATGTTTCCTACAAAACAAAAAAAAAAAAATCATCGAAATCGGACCAGTATTAGAAGAGATATGGCGCTTTGAATTGTTTACATATGATATAAAGTATGCTGTACGTGTTTCTATGGGAACCGGTTCATCTTTGTTTTGTTTTTTTGTTAATTTGAAAACTATATTGACGTGTTTTTTAAAAAAGGCTTAAACGCCAAATGCTCGAAATGTAGGTTTCAGTTTATTATGGGACATAAACACTTCCTCTATCGATTTCCGCTCACGATATATCGAGAACAAAAAATTGGAAATGGTCTAAAAATTATTATAGATGATGTAAGCACCAAATACTAACCATTCTAAGTCTTCACTCTGACCTTAACCAGTGCTAGAAGCCTTGAAAATATAATTTAATTATAGCGGTTTTGCCACCGCAATAAACTCCTACAATTTACAATAAAGAATAAAATTAAAAATAAATATATTGTTATTTGGCCGAAAAATCGTTTCATGTGTTTTCTGTTAATTTTTCTAATTGACGCTTACCTTTTTTTCACAAAAAGACGTCGATATATCTCCTGGACATCCCATTTGTTTTTTTAAAGGCTAATTTAAATTTCTATTAAGTTAAATTTATTAAACAAAAAAAAAAAATCTTTTTCGGACTGATGTTAACGAAGATTTATATCAAACAATTTTCGCCCAAGGTGGCAAGGAAAGTCGTAGGAGTGGACACACCAGATAATTTTTTCACAGAAATGGTGCAATTCGATTTTTGAAATATAATTTTTTTATTAATTTTACTAATTATTACAGTGCCAAGCACAATGCACTGTTCTTTGTTATTGGTCCCAATTTATGAATTTCATATACATATCGTTCGTTTGGAAGAAGAGAGCTAAATTACGAAAATGTTGAATGAATGAATGAAAATAAAGTTTTATTCTGGGACTTTTAGTCCCCTTAGAATAACAGAAATGATCAGTATTAGTACTATTTGTCTAGCTTATATACAGTGAATAAGATAAGCTAAGTAGTAAAATAAAATAAAGGAAATTTTAATAATTACAGGCATTTAAATCGTAATTAAATATAAATGTACACCTGTCTACTAACGATAGACAATAACTAACAAACAATAGACATAAAAATAATAAACATAAAACTATAAACAGTAAATATAAGATATAAACATAAAATGAAGATACAGATAACTATAGTATTTACATAAATGCGGAAGATTGATAGTTAAGGAGGTGGAGAAATAATTGATCGTTGAAGGAGGTTAAGGATGAGGATTTGCGAATGGAGTTGGGTAAGGAATTCCAAAATGAAGTAGCTCAAAAGGTATAGGATCTTTTGAATGAGGCAGTTCTATGAAAGGGTATATACAAGTTTATAGGTTGGGATTTGGTGTTTAAGGAGTGTACAGAGGAACACGGGGTGAACAGATCAATAATATAAGGAGGCTTTTTGGTTTTGAGGGTTCGGAAAAGATAAATACCTAGGAAGTATTGCTGTCGGAAAACAGGTTGTAGCCACTTTAACTCGGCATACCAACTGGAGACGTGGGAGCGCCTGGGGATTCCGAAGATGAATCTAATGAAGCAATTCATTAGTCTCTTCAGTCTCATCTCAAGTTCGCCAGACAGTCCTTGGATCCGATGAGGATGGCCTGGGTTTTTTTAACATTCAGCCTCAAATCGTTGCGTACTGCCCATGCGTTTATACAATCTATATCTTCTTGTACCTTTCGGATAGCCTCAAGCATCTCGGTAGGATGGAAGGATTGGTAAATTTGGAAGTCATCAGCATATAAGTGATATTGTGAATGATGAATGAAATTGGGAAGGTCGTTAATATAGACAGAGAAAAGGATTGGCGAGAGTGAAGACCCCTGAGCAACACCACGTGTTAGTAGGAGGCGGGAGGAAGGAGGTTTATTGGGGATGATAACTGCTTGGGAGCGAAGAGACAGGAAGGATAGGAACCACTTTAAGACACTATTTGATAAGGAAAGATCTTGGAGTTTGGAAAGAAGGGTGTTATGATTAACTGAGTCGAAAGCTTTTGAAAAGTCGAATAATATAAGAATAGTAATTTTTTGTTGGTCTATGGAGGATTGGAGATCTTGGGTGATTTTCAACAAGGCAGATTGCGTGGAATACAGAGATCGGAAGCCAGACTGGAGAGGGTTGAGGAGAGCTTTTTGCTCAAGGAAGTTATTTAGTTGGGAGTGGACTATTCTTTCAAGTGGTTTTGATAAGTTGGAGAGAATGGAGATAGGTCTAAAGTCGGTAACTGTGGAGGGAACCGCAACTTTATTCAACGGGCGGACTATGGCTGTTTTCCAAGTTGCTGGGAAAATGGAATTTTGGAGGGAAAAATTATAAATATGTAAAAGGTAGGGAAAAATGACAGGGAGACATAGTTTGATGATTTTCACAGGAATGTGATCAGGGCCAAAGTCGTTCGTTCTAGACTTGAGAACTGAGGAGGGTAAATCTTCCGGGGAAATATTTGTGAAGTAGAAATTTTCAGGATCAAAGGATGTTTGTGGAGTGAAGCATGATGGAGAGTGCAATAAAGGAAGAGGATCAGCAAAGTAGGAATTAAGTTCGTCAGGAGCAACCGGGTAATACGTGCAGGATTTGAAGTTTACTACGGATAGGTTTTTAAGGATTTTCCATCTGGACTTAGAGTCGTTGGCTTGTGATAAGGTGATGTGAAAATATTGTGCCTTGGCACGGCGTAAGGAAGATTGGGTAAAGAGGAGTAGTCATCGGCGGCACGTGTTCATAAATGTAAACTGTAATAAATGTAAAAAAATTTTTGTTATTGTTTTGCTTTTTTGCTTGAAAAGCTTCCATTGACCCATATTTCTTTGAGACAAAATGTCCGATTTTTATTTTCAATATTTACTGCACTAACAATTTATTGTTAGTTTAGCCTTTCTTTAAACTGTTTTTGGAAAGTAACTTTATAAAGCCTGTCTTGATATAGTTAATAATAAAATATTTTTAATGTTGTAATAATATTGGTCTGTCATATTATTGCTTGTGTATAAATAGGTAACTGAAAACATTTTTATTTTTGTCAAATATATTATTTTGAACTTAAATACAATCAATAAAATATTTAGAGTTGATTTTTATTTCCAAAATCAATTTCTTGTGTAATAAAACAAAAAATTTTGCTTTTATTTTCTAAAAATGTGTCTTAATGATCCATAAATTCTAACTAGGAACTTGCACTGTTTTTAATAAAAAAACTGCCACAATTTGGTTCATGATTAAATGATAAAAAAAAAAGATGATTTTCTTTTTTTTAAGAACAAAAATGGTAAGTAATATTGACTAGAAAAATGTTTTATCAGCGAGTTGATAAAACATTTTTCTAGTCAATACTACGAGTTGAGGGACAGCGATAAACCTACTAAATAGGCAAATATACTAAAATAGCAAACTTCTGTAATATTCCACGTTTTCGTATTGTGAGGCTATTCTTCCAAAACGTACGATATTTTATGATTTATTGTTAAATACTCTGCATTGATTCATGCGCATGGAAATTAGAAACCGCTCCTGTTCCAGAAGACAATAGCACATTAATAGCAAAGTGTTAAAGTGTTAAACGCAAACATTCCTCCACGATTACAGAGCGACAGCTGGCTAACTGGCTTCATATTGGCCCAGTATCGAATCAAAAAGTCGATTGCTACATTGAATAGCATTCCATCAGTCCATAGATAATCGATAGTTGACGGTTAAGAACTAATCAGAGATCGGAGAGACCGCGCTATCGAAGGCGGGGGGGGGAGGAGGGAGGGGAAGATCTCTTGTCTTTATCGATTAAACGATTCTATTCTATCGATGTTTGTAGACTTCACAAAGGACTAGTATATTGCCGAAGAAGCAGTGTTCTGACCAGATTCCAGCCCTGTTGAGTATAATTTCGCCATTACACGTGTGGCCTGCGAAGGAATTAGCATTCCGCGCGGGAGCGCTCTAACCTTGAGCGGTAGTTAATCCTCCAAAATTGCGAAGCAATAGCTCGTTCGGAACAACATTCTTGGATTTAGGACATCAGCTGAAGAGATTAATGGGAGGAGGTTAACATGGTTTTATCAGTGGCTAAGATTAGTTATAATTAAATACCGGATTTATATGCAGCAAAAAAGGTTAAAACAAGCCATATAATATGCAATAAAAAACCCTGAAATATGCAGTAAAACCTGAAGAAATATGCAGGAAAATATGTACGATAAATGTCAAAAACATGCAAAAAATCACAAAATGCCTAAATTGCTTCATTTAACAATTATAATTATAATTTATAAGTTATTAACTTATGTAACTACAAATTTTTACATGGAATTGTTTTACAGCTAATTGTAAAATACATTTTTTTACCTTCTTCCTTTTTCGCAAATGAAGATTTCATAAGATTTAAGGAGTAAACTTCATTTGAAGATAGAGAGGAGTAATGGTAAAATTACCGTAATGAAAATGGTTATCATTTCTCTTTTCACATTCAACAATCCATTACTTTTTTTTCTGTTTCGATAATTTATTCATATTTTTATATGAAAATTAGAATCCATTACTAATATTCGTAAACGGTATAAAAAATTAAAAGTAAAATTAACTATTTTGTATGCCTATATATAGTATATCTATGACATATTAGATGATATAGGAAGGAAAAAAAAGATACCTAAATTTCTGTTGAGATATTTTTTAAAGATTTAAAAACAAATTTTTTAGTCGCTCAAGTAGCAGTAAATTGTCAACGTTTCAACAATTCAAGTTTAATGAGGAATAAATATTATAAGATGAAATAAATGCATAAGTAGCACATCTGAAATCAAACATTTAATCAAGACTAACTAATTTGACTAGATTGACCTAGAAAAATCTAATTAATGTATTAAATTAAACTAAAATACACTCATCTCATGTAAAAATTACCGATAGCTAAGAATCTTATTAACCTTTACATTTTATTGTCTCAGCCTACCTGTATTAACTACATTATCCTACCCCATAATCTTGGATTATAGCCGAACGGGTTCTCAGACCATTCTCTTTACCTCCAGGAGCGAATATCTGCCTGGAACAGGATTGGCTAATAAGCATCCTCTCGCTAATCGGCTACGAGGTGTGAACTTGTCCTGAGGAAACTTTCTGTTCATTGGTGCTAATATCTTCGTAAACACCTATAGAAGGTCTCTCGGAAGAATTTATGGTGATTAGGTGATAATTGAATATTCCTATAGTCTTTCAAAATCTTTAAATAATACATGGACATTTCCAATCCATTAGCTTTAAAGTGTCGTTATGGAAATGTAATTTTTTTTTAATAATATAAAAAGTAATGATAACAGAAAATGAAAAAAATATTTAAAATATATGCCAGGCCTATGATTTTTCCTGGATGGCTTAGGAAGAAAATTTGTAATTCGTTTTCTTAAACTGTTTTTTTGGGAGACAGTGTTGTCAGCGTTGTGCACCGACTGCCTAGTAGGCTCGTTTAAGTTACACTTACACGATCGGGTTATTCTTTTGAGAATATATCTGCTACTCTCGAGAGTAAAAATCCCAAGTTAACTCTCTGAGAGTTTTAAAGGTGATCTCACAGGTAACACAGGAAGGTGTAAACGTTACCTCACAGTTAACACAGGCAGGTGTAAACGTTATCTCCCTCCTCTGGAATAGTAGTTTCAATCAGGGCTCCCTTTTCAAGAACTTTATCATAAGAACTATTTTAACTAATTTAACAAATTAAATGGAAACAAATAAGAATATTCGAGGATCCAGTAGATTGTAGACAAGACTAGGAAAGAGATTAGAAGTGTTTTATTTATTGAATTATATTAATGTATGGGACAGACTTTTAACTATACGAATGCAAACAACCTAAAGTACAGAAGGATACCAGACTATATTAAAGTACAGAAGGATACCAGACTATATTAAAGTACAGAAGGACACCAGACTAAGGATACCAGACTATATTAAAGTACAGAAGGATACCAGACTGTATTAAAGTACAGAAGGATACCAGACTATATTAAAGTACAGAAGGTTACCAGACTGTATTAAAGTACAGAAGGATACCAGACTATATTAAAGTACAGAAGGATACCAGACTGTATTAAAGTACAGAAGGATACCAGACTAAGTTGAGTATGCTTAGAATATAGAACTAATGTATACAAGTTCTATATTATAAAAGCTCTCGTTAGAACTTTTTAGTGAGGTTATAATCAAAGTTCCCATTATTAAAATTCCCAATGAAATGTAGAAAATACTTGCTTCTTTTTCTTTTCTTAAAATGTTATTTCTTTAAATAAACATTCTATAGGTGATTTAATTATGTGTTATCACTGGTTTTCCCGATCTTACCCGAAGGTCGCCGGACTAGCACTCTCAAGCGCCATTTGTGCTAACTGCTTTGCATTCAATTGTAACATCCGTATTCATTGCAATTATTAAAATTGTTCCTGCCTTAATAACACATTGTTTAAAAATAATTTAAATTACGGTAAGAACCCGACCTGAACTGAAAAGAATTCTTTGCTGTTTTGTTTATTTCTTTGCCCAAAGTAAAGAGCTAAAGTAGACAGCACTAATAATTTTATATAATATATAATTAAAGCAGTAATAATTTTAATAATTCGAATGAACACGAATGTATGCAAAGCAGTTAGTTAGCACAAATGACGCTAAAGTATGCTAGTCCGGCGACCTTCGGGTAAGATCGGGAGGAACCAGTGATAACGCGCCCCTCTTGTAAAATTGTACCAATTTTACTATTGAAATTAAAAATTAAATCTAAAATAAAATAAATAAAAAGTTAATTGTTCTTTTATTTCGAATTTAATATATTATCAATGTTTTTGTTAATAGATTTTTAATTTTTTCAACAATTCTGCTGTCTCCCGAAGTTTCCCCCACCTCTCGAAGATTTCTCTCAAGCTTTGCCCCATAAGTATGTCAAAAACTTATATTTAAAATGTTCTAGTTACTGAACATTTATAAAAAAAAAGTTTTGGCAAGAACTTATATTGACACAACTTTTATTACAACTTGAGGACATTTTTATCTGAAGGTTGTTTTGTGTAGAATTTTTAAGTTTATATTTTAGTTGTAAAAGTTCTTGTAAAAACGTTAAACTGAAACTTTTTGATAAAGTTCAGTAACTGTTTCGTGCACTGGTTTCAATCTTTCAAGACAGTTTTGAATTTCTTGATAAGCACTCTTCGATAGAAGACAGAGAACGTTTACTCCTGCTGTGAGGTGACATTACAACTCCCGAAGAACTTACCATCGAACTCCCGGAGGCCTTAACTTGGGAGTTTTACTATCGAGAGTATATCTACACTCTGATGAGTGAAAAACTCGCTCGTGTTTACGCACTTATAAGTGGATACATAATGTTTCGATAATTAGAGTTAAAGCCAGGAACTTTCTTATCATGTATCGGACCTAAGATCCTTGAGTTTGGGCCTGTCTCCAAGCGCAGTAGACTGTGCTTGTTTTCAGTTACCATCTCCATAATTAAAACCTAATTAAACATTTAACAATTGTAAATAATTGTAAATATACCCTTATCGTTTCCTAGTTAGCGGAACACCCCGGATCTACACAGCCTCCGGTAGATTAGCATCGAAGACTACCGTGTAATTTCCCGGTCCGGATAGCATTAACTCCACTGCTAAGTGATATATTTTCCAGTTCAAACTGACTACTACCAGTTTGTTTAGATAACTGTTGTTTTGATTAGTATAAGTGGCTATGGACTCCGTATCGTGATATTAATCGATATCTTTCAACAGACATCGAGAGGATAATCGATGTTTGTCTATCCAATCTACAGCTACCAAACTTCTCTCTGCATTATTTCCAAACCTGTTTCTGTTGATTTTGAAACGAGAGCGTTATATTGTAACGGTTCTATAAGTTCAAGCTTTGATATTCAAAAGTAGTCTCCGTTATCTAGAGCATTTATACCATCAATTGGATAAGAAAAGCAAGGATTTCATTACTTGTTTTTTTCGTTTAAACCTTCATCCATTTTCTATATTTTTTCTAGTTGAAAACGCTAGTTGCAAATAGTACGATGGCAGACCCCATTTTTGTTTTTAGAATAGAGATTTGTGTTTTATAATTATTATTAATAAAGGCAATCCAGGATAAGGTGATGTCTGCCTACGGTCAAATAATTGACCGATATCAGTTCATACTGCACTGCTAATACAGTTGGCATATAAGGTAAAAAAAGAAATAATGATTTGTGTTTTAAAATAGAATATAATCCTAGACATGAAAAGATGAAAGTAATTCCTTGAAGTTGGTTTTTAAGAAGATAATACAATTAACAAAACACCTTTTAATAACAAGTTTTGTATTTCATTTGTTTGCATTTCTTTTTCTTTTGTAGTATTTAATGCAGGTAATAATTAAAACTTTCATCAATCATTTCACCACACTAGCGCAAATAATACAGTAAAGATTCGACGTAAAGTGTAGCAAAGCTGTTCGGTGTCACGCGGTCCGAATACTGTGATATGATTAAGAATTCTCAAAAAACGCACTTTTAACAGATTTCTAGCCGTTTTGGTAACGAAAAAGTTTTAGTATTGCATAGAGGATGAAACCACATGACGGAAGATACGGTAAAGGTTGACGAAAACTCATTTTGGAAAAATGGACCTGACCGTGTTTTTAACTCGGCTACTCAATTATCAAGAGCATTCAACCCTTCCAATTCAAACTTCCACCAATTGTAAATGCTCCATATTATGCCAGCATCGTCTTACATTATGACTTCAATAAACCATTTGAGTTCCAAATTTTATATATATCTTTACTTATTTTATTATCTTTTATTTTTTATCTGAAATGTATGATTTATTTGTAGTGTTTGAATGATTGGAACTGTGGCTTTCTTTCTATATAAAACACATATAAGTGACAGGAGATGTTTAGAATAAACTTCCACCTCGTTAGATGGTCCTATTGTTGTAGTGTATTCCATTTCTCAGGACAGTCCCAGATTTCCCTCAGGTTGGCCGGGATATCGCGGATGAGTTGATGCACACTAAGATCTTGAATGAGCTGATCCTAGAAGCAGGTGGAGGATGCGACCTATTGTTCTCCCCTAGACAGACCACCTGTCCCAGGTAACTGGCTACCTCAGTCGATGATCAGGTCTTCTAGCTTCTAGCAGTCCTTATTATATAGATGTTGCATCTTCCAGTGTAGCTTAATATAAGTCCTATTGTTCTATAAGACTCTGGTGATAACGATGCTGTACCTTTGTAGTTTCCCACATCCCCTCCAGACATCTGGGCTTAAGCATAGGGTGAGTTCAAATTATTATGCATACTTTTCTAACTAGTCTTTGGTATCAATATAGATTGTAATGAATTATTTAATCAAATTTTGGTATAATTCTCTATCGATCAAAATGCATATGGACAGAAGATGTTATGCAATTTGTTGGAAAAAGGGTCAGGTATTTCATCTTAATGCTTTGGGATTTTTCTCTTATCAACAGACATAAAATTAAAATTTGCATTAATTAAAACATTTTTTTTTTAACCAACTCTATCTAGTTCATTTTACATTTTACATTTTGTGAGTAACTTAACTGGATATAATTTGACTTATTATTTTCATTTTTGTGCTAATGTTGCTACTAACTTTATCCCTTCGTTATTCATTGACAAATAGAATCAAATTATAATATTAATAATGAAAATGATAAATATTTATATCAGAAACAAAATAAATTATAACAGAACTAACTAATTAATTTGTTTAACATAAATTAGATTATATTTTTATATTAATTCGTATGGAAGAATTATATTAAATTTATTTTGATAAATTTCTATGCAGATTTCTATAGCTATTTGTGATTAAACTGAACAAATTTTTCATTTGTGGTCAGAGACTTTGATACAAAAATTTATTGGTGGGAGGAGGGACAAAGTCTTAACATTTCCCAACAATTTTGACCGGAATTCCCAATTATATCAAATATTATATCTTTTGAATTTGAACTTTTCACTTGCCAATTGTGAATGTTGACATTTGACAAATATATCTATAACTACTCAATTTCGTAACTTAGAAGATATTGGTATTGCTTTTAAATTATAGTAACTCTTGAGAAAAATGTTTTATCACAATTTTAGTTGCTTGAAATAGGTTCTCAAATATCTAATTTCCCAACTTTTTGGTCTTCAATATGTTGGGGAGAGATTAGGGATGGCACCCCCCCCTGCTATTCTCCAATAACGAAGTCCCCGTTGGAGTGTGTAGTGTCATTGTAGTGTCACTGGATTAACCTCATTTCATTTACTCTTGTATTTGTATAATTATGGCAATAAATTTACTGTCCATTTTAAGATCTGAAATGGATTCAAAAGATGTACTGATGCATAATACAAACATTTATTCGAATTATATATATATATATATATATATATATATATATATATATATATATATATATATATATATATATATATATATATATATATATAAATAAATAACCAATGCCTTGATCAATCGCTTATGATTCTTCAGCTTGTCGTATTACGAAAAAGTATTATATGACCTCGCCTTAGTGAATAAGTATTCCCCACAGAAGAGCCATACCCTAATTCGTAGTGGCCATCGAGGAAGCCCATAATCGCCTCTGTAGCAGAAGATGTCCTGGCTCCGGAGGCTGCTCTCGGGAATGCTAAGGTGGCATGTCCTTCAGCGGACAGCTCCGGCGGAATGACAATTGCAGGACTCGCGCAACGTCCCGAGTCAGTCAGCGACAGCAGTCCGTGGGTAGATGTACTCGCGTCTACTCTCTTGTTGTTGTTGTCGTAGTCGTTGTTGTTATTACTATTATAGTTGACTTTGTTGTTGCTGTCGGAGATGAGACCGAGGACGGTGACTCTTCGCGTGGTCTGGAAGATCGTCTGGGAGCGGAAGATCGTGACTTGGAAGAAGACGGTAAGTGATCTCGAGAACTGTAACGTACACAGACATTACATACTTACGGGGTAGTGATGAACATATTAATTTTCTCCTTCAACTCTTTAAAAACATATTTAAAAAAAAATTAATTAAGTAAAACATGCATTTAATCAGTTAATATAAGTTATTTTAGTAAGTTCATTTCATTGTCTACTTATATGCACTCCTTTTTTTCTGCTTATTGAACACTAGGCTGCTTAATATGATCGCTTACAATTAATTTCTTTTTAAAAAAAATGTATTTGAAACTAAATTATTTTGATTGAATAATCAATAGTTGACCGGAAAACTTATTTTTAAAAAGTTATGCGATGAAACTGAAAGAGTAATAACAACAACTAAAAATAAATTAGTTAATAATATAATAATAATAAATAATAATAACAATAGATAAATTAAAAGAGAAATAATAATAACTAAAAATTTAATAACTCTATTAAATAAGTTCAAAGGGGAATAAAAAATAAATAAACAGAATTTGTTTATTTATTTTTTATTATCCTTTGTACTTATTTAATAGAGTTATTAATTTTTTAGTTGTTATTTCTCTTTTAGTTAATCTACTGTTATTATTATTATAGCCAGTTTTATTAATAACCAGCTTAATATATCAATATTAACGAATTTATTTTTATTTGTTGTTATTACTCTATCAGTTTCATCTTAGAACTTTTTATAAATTCATCATTGTTTTCACTGTCTCACTTAATTTCTCACTGTCTTTTTAATTTTAATTCATTCACTATATATACCTTTGTTTTATTTTTATTTCTATTTTTATTTTTGTATCTTCTTTATTCAGGCCTGAAGAAGATCTGAAAAGTGGGTTGAAACGTTGGTTCCTAATAAATAGTTTTTTACTATTTGTGATCCTTTTTTTTTTTTTTTTTTTTTTTTTTTATCGCCTCCCGGACCATCTCATTTCTTCATATATTATTTACAAGGAATACGCTACCGTGGTTTGACAAGGTTCTAACTGCTCTTACATTAGTTTTAAGAAAAACGAGTATGAAAATTTGAAATGCTAAAATATTTTTTGTTATCAATAAACCTAATTAAAATTCTCTTTATTACTTTACCTGGTTTAAATTTAACTTTTGAAATTGGTTTAATAAAAAAATACCATGTAGCTGTTTTTATATAGATTATATTAGATTTATATAATTATAATTTTTTTGTTAGAACTTTGTCACATTAGTTAAGTAGCAGTGCATACTGTTGAGTTTTGTTTTTAGTAATGTTTTTATGAACTCTTTCAATTATTATTGTTAAAATGATTATTATTATAAGGTGGTAAGGGAAAGTTGTGTGATACGCACATAGCATCAGAGTTTTTCGTTATCAATCAAATTTATCAATATCCTCATTATTTTACATTAGTTTAAATTTAACATTTGAAGTTGATTTCATAAAAAAAATACCATATCTATAATAATATATAAAACGTATAAACTACACAAAGTAAATAAATTCCTTCAGTTAAAACTTGGTCACATTGGTAAAATCGCTATTTCTCAACAGATCGCAGATATAGTTAGTTTCTCTTGTGCATTAGAAGTCAGAAGCCCTGATAATCTCATTTTAGCCAAAAATATCAGTTTCAACCTTCTTAAACCAAGGTAACGAATAGGTAACCTATTAGCGGCCAATGTTCCCAATTAGGAACATATGCTTGGTAAATATTTAAAAATGTTTATCTAAAAGTAAACACTCATTCAATATTTTTATTTGCTTATATAAAGTCAAACTTATTTAAGGATGCTAAAATTGAGCAACAGAGCAAATATTTAAATTTGAGTAATTTATGATTTTTAGAAATACGTGAAATATGTTTGTTGTTTTTTTTTTATATATTTTTCGTTTTAATTTATTTTTATTACAAAGGTTCAATTCAATCAGCACAGTAATATATATATATATATATATATATATATATATATATATATATATATATATATATATATATATATATAAATTTCTTTTCTATTTTCCCTGTATTACCTCCCCTATTTCATAATTTAAAAAAAATATATATACAAAAAGAAAAAGTTTAGTCGATAGCGGCCATTATTCCCAAGTGGAACAGCGAAAATCCTACTAAATATATATGTATATATATATATATATATATATATATATATATATATATATATATATATATATATATTTTACTAAAACTGGCAATCCTTATGTTTTATATGAAAAATTGGTAAGTAAAAAACGGAAGAAAAAAATTTGATTTAGACATGAATTCGGCCTATCTAACCTAAAGCTTTTCAAACAAACAGTTGGTATATTAATTTATTTATCTTCATAGAAAATAAATTATAACATAACTACATACTATCTAATTATTTCGGTGTACACATGTCAAATATTTGATTTTATCAGTAAAACTGAATATAATAAATAGTTCAAAATGAATCTTTAAGCTCAGAATTTTATTTATTAAACCTTAGTTAAAAATATTCACAATCATATCAAGAACGAAACTAAATTATTTAAAAAGATTCTTTTTAAAATGAAAAAGAGTTGTATGGATTATTTTTGTTATAAAAATAGATTTATCTTAAGTACAGAAACTAAAATTATACTATGAAATTGCTAATAATAAAATTACTTGATTAATGTTGAAAAAAATAAATTTTGCAGATGCGAAAAATATTAAAATAAGTATTCTTTAACACATATATGTTTGTCATTTTAATAAAATTCATATATATATATATATATATATATATATATATATATATATATATATATATATATATATATATATATATATATATATATATATGTATGTACATATATAATACAGGGTGTCCTAGTTATAGAATATGTAGTTTCTTTTGTTGGTTCAGTCAATTTTGTGGCTTTCTCCAGTTCTTCTCTAGCGCAACTAATTCTGGAATTTCCAATGGGAAGGCAAGGTGTATATTTTATGAATGATTCTGATATAGAATACAATTATAGTAATGATTTTTATTTGCCCAAAACTGCGAAACTGTTTATGCAAAACCCCAATTATTTCCATAAGCATTGTTTCAAAAAACACAGTGCTTCTTTTAGTTATATTGCCAGGAATGGAGCACTTTAATTGATAAATGAATGAAGATGGATTTGTTCAAGATATATAATTTTAATACTATTTCGTTCTTTGCCTGATTCCGTGACTTCTCCGTGTCTTCTGAAAAAAAAATTCGAACTACAAAAACTAAAATAAAAAAAATAAATAAAAAATTTCGTTGTGTGTTTATTTTTCATCATTAGCGGTGATGGTAATATTCAAAATGATGTTTTAAGGTTTTGATAAAGTTTTAAGGAAAATTTGGCGTACCGACAAAAAAAAACACGTTTGAGAAATAATATGATATATAGCAGACATTTTTCTGAGTTAAGTAAATAAAATATTATGTGGGTTCTAAATCCTTATTTAAGACTAAAAGTTAGTTCTTTAAAGTTAAGATGTATGTTGGTTACGCTTTGTGCACGTCATTGTTTTTTTTTAAAAAACTTATTTCATATTTTTATAATTACTATTTGGTATTATAAAGTTATATATTTATAGTTATTTTACTGTATAATTTGTTATTTAATGTTATATCTATATCAGGCAACATTTTGTTTTGTTTTACCACCTGTAATTGGGCTTTAGCCTGTTTGTTGGATACTGTTCATAAATAAATAAATCCTCCTCGAAATGAAATATTTTTTCCAAATCGGATAGCACAAGGCGCTTGCATCTTCTCAAGAATAACATTTAAGGAAGATAGTATGAAATATTACTTCTCTAAAATGGGTACCCCACTCGTCATCCTGACACTATACACCGCGGACATCCCCAAACTTGGATATCCACTTAGCAGATAACGTCCTTTGCCTGGTTCCAAGGTCTTGTGGCCATTTTATCGCGTCCTTAGAGGACGAATTCTTCCCGAGCAGCGTCTGAGAGAAAACATATCAACTGCGAAGAACTACTGCGCATTGTAGAGGCGTCAATACGAAGGTCTGTTTCTGGAATGTAGGCGAGGAAACTAGTTGTGTAATCTCATTTACATCCATGTTGAATATGGGAGTGCGAAGTTTATTATTTTGCTCTCGACATTACAATTTTGCGTAGGATTACGCTTCTTATGAGTTTCTTAGATCCAAATTCGATATATATATATATATATATATATATATATATATATACCGAATATTCTAATATATTCTGACAATCAGGAGCTTATATCCATGGTTAACTTCACAGATGTTGTATGTACCAATTTGGTCATTACAGCACAGAGATTTAGAAACTATTGGAAACTGTCTAATCTACATTACATATCTGGTTGAATCTAGTGCTATAATAACATCAAAGTATCCTAATATACAAAAAAACCAAAGCGAATTAATAAATAAGGAATTACTGGATGTTGGAAAAAATCTATATTTTTTTTTTCTCGAAACGATGCACATAGTAATTACATCTGTGAAGTTGACCATCGTTATATAAGAAGTATTATGAGATACGTTTTATAAAATAAATTTTTTTTTTTTAACTCTTTTGAAGTGTTTAGAAACTTTTTAAGGAATGGTATCACAAATGTTTTTGAAACAGTATTTTCAAAAACAGTTGTTTTCAGAGAGGATTGCCCAATAAGAGATAGTGTGTATTCCTCATATGAGACGGTGGCTTAAATGTTTATTTTGCTACAAAAACTATAAAAAATCTTCTTTACAGTTTTAATTATCTGTTTGTACTAGTTTCTAAATAAATCTTACTCGAATTTGGCATTTTTGATTAGACGTAGACTAGATATCTGTATTTTCAGTATTATTTAAAAAAAAATGACAGATAACTTATTTTATGTTTTTCATTTATTGATATTCATATCTTAATAATGAATTTAAAAAATTTCAGATGGAAACAGACTCTCTGGAAGACTATTGGACTGAGTTTCGCTTGGTGAGGGAGTCCAGGCCAAAGGACCCAGACGAAGACAATTCAAACCCCCCAGGTCAGTCTCAGTAGAAAATTATCCGTTTAAATTCAGGAATTTTTTTTTAGATATTAATATCAACGATTTCAATAAATACTACAATGTTCGGAGAGCCTAAAATATCCAACAGAAAAAAGAAAGAAACATTTTACCATGTATTATTTAAATGACCTATATAAACCGATTTGAGATTAAGACTTTACCAAGGAAGGGAAAATTTGAATGGGCTCGGAATATTTAAACCATAAACCATAGAAGATATGAGAAATTTGTTACAGAGAGTTGGTTGGATAGATCTCACTGCAAATTACTATATGATATTTTTGGTTTTATATTTATTGAATTAATAATATATATTTTTAGTAGTATAAATTTTAGCCTAGTTTGTAATAATAAAGTTTTTAATTTAGTTTTTAACGCTATTATGCCATTTAGTTGAAAAAAGTAGAAAAAAATATATATTCGTTGATAATCAGTTTTTATCGCTGTTACTAATAATAGTTTTTAACTAATAATGATTCTTAACTTTGTCACTTATATTATTTCAATAAGGTGACTTTTGGTCTTGCCAGTTTATAGATAGATTATATTTGTATAGGGTTCTTCCCTGGAAACAAATGTTAAAAAAAAAAATAATGGAAACTCCTGAAAAATT
Source organism: Rhaphigaster nebulosa (assembly GCA_948150685.1). NCBI lineage: Eukaryota > Metazoa > Arthropoda > Insecta > Hemiptera > Pentatomidae > Rhaphigaster > Rhaphigaster nebulosa. The sequence goes on from OX411311.1 coordinate 1,298,040, forward strand.
TTATCTCTAGATTCCAATCAACAAAAATTATATGTAAATGAATAAGTAGGGTCTCATAAAAAATGTTAATGTACATAATGCATATTGTACTTAATACTTTTACCAAAAATGTGGTTATTGTTCATATGTATACATCTACTTGATTTTATATTTGTATGAATCATCGAAAGGCATCCGTGGAGTAGACAGGATTAACATCTTCATAACGAAACGTGATTTCGTGGCTTAAATTTTTTTTTTCGATTTTAATTTCAATATTTAGATTTTTTGGTGTGCCGAATCAAAATCTGTCATAATTTTTGGTGTGAAAAAGCCTAAAATGCTAGTTTGCTCAATAATTTTAACATTTTATTAAATTTGTTTGACAAAAAAAACAGTTGATTTTTAACGTTTGTATTTTTCTTTTAATATACTCTAAAAATGTTGTTTTGCTGAAAAAAAAAAGAAATGTGGATATCATTTTCCTAACTTGAGATATAAAATAAAGCAGTTTCAGAGTGTTTTATTTATTTATTTTTCCAGCTCCTAGAGCCCTTTTGACGAAACTATTGAGCACGTATCGATTATTTTTAATTGTAGAATCACTAAAAACAAAAATTAATCGAAATCAGGAACAGATCTACCGTACATACCCCTTTTTAGTGATTTCTGCTTGAACGTCGACTATATGTCTGAGCGAAGTTCTTTAAAATAGATCAAATTTCCTCAATTAAAATTAACCTAATTTCAAGTTCGTTATTTTTAATTCTCTACAAAATTGAAGGGAATTGCGTTAAAGACTAATCCTAAACATTAATACGGTAATAGCCACGTTGTGGTTCCTCTGTGTTTTACCAATCTTGACCCACATTACAATTAGTGTTACCTCGAAGATGGCAATAATTGTGATGTTGCTGAATAGACACCTCACACCACATACCCTCACGGACATCCCTAATGACATGTCTTGAGGATGCCGAAGAGGTTGAGGGCCTCTAGACCGGAACACAGGCACCTGTGTGTACATATGTTCCTCTACGATATGTCGACACAGGCTTTATGTAACCTGCCTATTAAATATGGCCGATAATTACAATGCTAGATCCAGAGCCTAGATAGCCAGCGCCTCTTTGAAATTCCAAATCGGACTAATAAAATACTGGCGATGCTCTGTGTTGTGATGTACCGCCGCGTTGTTACGAAACGATTCGTGCCTCTCTGTGGTTATATCATCGTGAAATAGTCTGTATCTTTTTGTTGGCACCGTAATTTATACAATCTAAATAACGATGTCTTTCTAAAAGGCCATAAATTAATTAAACTATTATATAAATTGCTCCTCTACACATCTTGTTAGCTAACCTATTCATATTTATACTATCTGTTCTATTTAACAAAACAACATATAAAATAACGGAAAAAGACAATTTCGTCTGTATTTGACCAAAATAAATTAGTTACATCTTTCAATAGATAAACTAAATAAAAACCTTATTAATGAGATATACCTTGAAATAATTTTAGTTCATAAACAAAAACAATTTAACCGTGTTAGTTACATATACCTATACCAATACCTCATTCCTTAATTACATTTTAAATCCAATCATCATTGATTGATAGATTATTTTAAGGTTCATTATTGAAAATAACGAACCAAAAACTATCAGAGGTGCTGCTTTCAGCGATATAGCGTCAATACTCTAAAAATATAAATAAATTAAAAAAAAATAGTGTTTAATTTTTAAATTATCATGTCTAATACAATTAATAATAAATATATCAAATCTACTTTATATTTTGAAATATTTTTTTGGGGGGAGGTTAACAAAAAAAAAAATAAATTTATTGAAAACGGATTCTACCAAATTAAAAAAAAAAAATAACCAAAAACGTTAATAACACTACATTTCACATAAATTTAAATGTTTTTCTCTGCTAAATGAATGACAGATAATTTTTAAAAAGTACTTATTGATTGCTTATATATATATATATATATATATATATATATATATATATATATATATATATAATATAATTGTTGGTGCGTCTCTTTGTGATCGTGTCACTTGTGAACGACTTGACCGATTAATCTCATATTCAGAAAATATATTTGTGTGCTCGAGACGATGGTTTATAGCTGTGTCCGATAGGTAGCGCTGTTGTTAAATTATAAACAAATTCTATATTTATAAGATAGTACTATAGTGAATTATTGAACATTTTACGTTTTACATATAAGTTGATAACGGATGAAAATGCAACGTGCATTAAAGCGATCGTCGTGAAATGAAATTTTACCTAAAAGCGTCTTATTCCGGCGAAACCGGGATCCGATGGCTAGCATATATATATATATATATATATATATATATATATATATATATATATATATATATATATATATATATTGGCTGCCATTTGATATGGTCAAAACGGGTCCCGTATGCCACCATATTTTCTTTGTATATAAATATTAATAATAGATTACTCTGTTTTTCGTTATTATATAAAACATTTACTATAATACTAACGGTAGCTGTAACTTCATCAAAATCTTATAAAGATACGAATACAATAGTTTTCCATTAAATAGAAAGCCAATCACTGATCGTCTTCAGACCACCCAACTTACACCTTGCGTCATTATTGATAGCATCTTTAATTACCAGGCAATTACGTCATATACACGACGATGGCGTAATAAATAATTTTACTTAGGTGCCACATTATCGGACATCCATCATTGTCTCGGATCGGAGAATCTAGCCACTCTCTATCATTATCTTACTTTTTATTGTTACCAAATTTCAATTACTTATTTTCTTAAAATTTATTCACTCAATTACTGTATCAAGAGTATAATAACTGAGTATCTTGTTGAATAAGAGAGGTTGCCGTGTGGCATACACAATATCAATTAAGCTCAACATAAATTAGGGTAATGTGGAGAAAGTGCGCACTAAATTTTACAGTGTTCGACTTTACATGACTATTAAGCTAGATTTTTCCTCTTTTTTTTTTTTTTTTTTTTTAATGTTTTTTAGACGATTATGTTTAAATATTAAATTCAAAACTAGGTTTAAACCGCGTATATTTTGATGAGATTTACAATTTAATTGAATGGTACTTAGTATACACTTGCTCCTACCTTAAGGAGAAAGTGCATACAAGATATCTGGAAGAATTATCGTATTATTCCAGCAGAGTGGTTTTGGGACAAGTGTAAAATAGTTCGATTTGCGGAGGATTATTATACAGGTGTAATAATCATTGAAAACATTTAAAGCTTGTCTGAGATTCACATTTGACAATCTTCATGAGTTATGAAAGTGGAATATAATTGAGTAAATGCACAACTGTCACTCAACAGAGGTCTTCACCTGTCCCTGCTATCGTGTTTTGCTGACTGCGGATAAGCGCTTAAAAAATAAAAAAAAAAACTGTCTAGAAGAAATTTAAATCACAAAGTGTTTTACGGCTTCTGTAGGTTCCACTTCCGACAAAACAAAAAAAAAAAATAAAAAAATTAATAATAAAAAATAACCGATACAACTGTACCTGAAACTAATATTCTTACAACTCGTTATAATTCAACTTAATGAACTTTCGTGGCTTATTTCTGATACATCAGTGTTTAGGCTTCATGCTATTACCAGTTCAGTGTTTAGGCTTCATGCTATTACCAGTTCAGTGTTTAGGCTTCATGCTATTACCAGTTCAGTGTTTAGGCTTCATGCTATTACCAGTTCAGTGTTTAGGCTTCATGCTATTACCAGTTCAGTGTTTAGGCTTCATGCTATTACCAGTTCAGTGTTTAGGCTTCATGCTATTACCAGTTCAGTGTTTAGGCTTCATGCTATTACCAGTTCAGTGTTTAGGCTTCATGCTATTACCAGTTCAGTGTTTAGGCTTCATGCTATTACCAGTTCAGTGTTTAGGCTTCATGCTATTACCAGTTCAGTGTTTAGGCTTCATCCTATTACCAGTTCAGTGTTTAGGCTTCATGCTATTACCAGTTCAGTGTTTAGGCTTCATCCTATTACCAGTTCAGTGTTTAGGCTTCATGCTATTACCAGTTCAGTGTTTAGGCTTCATGCTATTACCAGTTCAGTGTTTAGGCTTCATGCTATTACCAGTTCAGTGTTTAGGCTTCATGCTATTACCAGTTCAGTGTTTAGGCTTCATGCTATTACCAGTTCAGTGTTTAGGCTTCATCCTATTACCAGTTCAGTGTTTAGGCTTCATCCTATTACCAGTTCAGTGTTTAGGCTTCATCCTATTACCAGTTCAGTGTTTAGGCTTCATCCTATTACCAGTTCAGTGTTTAGGCTTCATGCTATTACCAGTTCAGTGTTTAGGCTTCATGCTATTACCAGTTCAGTGTTTAGGCTTCATCCTATTACCAGTTCAGTGTTTAGGCTTCATCTTATTACCAGTTCAGTGTTTAGGCTTCATGCTATTACCAGTTCAGTGTTTAGGCTTCATCCTATTACCAGTTCAGTGTTTAGGCTTCATGCTATTACCAGTTCAGTGTTTAGGCTTCATCCTATTACCAGTTCAGTGTTTAGGCTTCATCCTATTACCAGTTCAGTGTTTAGGCTTCATGCTATTACCAGTTCAGTGTTTAGGCTTCATGCTATTACCAGTTCAGTGTTTAGGCTTCATGCTATTACCAGTTCAGTGTTTAGGCTTCATCCTATTACCAGTTCAGTGTTTAGGCTTCATCCTATTACCAGTTCAGTGTTTAGGCTTCATCCTATTACCAGTTCAGTGTTTAGGCTTCATCCTATTACCAGTTCAGTGTTTAGGCTTCATCCTATTACCAGTTCAGTGTTTAGGCTTCATGCTATTACCAGTTCAGTGTTTAGGCTTCATCCTATTACCAGTTCAGTGTTTAGGCTTCATGCTATTACCAGTTCAGTGTTTAGGCTTCATCCTATTACCAGTTCAGTGTTTAGGCTTCATGCTATTACCAGTTCAGTGTTTAGGCTTCATCCTATTACCAGTTCAGTGTTTAGGCTTCATGCTATTACCAGTTCAGTGTTTAGGCTTCATCCTATTACCAGTTCAGTGTTTAGGCTTCATGCTATTACCAGTTCAGTGTTTAGGCTTCATGCTATTACCAGTTCAGTGTTTAGGCTTCATGCTATTACCAGTTCAGTGTTTAGGCTTCATGCTATTACCAGTTCAGTGTTTAGGCTTCATGCTATTACCAGTTCAGTGTTTAGGCTTCATCCTATTACCAGTTCAGTGTTTAGGCTTCATGCTATTACCAGTTCAGTGTTTAGGCTTCATCCTATTACCAGTTCAGTGTTTGGATTTAACGAGACATTACCTCGCATCACCCTAATTATTTCCTACCAAAATGTACACATTGGCACACAAACACTTACGATGGCAACCCATGAAGTAAGCCTTGACTCATTGATGGATTTAAATATTTATTTTGGTATAAACATTTTATTTTTAAATTTTTTTTGGGAGCGAAAAATAGACAAGAACTACTATTTGCTCAAATTGCAGTAAGTAGCTATGCTGTCAACGTTTCGCCAAATAAGAAATTGTCAGGACTTAAAAAAAACATAAAATAACATTAATGCGAATCAGATATAGTACATTTCACATCAATAGTCTAAAAAGGACTAACCAAATAGAGATACGTTAATTAAAAAAACATGAACATTTGTTTAACATAGTTGCAATTATTTTGGTTCTTAACAGTAGACAAGATAAACTAAAAAAAAAAAAATGTCAAAAAATGAGAGCATTTGGAAAATATGACCATTTAACAAGTACTTTCTTTGATTGGCATGAAGAGAATAATTTTTATAGACTATGGGTGGTAGCAAAATAAGGTAAGCTTGAAAATGGCCAATATTAAAAAAAAAAAAAGGCCGAAATGTTACTATAAAAGGTAATGTATTAAAATAAAGAAATGTATTAATAAATTAATGTAGAATTATAAGTGGTTCTCTCCTTCATAATCTAAATTGATTAATGCCATAAAATTATCAGCAAAGTTTTGTATGTGTACAGTTTTATGAATTTTTTTATTGTAATTGCCTCTTTACTGTGCCATTATGTTCTCAAAATATGATTTAATTTACCGTTACACAAAATGTTTGTATTGTGGGAAGTTCCAAAGTTCTAAATTTGAGTGTAGATACTGATAATCCTTATGCTCAAGCCTGGTATACACGGTGGCAGTTTTCTATCTTGGTGGCACTGTCGCGACAATGAGATAGTTTGGCAGTACGGCAATATAATCTTCAATGGCGGATGAACAACAGCTGACTGAACACTATCAATTTTTAGGTCACCATAGAAACTAAGTTATATATTTTTTATTTCTCCTCCATTTAATCCAAAAATTAAATAACGCCTGAAACGTTGGATAAAATCGATTTCAAGTTGAGAAATAATCGAAACATAGAGTTGATAAGTAGGTTAGGTTAGGTTAGGTTTATAAATCACTGCCGCGACAGTGCTGCCACGATAAGATAACGGCGACTGTTCCACAGTTTACGCGGTAACTGTCATCTTGTTTAATGGCCTTTAAGTTCTGGATGCTTTCATGTTCTCAGTAGATAGTCATACAAATTGAAATCCATTCGGGTGAAGCATAAATAATCTGAGCTCGGATGACTGGTTTAGTTTAGATTTTTTTGTTTAAAAAATTTACTTTGCCTGTTTTCCTGTTGATGTGTTCTGTGAAGGTTAGATTTATTTTGCAGATTTAAAGAGAAGTATTCTACTGATTCAGACTAAGGAATGTGCTTTTCAAACACGCTTTTTCCTGAAAAGTTCCTAAAATTTACCTTTGTGGACCTTTTTAGAACTTATACAGAGATGTCTTGGTGTTTATCGTCAGGAAAAAAGAGAATCAAAGAAAGAGGAAAACTAAATACTAAAATAAAAAATGCAAGAAAGAAGAGAATGAATACGCAGTAAAGAAACCAAACAATATTAAATGGATATGAATGTAGCTCGTTTCCATTCAAGAGATGCCATCACTCAAGGTGAATGTGGTTTTATAATATTTCAGGATGATTCATTGTTTGTTATTGTTATGCAAAACTGCAACTAGAGATATCTTTGAAGCATAATAATTGTATATCCTCTGCTATCAACAACTTCTTTTTGAAGAATATAATATATATTATATTTTTATGAGTCACGAAAAACTTAATTTATCAAAAAACTGTAATTTAGTTTACTTGTTTATATCTTCAATATGTACTTTTCATATATGATCAAATTCTGGTAGCATAGGTATATATAAAAATCTTAAAATTTCATATATTCTATGTTTAATGAATACTATTAATGATTCGGACCATGTTGTCACAAAGGGACAACGCACAGGTATGTATTATGTCGTCATAGCGGAGGATAGGGGAGTCTACGAACCCTCCCGCCCCAGTGTTGCCAGATTAGAGTTCTTTCCTCTAGATTAAGGATTTTATTCCTCTTGTGGGGTATTTTTTTTTACTTTTCTAATCATTTATTCTTTTCTTATACTCGGGAGTAATTTTGGTTACACTAATGGAAAAATAACACTTAAAAATTTAGGGCTAATGTTGGTGAATTTAGAGAAAAAATGAGATAAGTTTAGGGTTAAAATTGGTGAATATATTGGAAAATTTAGAGAGTTTTAGGGGGAAAGTATAGGACTGACCATACTACACTGTCCCGCCCTATCAATAGGTACAGTGTAAAAACCCAATGAGTTTGGTAATTTGCCGCGATCTAAGAGCTTACAGGTTACTAAAATTAAAAAAAAATGCCAATACATTTTGAGTTCAGAAATTGGGATTGTATCGATACATCGAAGTGTTTGAATAGAAAAATATAACTTATTATAGTCAACAGTCAACATTTTTTCAAATCCAAAAGAGTTGGGAAAATTACAATGTTTAATATAGTTGAGAAATACGATCAAAATGATTAGGAAATTAGCTGCTATTTCTTTTAAAATTTGATATTATTCTCAATATCATCTTGCCTTCCTAATCGCTAATAAGTACGAGTGTGCGTTTATTAGTGATCGTCAACCATTTAATAATTATAAATTTTCGATTAGGGATAAGTCGAATGAGTTGTTTTTTAAAAAGAAAAGTGAATTTCGAAATGTACCTGTGATTTGTGTCGAAAGGACTTCTAAGCATCCTCTTAAATAAGGGACTGTATAAATGTTAAATCTATCCCTTATTATAATATAATTATCCCTTTCACCAGTGGCGTACATAGGGAGGATTGGGGGATATATCTTCTCTCCTTTCCGAAATGTACGAAATAAAAGTTTGTATTTTAAGTAATATTCTTGGTTATTTTTAACAATAACTTTTGATCCTGTTTTCATTAAATTCTCCTGCCATCCCCCCCCCCCCCGTCCTCCGAAAAAGTTCTTCCTACGCCCCTGCCCTTCATTCTCAGTATCAACGTTAATAACCTATCGAATCGATAGCTGCCAGTCGATATTATCGTACTATCGCCAATACTACTAAGCGGACCTCCCAGCTGGCTTACTAGTGAATCGAACCCGCACTTCCAATCAGCCTGCGGTTCTATCCCCTCTTTCCATTTTCTATTATTCACAGGACTATCCTATCTCCTCACCGACAGTCGACCATAGACATATACATAGACCGCTGACACCCTTTAGACAGGCCGTATGTGAAGCACGTCCCCCACCCGACCTGCTAGAGAATCGAACCCACACCTCCCATTCCATCCTCTTCCCCTCCCATTGACTATTATTCCTATACCTCACCGACAGATATACATAGCCCGCTGACGCCCTTCGGACTGGCCGTATGTGGAGCACGTCCCACGCCTGACCTCCTTCCACTCGTTGCATAAGCTCAGATGCATATCCTACATTAATTAGAATGTGCATGCAGTTAGCCCGAACTGGACTGTAGCGTACTGATTCCTGCCCTTGACATATCTCTGTAGCATAATATGTATTTCCTAAATGTCATGGCATAATCCGTAGCGTAATCGATCGGCCGCGTTATGACATGTCTCAGCAAGTTTTCCGGCAATAGTCCTCACCTTTGTAGGTGCAGAGCTGTGTTAATTTTACAATCAAGGATAATATTAATTATGAAATCAGGTTAGTTCAGTGAAATCAGGCTTGATCCTCATGATGCGTTTTGAGACACGGAAATGATACAAAATTATATGTATATATATATGAGCATTGTATAAAGCAGGGGTTGAATTTAAAATTTAACTTTTTGGCCAATTCATTAGGGGTGGGATATTGATATCGATATTATTGAAATATCAATATTTTTCTTCCGATATTATAATATCGATATTTTGTTCCGATAATGTTGGTATATCGATATTTTATTCACGATATAATAACACATTATCAAAACAAAATTCATATCAAAAGGTCACATTTTTCAGTTCAACGCTTCGTCTTCGAGATATTTATGAAAAACCCAAGAAAGGACCGAATGCATCTTATGCTGTAGTCATCAAATCAATAAACTTACATCAAAAATTACATTAAAATTGAATACAGAAATCATATGTTTCGGTAATAAAGGTTGCAAACGCAATTTAGTTTCCAATCCAATTAAACATTTTTATTATTTGTTTTAAGTGTTAAAATTTAGTGTAAAATACTTTTTTCCTTCCGATTTGTGATATGAACAAGTCTGCAGCAGGAGAATAAGATATTAGTTGAGTGGATTTTTCCGCTTGAAATGTCGAAACTATCGATTTCCTATGCTTTATCAAGTGACATAGACAGTTCTAATGTTGTCACGGAAGACGAAGAAATCTCTTAGGAACTAGTTACCTATTGAAAGAAAACGACATTTAATACCGGAATGAGACCTCCAGAAACAAGAGTATATCTCTGTGTGTGTGCCAATAGATGGATGTCGCGACGCCGAGTGTCGTTTTTGAGATACTGCAATCATCGGAAACTAATAACCAAATTGAGGTTAACAATCACTTTTTGTGCCACCGATTTATAGTTCAATCGGCATACAAGGAAGACATTAGATATTTATTAAGTTGATTTACAGCAGGATTTAAATATGAAGATCATCTCCTAATCTCCATCCTATTCGTTAGACATTTTTTAAATATTTTTTATAAATATTAACGATATTTTGAAATATCGATATTTTAATGCCGATAATATCGTGATTTAGATTTTGTTAACCAATATCGATATCCTATCCCTACTATTAATGTTTTATTTTTCGAAGGCTATAATATATATTGATATATTATAACTTAGGAAATATAACCCTTCTAACTTCTATTATATCATTATTGTGTCATAATCATTATCCAACGTTTTGGACCGTCAGTCCAACCTCAGGAAATTCTATATAACAATTAATAATATTATCCACTATCACACTTTTACTGTACATTATTTATAAGTATACATATTATTATCAATGTTATTTATTTTTTGGCCGAATAAAAATATAACAATTATGTTTTGATAATAAAATATAAAAGCGCCCAAGATTTTTAAATAATAGTTAGAATTAATCGTTCACATTTCGCTAGCTTGGTTTGACAAGGTTCTAATTGATCTAACCTTAATTTTGAGAAAAACGAGTTAGAAAATCCGAAGTGCTAACACTATTTTCGTTATCAATCAAATTTATATTTACATTAGTAAAACGGCTATTTCTCAACAGATCGTCGATAGAGTTAGTTTATTTTGTGATAAAGACAACAGAGAGTCAGAATCACCAATAATATCATTTTAGCCTAAAATATAAAAAATATCAATAGTCCTACCAAGGAATCGATATATCTGTATGTCTTTATTAGGTATGTAGTTTCGTTGATTTTTTCAAAAACTTTTCTGCAGTAACAAAATTAAACCTATAATCTTTTAATATAAGTCCTTTAATATAATCTTAAAATCTTTGTAATGCAAATTAAAATTACTTTAACTTATTTTTCTCGCGGGTGAAGGGGCCCCAACGAGGCTCGGGGGCCATAGGCAGTTGCCTTATGGTTTATCTGGCACTGATGCTAGCAATCGATAAAAGCAATCGATTACATAATCGAGTCTTAAATGCGCAAAGTGGACGGGGCTATTACTATTCTCCTCACGATCTCAATTATTATTTGATGAGGAGAGTTGTAACTAATTGTCGAAATTACTTTCTGAAGTTGTTGTGTTGAATCGCACCCAAAGAGGTCTAATTCTTTATCGAGAACGTTCTACCTCTCTGTATGAAGGAGATGATTGGTAAGTACTATAATAATCAGCTGGCAGGTGTTGGTAATATTGTTGCGCTGGGTGTGGTGTGGTCAGTAAAAGTTATGGAAGAAATAAAATTTCGTTATTGCAACCTTATTTAGTTTCTTCAATAAATTACAAAACAAAAGCCTCGTAAGTTAGAAACCTCGTGGAAAAGTGCTTTTATCATTATTTTTCAGGAGATATAGATAAACCTCAACTCCTCTGAAGCCTTCTAAACTTACAGGTCGTGGACATTACAACTGGTCATGGACAAATGATAATATCGATAACGTAAAAATGACGCATCCGAAGCCTTCTTTTGTCTTCATAGAGATGCAAAAAATTTGAATAAAAATTGGACTTTCGAAGTTTTGTACGATATACAACACAGTATGTTGACTGGTTAGTTATTTACTAGTATGTATGAGACTCAAGACTTTGTTTCTGAATCTAAAATATTATCTTTACAGTAATATTGGTCTCTTTTTAGTTTATTATTTTCAATTAAAAACCTTTGATGTTGGCCAAAAAAAAAAAAAAAAAGATTAACCTCCCCCACAAAACTTTCCGTAAAATTTAATTGGTACTTGTCTGTTTTGCCGTCCGTTGACATCAGCGCTCAGGTATCACTTACCTCAACTATTTCGACCATGTCAGGTTATGATGCCTACAATGAATTTCAAAAAGGACAATGCCTTTCATTATGATAAAACAGATTTTTAGGAAATGAAATAAATTAGAATCATGTGAAGAAAAAATAAAACATTTATTACAAACAATATTCATTAAAAAGAACAATATATTCAAATATAACATCAAAAGGGTGCCGGCCCTCTTTGTTCTCCACATGAACTCCGCCAAGTAAGAGTCCAGATATTGTCTATTACTGTCTCTTCTCTTGTTTCCCCACTTCACTGATCCCCATAACCTTTCTATTGTTTGGGTGTTAGCCAGAGTTGTGGGATCGGCGAAGTTCAATTTGTGATTAACTGTTAAATGGGCACTGCCTTCATTCTCCAGGTTTTTATATGCTTTCCGCGAGTCGGATACGATTATTGAATCCGGTATAATGTGTTTAATAATCTAATAATCAATGGTAATAATGTTCTTGCAGACCTATCAGGAACTTTAAGTATGAAACACTCTTTTGTTTCTCTACATATTCCTCCAAATATCCACTGCTGAGGCAAAATCCGTCGTGTGTTGTTTTTTCTTCTAGTATACAGACTTTCGTCAATTTCTACATACATCCCTCTTCTCTCTTCTTAAAAACTTCTCTCTAATTTAAAAACACACACTTCTCTCATATAATTGGAATAATCAATTACAAAAATAAAGTCACCTTCAACTAAAGAAACAATACAATAACTGATAACAATAGACTTAGGAAAGGTTACGATAACAGTAGGAGATTAGTTAAGAAAAGTGACACCTCAGCGCTGGTGTCAACGGACGGTAAAACAGACAAGTACCATTTAATTTTTTTTGGAATTATTGTACCTATCACTTAATCGAAGAAATTTCGATTTACTCCTTTATTTTTCTGGATATATCATTATTGGAAATAATAAACCATACTGTGATATGCAACAGTTTTTGAATATTTGTATTCATCAATTAACCATTACATAAAATAATTCTACGTGGTGCTATTTTATATCCCGATATAACCCTATGTCGTAGAGTCTGCTCTCCCACGATGTCTCCTGCCTAAGGGAGTCCCCCTCACTGTTGTTCCGTTTAAGGACACCGCGTCCCATTTTCCGGAACGAACTAATGGATGGCCTCGTTCCTCGGACGACTCATCAGGCGTTCGTTTCTCTTGGTTCCTATTTGGTCCTGACTCGTGTATTTGTCTCATGTTCTTCTCCTTCCATCTGTCTGCCATTCATACCTTCCTCCTTATCTTTAAGCGGTCTTTGCTTGATAAGACAGACTCTAAGGTTCGAGTCTAAGTTTGACGATTTAAAATGTTATCTTCTACGACAAGCAATAGCTAGATATGCATTATTTGTTTGAGAATTAATAATTAATAAATTCTTCGAGGATAAACCAAAGTTTCGTTGATAATAAGAGGAATATACTAATAAAAAAAAATTAAATAAATTAGAAAGTAATCACAGTGGCGTAAAATCCTGACTTACAAGCCAGGTGGCGGTTCGGGACAAGATCTGAAAACTGTTTTTAGAAGTTCAAACTTTTATTAAGATCTGGAAATATAAAGTTCTAGGAATATTACTCTCTTGTGGTTACTAATAATAATTGAAAATTGGCGCAATTTATAACCAATGTTTGCGGTATACACGCCCTTTGATAATATGATAAGAATAATGAAAATTATATTATTAACAAGAATTCCAATAAATGAAGAAAATGAGTAGCTTATATATTAAATCGATGTCGTTTCTTTTTAAAAAAGCTTAAGCTCTAAAAATTCGAAATTTAGGTTTCAATTTATTATGGGATGCAAACCACCACCTCTATCGATTCTCGCTCACGATATATTGATAAAAAAATTGAAAATTGTCTAAAAATAGACTACTGATGACGTAAGCAGATAATATTAGTGACTCTCAGTCGTCACTCTGGCCATAAACAGTCCTAGAAACATTAAAAATATACTGTAATTATAAAAGTTTTGCCACCTGAATAAACTCCTTCTATATACAATAAAGAATAAAATTAAAAAAAAAATGTTGTTATTTGGGAAAAAATCGTCTAATTTGTTTCCTGTATAGTTTGCTAAATGGCGCTTACGCCCTTTTCAAAAAACGATATGTCTTCCCAGACTTTATGTCACTCCGTACAATTTTCTCTTTTCAGATAATTTGACGTACCACTGCCCCATCTTGTGATATTAGTATTTAAGATTAGTCTTGAAAAAAAAATACAAAGTAATTTACAAAGTTTATTTAACAATGAAAACAATATATAAGTACTATAGTAAATTTGATTAAAGAAGGGTTCAAAACCCTCAGAATGTGCCTGGGTGTCTTTGTGTGGGGTGCTGTCTCTGGTTAGTGACTTTTTGACTCTGGATTTGAGATGTGCTGCATTTTGTTCTTTATTAAGTTCTTTTTTTTTTTCTTTATATTTTATATCTTTCTCTCCTACTGTACTGATGATCCCTGGTTTGGTGAAATATCGACAGGTGATTGTTTTTATTTATTTCTCTTATTTTTGAGACTTTTGGCTTCTTTTTTTGATTTTTCCATTTACGGCTTAACAATTATTTATGTCTCATTTTGAGCTTTTGCTTGTTCAAAACTTAATCAATTTCTCATAACACCAGAAATTCTGCGAATACCCATAAGAAGAAATTTGGACATTATGAAGAAAAGCATTAATATTGTTCTTTTAAAAGCTATTTATTGAAAATCAGAATCTATTTGGTTTGATGGAGCTCAACTTGAAGTTCTCTTCAACACTCTTTACTCTCTCAACATAGTCAGAGAAGGAAACGATCATAGACTACATTTATTAATTGTGAATCGTGTTTATTCATCTTAAAATTTCAGCATTCAATAATATTTAAAAAAAAAAAATGTTATAGCTCATTGAACATGCTAAAAATAATGGTTTTATCCCTGAGTTTTGTTTGCTTGCTCGCCTGGAAATACATGGTCCAGAACGATGGCAGTTGCGTACGCAGGGATTATTTTTGAAAAAATATGATTTTCATATAAGTTTTGTATTTTTGTATAAGTTCATATAATTTTTTATTCAATTTTCATTCTTATTCTTAAACCTTACGCCCTATTTGACGATTATAGACACCCAATGATTACTTAACTTCTCATCAAATCCCTTCCCCGAAAGTCGGGAACCCCTTAACACATCGCAGACTATCTTTTGGGAACCACTGGTCTAGTACATGGGTTGATCAGCACTACCTAGCGGCTGGTGTAGAAACTACTTCAGTACCCTTACGCGAACAGAGATGGCAGCACTTTGCCTCCCCTCTTTCCCCTCTACTTCCACCCGCCCCACGCTGCCCCCACTCCTCAGACCATGTTGCCATTATGTCTGGGGCAGTCATGTCTGGTTCAGGCCTTCTTCAACCCGAAGCCTCTACATCGATCAGGTGCCACTAACGATAAAAGTAACAATAACCTATAACAGTCTTAACTGTTAGTGTGCCTATAATAACCAACATTCACTAACACTCCTAATATATTGTTGAACTTGGCACTGGTGCTTCGTGCTTTGTCAACAAGTATGATCCGGTTAAGTAAAAATAACTAAACGATGTTTTTAATTCACTTTCTATATTCTGTGTCATACTCTATTTGGGTCTAGCGCCTAGTAGGCAGGTACTTAGTTGAAAATTTCTAAGCTAATTTATTCACTTTAATAATATTTTCCATGTTGTTTAGCATATTGCTTTAACATATCAAGCGACTATTTTGTTATACATTATTTCCCATGTTTGATAGAACTATATGAATATATTTGCCTATCAATGACGATAAAAACTCCCATGAATACATCAAACAATTTTGTTTTCACGATTCAATAGGATCTTAAGTATTGTACTATTTTCTCCATTTATAATACTTTATAATACCATTTATAAGTTATCAAGCCCAGAATATTATTCTCTTGGTAAGTGATTTTAATGCTTATAAAGTCAGAACTATATTTTATTCTTATTGTTTAAATTGTAATAACAATCGAAGGGGGGGAGGGTCTTATCTTTGGATTAAAACAAACTATATTAATACACTAATATGTTAATCAATTTTTGAAAATTTGTGTGTTCATTACGAATTTTTTTAAATATTCAACTTTCTTGTATTAAGGTGAAAAATTAATTATTAAATTAAATGTATTAGGCCGTGTTTAGTTCACCATGTTTTTATTTTTTATTTTTCAACGTTTCGGTCTGATAAACCATCTTCAGCTACATCTAGAAGGATTCAAATTATATTAAAATTGCAAATACATTTATATAAATTTCACATTATTACTAATTGACATATTACTGTTTCAGTCTTAAATTACAGATTTACAATTTGTTAACTTTAAATATATTCTTGTTTTAAAAATCTATACTTTATCTTGACATTCAATTGGTTACTTTATCATTTAACAATTTTTGTATAATCCTAATGAGAATTATCGTCGATTAAAAATTTGGAACAAATGCTAAATTTATCATTGTTATTGTAATTAGCAATATGCCATTACAATTAAAACGTTGTAAACTAATAAAAATAAACGTGATGAAGTTAACACAGCCTAATACATATTATTGGTTAACACTATTGTTTTTATAGATATCTCTTATCTGCATGATATGGCAAGGATCGTAAATATTTTAGAAAATTATTGTCTATTTGTCGCTTAAAAAGATAGTTTTTCAATTTATTGCTTCAGATTTATACACATTATATCTACTTCAACATTGATTATCTTGCCTTTTGTCTTAAATCATTCCTCTCAATCATAAAATCAAAAAAATCTCGAAAGATTTTTGTTACTCCGTTTTCAGCCTTTAGTGTGGCATTGTCTGGGCGATATGATCTTCTTTCTTTTATTTCTTAAAAAGTGATAATTGAAGTTCCAATAATTTTAAATTTTCTTAAGATTCCCCCCAAAAAAATTTAATCTTTTTTAATCCCTTGTACGCAGTAAAAGAAGTATTATAATCGCGAAAATTGTCGGTTTTCAGATTTCAACGGAAATATCCATCTTCATCATCCTTAAATCCATTTTGATTAGTTTCGTCGTGAGGTCTGTACGCACGTTTGTTCGTACGTATCTCGCACAACTCAAAAACTTTTAGCCGTAGAAAGTTAAAATTTTGTATTTAGGATTATTGTAAAATCTAGTTGTGAATCTCCCTTTTTGGCAACTGTATGATTACCGGAAGTAGAACTTTACTTGAAGGTCATTATTGATTTTCATAAAAAATTATATTAAAATATAATGCAAAACTTCTCAAATTTGGTATTTAAGAATTACATACTGATATAAATAACATGATAAATTTTAGTTAAAATTGGCAAACCGGAAGTGGTACTTTACTTGAAAGTGATATTAGATTTTCATCAAAAATTATATTAAAATAAAATGTAAAACATTTCAAATTTGGTAAACTAGACTTTTGTATCAATATAAATAATATGATAGATTTTGAATTGAAGAGCCCAAAAGTGTACTTTACTTGTAAGTCATGATTAACTTACATCAAAAGGCGGACAAGGTCCATGGGGTGACCACATCAGATGTTTTTGTGTAAAGTGATTTCTGTGAGTATCTTCATATATCAAACCTTGGAATTTCTTTTGAGCAGATCACTTTAGTCCATTCTTCAAAACACAATTTTTAATGAGTTATCTCATTATTTTCTTCTAGAATTCACACTAAAAAAAAATTATGCAGATTTTTTTTTTTTTTAACTTTCATCTTACAACCTTCCTCAGTGGTGTATCTAGGAGAGAAATCAGGGAGATATATCCCTCCTCTCCCCAAATTTATTTTAAAAACTATGATTTTCATATCCGCCATCATTAGTGTTGTATTTTAAATAATAATTTTTGTTCCAATTTTCATTGTTATCCTTAAAACTTACGCCCGATTCGGCGACAGATACTTTTTATTTAATGACTCACAAAAAAAAAATTAAATCCTCTAGAAAAAAAATTCTGCGTACGCGCCTGACCATCTCTAGTTCTTTTCGAATTCTAACATAGATAATACACAATTAAAATGAAGAAGCTAAAAAATAAAATGTCCATTTTGCAACTCTCAAATAATTTAATAATGTTAACATGAACCAGAATGCAATACTTAATTCATTTAGTTAGTTTGTAATGGGTTACCCAGCTACGTCCTAAGGAAAGCATCAAGTCTCTCAAATCGCAATAACTAACCAGTCTACGTTCTCTTATTAAGGCATCATCAGGATAGAAAATATAAGATCACATAAAACCGAACTATAGAATAGCATATCTCACATCAACATCTAAAAATTACCAATAATACGTCCCTCTGATACAGTTATACATGTATCTTTAGATTGTTGATATGAGATGCGTTATCTGCGGTTTTCTTGTCTTGTTAACTTGTTATTTCTCTGTTAATTTTGTTATTATTTATTTATTTGTTCTGTTAGCTTCCAATAATACACTTAACGCTTTGGCATTAATCATCACTATATTGTTTGGCAACAGTTTTTATCATATCAACAAATACGTTGTTGTTTACAACAGAAATAAACCCAAAAGTGACTATATTAAAGAAAGGAGGCGTTTGTTTGAGTGTGTCTAATGCTTTTGGCCAAGGCCCTCTCTATCCGTCAATTTTTATTTATTGATGTTTTCATGTTCCTTGGCCGCGATATAGGTTCTCAGATTAAGGAATGATATTATTAAACTGTTTTATTTAGATAGATGTATATTTCGTTTATTTGCCCTTTTTTTTTTTTTATTTTGCCATTAAAAAATACACTGGCATGATTATTCCCTCGTGAAAGTTATAATTTTATTAAGTCCTGGAATAAATTTTTATCAATTTATATAACTAAAGTGTTTCGTTAATACTTGGAAATTTATAACTGTATGTGATGTTGAAAGGATTCAGTTCCTTTGGACATAGATTAAAAAAAAACAAAAAAAAAAACATTAGATTCTGTAGCGAAGAAATTATTATCTTTTTCTCTAATCTAATAATCCTATGCACTATATAATCCTATCCTATAATCCTATGCACTATATAATCCTATGCATTATATGCATATAATGAAGAAAAATGTAAAAACTGAAGTGTTAGAATATTTGATAAGATATTTTGAATGAAATTTATTTTGGAATGCTGATGTGAGATTTGCTATATCTCGTCTGTATTTACGTGACCTTACCTTTCTCTGTCCTTATAATGCCTGAATTACCGAAACGTTGACTGATTATTTATTTCAATTGACAAGAACTGATCAACTGATAACGGAAAAAAAAATAATTACTCACCGGAATTACTGGAAAAACGCCGACCCCTAAACCGTTTACCTAAAACACCCCACCTTTCTTCCATTGCTATTAGTTTAATGCGAGAACAAACCAATACAAACATTTCTGTTTGTTATAACCTTGGTGAGTACCAACATACATTTGATTTCTTGTCTTAATTAAATTCATAATTGTTTTATAATTTATATTACATTTAATTTAATATGTACAATAATACCAAATTGTATTTTGAATTGCTTATTTTTGAATTTTTATTTGTTTTTGGAACTGAAGATGAATGTATAACATTTGTAAATAGTTTTCAATAAAAACAAAATTATAGAAGTGGCAAATAATTTATCAATCCCTAATTAGGTTATTTATTTATTGCTATCTGAGAGACTTTAGGTTTTGTTTTGAAAAATACTCTTACTGCATTTTAATTGTTATGATTATTAATCTACATTTCTTTCTAAAGATCTAATCGAGATGGTGGTGAAATTTCATAAGGTTCGGTTAATGAAGAATTTGTCAAATGTCACTATGAAATTTTTTAATTGCATATTAGAAGCTGCTTACTTTTTATTCTTGAAGTTCTGAATGCATAGATAATTAAACCATTTCTTATCAGTTTAGAACTTCTACAAATTATGAAACGACAAGCTTTCATAGACAATGCAAAAATATTTTCTTCGGTTTTAACATTTAGTATTCATTTGTAGATACATAGCAAGTAGTTATACAACAAAGCGAGATAACAGGAGATTGGTTGTGAACAATATTCTATTTCAGAACTTAAAGTATATGCTTCCCATTCACAAGTTCAAAAATAGATTAGTTTCGAATAAATTGGGCGCAGTTCCACCTTGGATTGCTGTGTTAACATCCGATAGCATAAACTCTTTCAGACAAGTCAATACAATCTTGTAGCGATACTGAACAAATGTATTTTAAACTCTGCGCAGTTTACCAGCTTAACAGATATACTGTTGTTGTTTTGGTTTATTATTTTCAATAGTAGATCTTTGGAATCGACCAAGGAAAAAATGTTTGTAACCCCCCTCAAAATTTGAGGTTTTACGTTTCAAGATACGTAGAATCCAAATATCGACTAAAAAAAAATCCGTCCGTCTGCCGTCCGCCGTACGCCGTCCGCGGCTTTTCTCCTAGACTACTGGACCGATTTTCTTGAGATTCGGTACCAATGTCACAGATCACCCCAGGATTGTTGCTTGGAACTCGATATTACAATCCGTCTGTTTGTTTCAAAATGGCGGTCGATTAGAGATCTCATAAGCCCGTAACTCGGCCATTTATAAAATAGAGAGGAAATGTAAGGTGTTTTGTAATCAGCATAACATGGCATCTTTTATTATATTCAAACGAAAGCTGCTGAAATCCCCTACAAAAGGAACAAAAAATCATTTAATTCAGACCAGTATTAGTTGAGATATAGCGTAATGAACTTGGTAGACTAATTCTCCGGTGCTGCTGGTCATCGTGGCCATAGGCCTCCTGACTTATTAATTGGGCTTTGATTTCCTCGCATCTCTCTGCTTTATCCTTCCTTGGATTATTTCTGCGCTTCCTTTAGCTTCCTTAGTCTTTAATTTTTTTTTTTTTCGTACTGAAGTGCACATCAAATATTTCCTCTGTATCATTTTACCCTCTGGTTACATGTCCTACTTGCATTGACACAGTTTTTTTTAACTCTCCCAGTTCGGCACTCCCACGGCGGTCATATTGGGACAAACTTCGAATTTCTTTTCCTTTGCTGACTACTGCTTAATTTCTTTAACTTGGACAGAATTGATATTTTTTAAATATTAGTAAGTGGAGATAATAAACCATGGTATAATAATTTGCTGCGTTTTTTTCTGTAATTTGAAAAATATACTACCACATTGTATATTTTTAAATTACCGATATTACAATAAAAATAAAACATATTATTTTTTTTTTAATAAATAGTGATATTTTTGTAAACAAGATGAATTTTTATTTCCTCTTAAAATTCCTTAGACATTCTGAGCTGGCTGAGATATTAATCTATTTTGTTTTACCTTTTTAAAACAAGGATTTTTTGTTAGTTCATCTAAGGTCTCAGCAATACATTTTTTAAAATAAATATTGAACATATTTTTGTTTTCTCTGTGTTCCTTTGGTCATTGCTCAGAATTTGGATTTGCCCGTAAATTATAAAACTGACTGAGGGAATTCAAATTTTTCATCTTTACCCTCCGTCTCAAACCTATGACTTCCTATCCTAGAGTATTCTTTAATAATGTTCCAGTTATCCCTGTCCAACAGATTCGCTACCCAGAACTCCTTCTTGACAAAGTCCTTTCTTAAAATTCTCTTTCAAGACTGAAAAGTTTCTTCAACACTTACGGGAAAGCGTTCTAAGCTTGTAATTAATTACAATAGGCTCATTTAATGCACTATAAAAAGGTCTATTTGGAGCCGAGGTTTGGAGCTACACTAAACTATCGAATTTCTCTCGTATTCAATCCTTACAATCTAGTATCCTTCTTAAAATCCTCAATGCTGCTTATTTTTTCCCAAATAAAATCATCCACAATGACATTTATCTTCCATATTTTGTCCTGAACCAGATAGCTACCTACCTATCTTTCCATAATGAGCTCTAAGCCCACTCAAAGTCTTTTTAACATTGATTCCTCTTCGATTCCCGATAATATTCCGAGGAGTCTGAAAATAAGATCGTCCTAGGACCTTCTAATATAAAACTGTTATTGAAGTACTACCAATGGGGTAGTTTCTCTGCACGTATGTACCGTGTCATTGTTGTCACATTTATCTTTTATTTTTAATGCACTTCTAAATTTCAATAAATATATTTTTTTATTATTCTGAAACATTAAGGATTTTAAATAAATTTAACTAGACGGCCTTTTTAAATTAACTTGATTTTAGTATGTTGTCTTTTTCATGATTCTGGTTAAAGTAGTGTATTTAGTTTCAAAATTACTGATATTGCTTATCAGCCGTTTATATGTTACATTTCACCGCTGTTCTAATGTTTCCTTCAGTGGAAGTTGAACTGTTTTGGAGCTCGATGTATTATCTCAGTTTGGTTAGTCTTTTTTAGGCAATTAATGTGAGTTGTGCTATTCCTGGTCTATATTTATGTGATGTTATGTTTTTCACTCCTGAATTAGAAAGCGTTGACTGTATAGCTATTTGAGATGCTCATGACTTTTTTCTCGAATTATCCAAAATAAACTAATAATAGAACCGAATAAGAAATAACAAATAATAATTAAAGTTAAAAAAAAACAACAGAAAAAAGAGCCTTATCTCAAACCATAATCAGCCGTAAACATTATATAATAAATATTGTGGGCTGTGGAGTTGCCTCCTGGATATAGCGTTGGCAGGAGCTGCAGTATCGCGTCATTTCCTCGGAATTCTGTACTTCCAGATGACTGTCCTCCTGCAGAGCACTTCCGGTAGGGTTCCCTCTTGTGCAGGTGTATTCTTCAGCGATATATATATATATATATATATATATATATATATATATATGTATATATATATATATATATATATATATATATATATATATATATATGTATTTATTTAAATGTTTATTAATATTATGATTTTAATTTTTAGTTACTTATAATTAGATAGATAAATTGTATCTATTTGAAATTAATCAGGGGAAATGCCTTCTTATTAGGAAATATGAGGAAAGTAATACGATTTGGCAATGGACTTTTTCTTTATTTGGTATTTAACATCCTTATCAACTCCATTTTATGAATGAACATTTTATTTGCTTTCGGTTCAAGTACCATACGAATAGAGTTGGCTGCGATTATCAGCAGTAAAAAATATAAAATTCGAATTTTATAACTAATATTTTAGACCTAATATAAAAAATATTAGTTCACTAGGTTACTATGCCAACATCGTCTCCTTAGAGTAACCTTTCACTTGTCATAAGCATACAAAAATAATATAAAATAATAATACATATTAAAAAAAAAATATAATGTAAATAACCCAATTTATAGCAGACAGGGAGGGCTATCCCGCAGGTGTCGAACCTAGTTCTAGCTGGAGTGGGAAGGTCGAGATTCCTTCTTCGGGTCCGCCACGAAATATATTTCATCCCGTTGGGTCGGATTCGAACCCACGCTACTTCTGACTGGAGGCGCTAAGGTGGCGCCTTAGCACACTCAGCCACCACTGCCACTTTGATAATGGTTTCATGGGTCCGTTTGTCGAGGTGTCTTTTGGACTATCTATTTTATGTATGTATGTATGTGTGTGTATATATATATATATATATATATATATATATATATATATATATACACACATATACACTGGATACTACCTATAACGACATCGGTTATAGCGACTAAATGCCTAGGTCCGTTGACCTATATATACCTATTGTGTACAATTTTAATTGAATATTACGACTTCGTTTCTAACGACATAATGGCGGGGCAATGGAAAAGCGAAGAAGGAATCAGCTCAAAATGTAAACAAACCTTGTAAACATTTTCAAGGAAGATGATGATGATGAGCAGGAACCTTTTTTTTCCCGTAGTGTACGAATAAAAACAATTTATTCCATTCCGAATTCACGGTACATAAAAAAGTATATTACAGATATTCAGTTATTATTTCATAGAACAGGACTTATTGATTACAACGCAAGAAAAGCATTACCGGAATTGCTTGATCCAGTAGATCAAGGACTGTTATCAGATAAATATTATTTTCTTTGCTGCTGCCTTTTGTGTCTCGATGTAAGCCCTTCCTAAGTTCGTTAAAGTCAATACTACTGATGAATCGTGTGAAATAAAATGAAATGAAAATGAAATGAAATGAATGAAATGAAATGAAAATAAAATTTTATTCTGGGACTTTTAGTCCCCTTAGAATAACAGAAATGATCAGTATTAGTACTATTTGTCTAGCTTACATACAGTAAATAATTAAGAAAAGTTAAGTAGTAAAATAAAATAAAGGAAATTTTATTAATTAAAGGCATATGAGTCGTAATTAAATATATATGTTCACCTGTCTACTAACAATAGACAATAACTAACAAACAATAGACATAATAATAATAATAAACATAAAACTATGAACAGTAAATATAAGATATAAACATAAAATGAAGATACAGATAACTATAGTACTTACATAAATGCGGAACATTGATAGTTAAGGAGGTGGAGAAATAATTGATGCTTGAAGGAGGTTAAGGATGAGGATTTACGAATGGAGTTGGTTAAGGAATTCCAAAATGAAGTAGCTCGAAAGGTAAGGGATCTTCTGAAAGAGGCAGTTCTATGAAAGGGTATATACAAGTTTGTAGGTTGGGATCTGGTGTTTAAGGAGTGTACAGAGGAACACGGGGTGAACAGATCAAGAATATAAGGAGGCTTTTTGGTTTTGAAGGTTCGGAAAAGATAAATACCTAGGAAGTATTGCTGTCGGAAAACAGGTTGTAGCCACTTTAATTCGGTGTACGAACTGGAAACGTGGGAGCGCCTGTGGGTTCAATAGTGTTTGTATTTATCATAAAGGTTAAATTTCGTCTCTGGTCAAATAAGTTAATACCATTTTCTAATGAAAGCAGAAGATGTAACAGTTGAGAAGTCAGTGGCGTAACTAGGGGAGAAGGTGAAGGGATCAGGGGGATATATTCTTCCTCCCCCACCCGTAACTAGGGGAGAAGGTGAAGGGATCAGGGGGATATATTCTTCCTCCCCCACCCGTAACTAGGGGAGAAGGTGAAGGGATCAGGGGGATATATTCTTCCTCCCCCACCCGTAACTAGGGGAGAAGGTGAAGGGATCAGGGGGATATATTCTTCCTCCCCCACCCGTAACTAGGGGAGAAGGTGAAGGGATCAGGGGGATATATTCTTCCTCCCCCACCCGTAACTAGGGGAGAAGGTGAAGGGATCAGGGGGATATATTCTTCCTCCCCCACCCGTAACTAGGGGAGAAGGTGAAGGGATCAGGGGGATATATTCTTCCTCCCCCATCCGTAACTAGGGGAGAAGGTGAAGGGATCAGGGGGATATATTCTTCCTCCCCCACCCGTAACTAGGGGAGAAGGTGAAGGGATTAGGGGGATATATTCTTCCTCCCCCACCCGTAACTAGGGGAGAAGGTGAACGGATCAGGGGGATATATTCTTCCTCCCCCACCCGTAACTAGGGGAGAAGGTGAAGGGATCAGGGGGATATATTTTTCCTCCCCCACCCGTAACTAGGGGAGAAGGTGAAGGGATTAGGGGGATATATTCTTCCTCCCCCACCCGTAACTAGGGGAGAAGGTGAAGGGATCAGGGGGATATATTCTTCCTCCCCCACCCGTAACTAGGGGAGAAGGTGAAGGGATCAGGGGGATATATTCTTCCTCCCCCACCCGTAACTAGGGGAGAAGGTGAACGGATCAGGGGGATATATTCTTCCTCCCCCCACCCGTAACTAGGGGAGAAGGTGAAGGGATCAGGAGGATATATTCTTCCTCCCCCACCCGTAACTAGGGGAGAAGGTGAAGGGATTAGGGGGATATATTCTTCCTCCCCCACCCGTAACTAGGGGAGAAGGTGAACGGATCAGGGGGATATATTCTTCCTCCCCCATCCGTAACTAGGGGAGAAGGTGAAGGGATCAGGGGGATATATTTTTCCTCCCCCACCCGTAACTAGGGGAGAAGGTGAAGGGATCAGGGGGATATATTCTTCCTCCCCCATCCGTAACTAGGGGAGAAGGTGAAGGGATCAGGGGGATATATTCTTCCTCCCCCACCCGTAACTAGGGGAGAAGGTGAAGGGATCAGGGGGATATATTCTTCCTCCCCCACCCGTAACTAGGGGAGAAGGTGAAGGGATCTGGGGGATATATTCTTCCTCCCCCATCCGTAACTAGGGGAGAAGGTGAAGGGATCAGGGGGATATATTCTTCCTCCCCCACCCGTAACTAGGGGAGAAGGTGAAGGGATTAGGGGGATATATTCTTCCTCCCTTACCCGTAACTAGGGGAGAAGGTGAACGGATCAGGGGGATATATTCTTCCTCCCCCACCCGTAACTAGGGGAGAAGGTGAAGGGATCAGGGGGATATATTCTTCCTCCCCCACCCGTAACTAGGGGAGAAGGTGAAGGGATCAGGGGGATATATTCTTCCTCCCCCACCCCGAAATTTACTTAATTTTCATACCCACCAATATAAGATTTGTATTTGGAGTAATATTTTTGTTAATTTTAACCACAGCTTTGATCCAATTTTCATGTTTATACTAAAATAAATCTTCCACTAAATTTGGCGATTATAGATATCTAGGTGATTCTTTGCCTTCTTCATATTAAATCCTCCCCTCCCCTCTCCAAAAAAAGTTTAAATCTCCTTCGAAAAAAAATTCTGCTTAGGCCCTTGGGATCAGAAGTCAAGGGGTCCAGGTCCAGTTTCTTACCTAATCGGGTCAATTGCAGAAAGTAACACTAGATATGTAAATATACTTAGTCCAAGATTTAACACTGCCAAAAGCAATGAAATGGTACGGCCTTGTAAATAAAAATAATGCTTAGAAATTTCTAAATTTAATCTTAAAGTATATGCAAGACAATAAGAAACGATTTCAGATAAACACAATAACGCCTTTCTAGTTAGTAGAATTTGTGGAGGAAAAATACTTAAAAAGAAAATAAATCAATATTTACTTTTAAGTATTTAAAACTAATAATTATGGAAAAACAGCAAATAAATTATTGTGATGTATTAGTGGAATAATTTCTTCCACATATCTCATTATTCCTTTATTGGTACATATTACATAGTCCCACCAACGTTTCGGGCTACTCCACCCTTCTCAAGGTGTTTTTTTCTCTACACTCCTGATGTCTAGATATATCTATATTAATTTCGTCTGTTAATGGATACAAGTAAAAAAAAATAATTTTAAACGCTTTAAAAACATTGCTAGTAGAAGTTTGTACTACGTATATTTTCAGTTGACGTACGCATGGTAGAATAGAAGCATCAATCTGATTAGGAATTGATAAATTGTTCGCTTCTTATATAATTTTGTTATATTGAAAACTAGTTTGGAATGTTATATCCTCATCTTCAGTTCCAAAAACAAACAAACATTCAAAAAATAAGCAATTTAAAATACAGTTTGGTATTTTTAAATTAATAATTACATATTAAATTAGATGTAATATAAATTTAATAAATCGCGGATCCCCTTGTAACACGACACTCATTCTCTAGGGAAGTTGTTAATGGCGCCGGTATCAATATGTTCTATTAAATATCTATTTGTATTCCCATATATTGGAACAGTTAAGCGTTCCGAGGGTGCAAGTACACTAGAGTCCCGATCATCCGGAACCCGATTAACCGAACGTCCGGTTTATCGCATGATTCATTCTGTCAAGTCGTTGCTCGGTGACAGTATCTATTTACTGGATTGTTTACAGTTGATAGTACAAAAAGGTTAGGCTGATGTTATTTAGTTCATTGTATGATTACATTTATACCGTATTTACAGTTGTATTTTTCTCCTTGCTATAATTCATAGACACAATCATAAAATATGCTATTTTACCGTTTCAAAACCTTCATTTTAAGATTGATTATTAGAAGGTAAATGAGCGTACCATCGAATTTACGGCGCGCGTAAGTGTCGTACACTCGTTTAATCGCGGAAATAGAATGTTTCCGAAATATCCGAATGATCCTCGGTCCCATAAAGTTCGGATAAACGGTACTTTAGCGTATATTTGTAATTATGGTTTTAAGAAATCTGCTAGCACTTAAATTAAACCGAATTTACAAATGTTCAAGAATGAAATATTATCTTAATTAAGAAAGAGGCTGGAAAATGTCCTAAGTTTTCAAACCACCCACAAAAATTACAGAAAAATATTTTCAAAAAATATTTGAATACACATAAGTTTTTTCATCCTGTGATATTTTTTGTAACAGTTTTATTTTGAACTTTAAATGTATTTTATTATGAATTTGGACATTTTGCGGCTCTGTGTGGTTATCATTGGTATGATTAAAGATTTTATATGTAAATCTTATGATTCCATACTTTACTGTCCTACCTTTAGCGGGGATAAGTCTAAACGCGGTTTCATTTCCCCTTAATCCGCATTTTAGGTAGAGTCCACTGTAACAATGTGTTACACTTGAGAACGATGAATCAACTTCATGAATAAATACGTTTTCACTTTACGCCTAACCAATTAAATATGTCAGTTGACAAATTCCCTTCAGTAATTGACGTTAATTAATTACACCGGAAGGAAGTAGTTAACAACTGCTAATATGAGAATATCGAGCTGCTCACTTTTCGTTATCCAGTTTGACGCAGGTGTCTCCGTCTTTTGGAAATGATCCAAAAACCGTTTGGCCCAATGTTAAGTTACGTGAACTTTTAGAATCGATTATTATTAGACGTAGTCTAAATGCGTGCCTGTCTCCTTTTTGTTTTCGTTACTATTTTGATCCTCTAAGGTGGGAATATGGGAAGGTGGGAATACTCCAAAGGTGAAGGCAATTTTGAGTGAGGATACTTCTCGTTTGCATTTTATTTTATCTTTGAACATTGCGAAAAAAATAATAATGCTTAGTTTGCGAAAAAAATAATAATGCTTAGTTCATAATAGACGAGGAGGCGTCATAGTTTAGAATTGGTGAGTTGTCATCATCAGAACTCCTAGATATAGATCATTAGTAATAATTTATTAGTAATAATACTATCAATAATATTGTAGTTATTGGCTATTATAAAAATGAAAAAATTATTTTCAAAACCTTTTTTGCAGTCAGATATTGCTTGTCAGACTTACGGCCTAAAATCGTGTCAGAAACAGGTAACAGTTAATATTCAGATAATTCAATAGCTAATATAAAAAATCGAGAATAATAATATTAATAAATTTGGCCTTCATTAACAACTATATTACGTTTCAGTTGACATCCTCATGATGGTATAGAAGGATCAGTCTAATTAGTGATTGATAAATTATTGTTATACATTCTTCCTCAGTTCTAAAAACACACAAAAAATTCAAAAATAAGTAATTCAAAATATAGTTTGGTATTATTATACATATTAAATTAGATGTAATATAAATCAATATTATAAAACATTTAGGAATTATTAATTTAAATTCATAATTCATAAGATATTTTGCAACTGCTCCGTGTTATCTTATATCAATAAGTGGCACCGTTTAAAGTCCTGGTTGTCAGTCTGCAGTCCTTCCATATTCTCTTGGTCTCATATTTACACCTGTAAATATATACCTTTTCCTCTCATAATTATACAAAGTCAGCTCATAAATTCAAGCTACCGTTTTTTGACAATTGTAGTGTGCCCTATATGTATTTATATTTTTTCCCAGTCCTAATTTCATACCTAAATTTATTCAATGCATCCATTTTTTTTGCTTTATCGATTTTTATTTATTTAGAGTATGAAAACAATGATTTATTCAGTACTTTAATTTAGCATTTATTTCTGGATTTTTTTCCTATGGTAATGTTTTCTTAATATATATTAATAGCTAAAAATGTCCTTAAATATAAAAAAAAATAATATAAAAATCAATATACTAGCTCTTCGGTACAAAATACGTTTTTTCTGTACTCCGAATAATAAGCCAAAACATCAACAAAAAAAATATTCTAGTATTGAGTTTAATTCTTTAAACAGTTTTTTGTATTCTAATCAATCGACGTCCTATCTAATTAATTAGATAGAGATTTTCTATCCCTGCCCGTTGTCATCCTGCCACAACTGATTACATTGTGAGTGATAGTTATAACTTGAACTGTTTTGAAGTGGTGTAACATCTCTTATTTGGTTTGTTCTTGCTAGGTTGTTGATATGAGATGTGTCATTTATACGATTTTATGTTTTTCAGCTCTGATTATGTCTGAATTGGCGAAACGTTAACCGGTTAATAAAGCCTTGTTTACACGGTAATAGTTTTCTGTCGTGATAGTACTGTAACGACAGTGAGACAGTATGACAGTCACTAACTTACAGTAAGCCTGGCGACAACCAGGTGGGAAAAAATCGGACGTAGAACAGTTAACTGAATACTACGCTAAAAAAACAGCTGATGTCATTATTATTTTAACAAAGGCTTATAAAAAATAAATTAACAAAAGAAAATGAATCTAGAAACTTAATTTCAATAACTAATTTAATTTAAACTTAATTAATAAAATAATAACAAATAAAAAAAAATTAAATAAATTTACAATAAATCCTTAAAATATATATATATATATATATATATATATATATATATATATATATATATATATATATATATATATATATATATATATATATATATATAGTTTTTATTTATTCTTCAATCAATTTAATAACACCAAAGTTCAGAAATTATCGAAACACAACAATATATCTGTTTGTTAATTTTTCTGATTTTGATTTTCCTATCTTATTTGATTATTATGGCCATATTTTCCGAGGTATGTTATTTACCCCTGGCGTACAGATATGGAGGACAATGCTTTCCCGCGCAATCGTCATTACAGTTGATAAGGTGTGACAGTTCACTTTCAAGGCGTATACATGTGACAGTTTACGCGACAGCTACTGTCGTCTATCATGTAGAGTCTGATAGTGCGACAGTAATGCCGAGATAGTAAATACTGTTATGATGCTACCTGAAAATAACAAAGCACTGCTAACCCACTTCACTCCCTTCCCACTATCGCTTAGTATTATTACACTAACAAAGCCATGAGCTGCCATTTCGGGCACACCGACCTCACACAAACACTCCCAAGATATGTTTTAGGCTTCGAAACTACCGCTTCCTCGCATTATAAACCGTCTTCTTTATGCCCTTCTTCAAGCTATATTCGCACCGTCGGTTCAGACTCTCGTGTCCTGGGGGACATTCCTCCGCCAGCGGAAGATGAACGGCTGTCCCTATATTTCTTGTTGCTGTTGTATGGTCTGAAGCTATCTATCAGACCGTGGTGTACGGGGTTCATTATCTTTTTTAGTTTTATATCTTGGAGATTTATGGTACCAACCGTGAAAATATATATTTACAAAAAAAAATGTTGATTTCATTCCAAAAATACCGATGGTACTAAGCTATTTGCCGTAATATTGCTGTACTATTGTCAACTATACTATATAATGCCTATTGGAAGACAAAAATTGGAATATAAATACAAATAGCAATAACAGAAATGATAATATAGGTAAAGGAAACATTCCAAAAATATGGGCTTAAGTTAATTATTTAAAAAACTGTTAGTTCTGTAAACAGTAGACCTCGCGAAAAAAATCTAAAATCTGTTCTTTATTTCAGCCTTTGAAGGTTTAGTCAAAGTTGTCGTTCATTGAGAAGCGAAAATAGTTTCCAGAGATACCGATCATCATAAATTGTCTCTCGCTTGCTCTTTTTTTATTTTCAATATAAAATTAAAAAAATTTTATTTATTTTTTTAAATATTTCACCATCTTTTATTTACAATATGTTGCAAATCTGTCAAATCAATTCGCTAATGATTTTGCATCCGTTTATTTCAATCTCAACACGAATTTGCTGAACCCGAATGTAACTTTTTTCGCCTCAGTTGTACCCTTTTAAAATAGAAATACATCAGTAATATAATTTTTTATAAATCATTTTCAATATTTGACCTCCCATATTATACTGTTCTCACAAGTTTGCCTCAAGGTCAATTAAAACTCAATAATTTTAATGTATATTTTTTAGACGTTTCGGGGATGCTTTGTACTCCTCTTCAGATTTTATTAATTGACTGGTTCTGCAGAACTTTACAAAAAAAAAGGAATGTATTGTATATATACACACACACACACACATATATATATATATATATATATATATATATATATATATATATATATATATATATATATATATGTGTGTGTGTGTGTGTGTGTGTGTGTGTGTGTGTGTGTGTGTGTGTGTGTGTGTAAGAAATTGTAAGAAATTTGTGAGAGTTTGTTATGTTTGTATTAGATGCTAAAGAGGGAGGACAAAGCATGTTCGAAACGTCTAAAAAATATATACATTAAAACTTTAATTGAGTTTTAATTGAGCTTGAAGCAAACTTTTTAATATAACCGTAGTAATTTAATTACAAATCTCAATGTCAAAAAATTGCCAGGATTTGAGATGATTCGAACTAGAGATAAAAAAAAAAAAAAAATCACCCATCAAACAATCAATCAACTTTTTTCATTAAAAAATAATCTAATATCCTCATAATTATTGTAAATATCTGATATCATTTTCCCTTCACTGTGAAAAAAAAAAAAATGGATTCAAGACATAAAAATTCTTACACATATCGTTCTAAATACCTTCGAGGAATATCCATGTCAAATTTAAAGTAAATCGAACCACGCATTTGTATAAAGATTTATGATGATTTGGGAATTTAAATTATCGCTATTTTTGATCGGAATTAATAAATAAAAGTCCCTAAGGTTTTTTTCTTGACTTCAAGGAACATTTGAGCCAAATTTGAAGAAAATCGATGGAGTTTGGTCGTAATCGCTTTACAAAGGTAGAAAGGCGAAATGCTGAACAGTCTATTTGAATGAGGGCATCGCTTATCTTCGGAAATTATTATGTTTAAGCTGTATATAAATGGAATTTAAACAATATCCACTGGATTTATTTATAATTATGTCTTGGTTTACTGAAAGAGAACAAAATAATGAATAACATTCAATAATTAGATAATGCAAATGTAAAATTGTTTATCAATGATCAAGGAAATATTAATTTAAAAAGGGAATGGAGAAGAGGCCTGCACCAGGCTACTCCCACTTCTTGCCATTGAACGTCCTGAGGTCGATTCCAGATTTAGACTGTTCCAGGTTCCAGTGCTCACATCCTTTGGTGTTCTGCCAGCTCCGGCTATTTAGTAGAGTTATATCTCTCAAGAGCAAATAGTTGGGGGGTTCGAGGATCTGGTTATCTAAAACAAGTCACTTCGAAATATTTAAAAATTAACAAATTAGCAGAGGTCTCTTAATATTTTTAAATTGGTTCTAAATAGGTATAGTACATCAAAGCAAACATATGGATAATGCAACCGGATTACTGTGTATAATATATGTATATAATGTTACGTATATATATTATGAGAAAATAATTAAATTCTAAGATAAATTGGAATATTTGAAACGCATACGCCCTGATCCAATAGATATAAAATTCATACACTGTATAGTCTACATTATATCAGAATGCTTTCAAAGGCAAATAAATTTCTCGAAAAATAATTATTTTACAAGTCAAAAAAGAGATCAAAACATTCTTAAAAAAATTTAGAGCATTTTTATTTTATTTTTTTTTTTTTTTTTTTTTACTTAATTTAAATCCGAAAAATGTTAAAGTTGTAAGTTATAAAAGTAAATGCTTGAATTACTTTTTTCTATCACTTAAATTGTATATATTTGTAAATCAACATGTAAATAAAGAATTAAAAACAAGTCTTTTTCAATTTCAAGTTCATGTTAGGTTTTCTTTGCTGAGAATTTGAATTTAAATTGGGAATAATGATATGCTAAATATACATTTTTTCTACTGGATAGCTGCAAGGTATTGTGACTAATCAAGTATTTAACCTCATCTTATATATATATATATATATATATATATATATATATATATATATATATATATATATATATATATATATATATATACATATATATATATATATAATTATGTAAATAAAATGTTATCTCTCTTAGTTATTTTATAATTGATAGAAGTAAGGAAGTATGGTTGTAGTTATGTGAATGGTTAAAAAATCTCGAAATACATAAGAATTTTTTTTTGCATGGTTAGTTCTGAATTTAATTTTAGCATATTTTTCATCAGTTTGTATTTTAATTTGCGATTTTTGCGTGATAAAACGGCATTTGATGTTATGAAATAAGATTCAAAATATGAGTAATTGATTTAAATTAGTATAATTAACATTCCTGTATTAGGATAAAATCAATTAACGCAATTACAAATTTGTAAATGATAATATAATTGGAAGAAGCCTGACGCAAACTACACTGTCCTCGGGCGTGTTAGCTACACGTGAACCCGGAACCACCATCAGTTCTCACATCTGAGTTCCGTATTGTTTTTTTTACTATCAGTTAAGACTCTTCTCAATATATAATGGAAGTTAAAGAGAAAACAAATTGATTGCTATAAATAAGTATATAATATATTTTTCGTTCAACGAATTAATTTTATGGTGAATTGAACGAAGAGTAAATTCTGAGACGGAACAAAAATTATTCCATATTTTAATTAAAACTTAAATTTTTAAAGATCAATATATTTTCAGACTAATTTTTCAAATAAAGGACTCTTTTTGTCGGCTTTACTGCCCATTTTATTACTTCCTGGAACGCAGTAAAGGAAGTATTGTAATCGCGAAAATTTTCGATTTTCAGATTTCAACGGAAATATCCATTTTGACCATTCCTGGATCCATTTTGACTAGTTCGTCGTTGCGTCTGTACGTACGTACGTTCGTATCTCGCATAACTCAAAAACATGAAGCCGTAGAAAGTTAAAATTTTGTATTTGGGATTGCTGCAAAATGTAGTTGTGAATCTCCCTTTTTGGTCACTACATGATCACTTTAAGTGGTACTTTATTTGAAGGTCATAATTGATTTCCATAAAAAATTATATTAAAATATAATACGAAACTTCTCAAATTTAGTATTTATAACTTATATATTGATTTCAATAACACTAGATTTTGGGCTAAATTGGGAAACCGGAAGCGGTAATTTACTAGAAGTTCATAATAAACTTCCATCAAAAACATCTCAAATTTGGTAAATAGGACTTTTACATCAATATAAATAGTATTCTTGATTTATGTTAAAATTGGTGAGCCGAAAGATGTACTTTACTTAAAGGTAATAATAAACTTACATCAAAAATTATATTAAAATTAAATACAGAGATCATATCGATGTCTTCTTTTAATAAGGCGTAAGCGCCATTTAGCAAACTTTACAGAAAACACATGAACCGATTTTTCTCCAAATAACAATATATTTTTTTTTCATTTTTATTCTTTATTGTAAATTGTAGGAGTTTATTAAGGTGGCAAAACCTTTACAATTACAATATATTTTTAAGACTTTCTAGCACTGGTTAAGGCCAGAGTGATTACTGAGAATCGTTAGTATTTGGTCCTTACCTCATCAATAGTCCATTTTTAGACCATTTTCAATTTTTTTTTCTCGATATAACGTGAGCGGGAATCGATAGACGCGATGTTTAGGTCCCATAAGTTTACACCTAAATTTTGAATTTTTGGCGCTTAAGCCTTTTTCAAAAACGATGTCGATATGGTTCGGTAATGAAGGTTACAAACGCGATTTTTTTTCCACTCTAATTAAACATTTTTATTATTTGTTTTGAGGATTTAAATTGATTTTAATATAATTGTTTTCCTCCCCATTTGTGAACTGAACAAGTCTGACAGAAAAATGCTTAAGATACAAATTGTAGAGCGTAGCGTTTTCTTCTAAAATATGGGCTTTATTTGACACTTAGACGCTGCGTACGCGCCTGACGCGCGTCCAAACTGTGAGGTTCGCAGATGATCATTCTTTTTTCCCTATGTTTATGCATATCATTTTAAAGAGTAATAAAAGTTAAAACAAATGGTGCAAACTTCAATTATGATCTTTATGGTGTAATCTTCAATTATTTTTGATCACTTAATTTTCATTTAATAGGAAAAATGCTGTCCCTACAGACTCATTTATATATTTTTATTAAAAAGGGTGTAAAAAATGCGTTAGAATAATGTATTATGATCATGATCTTGTATCTCACATCAGATTAAAAGCGCGTTAGATGCCTACGCGGTGTCAAAGCGTCAAACAATAGGCAAATTCTGGAAGAAAAAGTTGCAATTTGTTCTTGTATCATTTTTTCTGAGACCAACTGTTTTCCCGTAAAAGGCGTTTGAAATGTTTTAAAATGGACACTATAAAATATACCTTAACTATCTTTTGCATTTAGGTCATTTCTCTTTATATGGTCTGATTTTTTTTTTTTTTATCCTTTAATAACTTGGATTTAAAGAACTGAGCTTATTATTGATATGTTTTATAAATTTTAAATAATTTGTGTAAAAACAAAACAATTGAGAGCAAACTAGTATTCCACACAATGTGACGAATTCACTCCAGATAACTGAACCTTCTCGCCCACTTAATATGACTTGCCTATTTTTGATGTACTCCCATACGGTCGTTAACCTATTGATTCATCTTTGTAATTTTAATTTTTTATCTAAATGGAAATTTGAGGCTGAATTATAAAGTGCTTTTAAACATGGGTTCATTAGACCTACGTACGGTGTGATGGCTGAGAAACTTTGAACAAAAGACGTTTTCTGGTCTTATTACAAAATTAATAATATATATATATATATATATATATATATATATATATATATATATATATATAAACATGCACAATCACAATATAGCTTTGTAACTAAAACCAACTTAATTAATCAGCCTCTCCGAAAAAAAAATATGTTTTTTTTTATGTCCTATGAAAACTTAACTCATACTGTCAACATAATACACGGACTGATACGATTTTTGGTGACTTAATAAATCACCATAATTTTGGTGACTTAATAAATCACCATAATTTTGGTGACTTAATAAATCACCATAATTTTGGTGACTTAATAAATCACCATAATTTTGGTGACTTAATAAATCACCATAATTTTACTCAACGATAACGTTTTAATTGGTAGATTAATCTAAAGAAACCTTATTATCAGGCTTTTGGTAGATTCACATTGAATATTTTGCAGGGACAAGTCAGTATAAACACCGCCAACTTCTCAAATTAAACTATTTATGGACGTTTTTCTATCAGGAAGTCGGTATTAAATAGAGTATTACTCTGTTACTCGATTTCAGTTAATGGGATTGTTCATTAAAAACATTTTAGACGGTTTAAGATTAAGGTTAGATAAGAAAAAAGGAGATGCAAATTACGGGATTCGGTTATGATCTGCGCCTTTATATTGTTGCCTAAATTAGTATATTCATTTGTACTTATCTAGTTTTACACAAATTGCAAAGTATACGTTGTGAAAGCATTTTTTTCCCTAAATTTCCCAAAAAGTTAAAATATCTTTTAACAACAGCTGTGTTTGGGATTAGATTATCTCTTAGCTAAACGATATCGTCTGCAACTACATCTCAGATAATGAGATGAGTTAAGAACTGATTCTTGGCAGAAGATAGAATTAAATGCCCGGGCCGAAACAGCTGGGCTACGAGTTATGCGGCAAAGACAAATAGCATTTGTAACTTGGCGCCGCAGCGGCATTCACTCCAATTTAGACCAATCAGATCGCGACCTTTACAAGGCCAGTTAAATTCCAATAACCTGTTCCGAATCCTTGGCAGTTCCAAGTTACATTCCGGTCACTTAAGTGATTTACAAGTCGTTATTCGTAACAAAATTTGTACATTCGAAGGAATTCTGAGCTCTTAAATTATAATAATAAAAACATAATACGAATGTTTCTTGGTTTAATTTTACTCTGTAACTTAAAGTATCCTCAATTGTATTTATATACAGAAATTCGAAACACCAAATACCTACTGCTTGTGTGGGAGTAAATATTCGATATAATCCACACTTTGGAATATTATTAAGAATATACATAGCAATTATATGATCTATAATCATTTTTTCGCTTTATTGTTTGATTCGCAACTGTCAAAATGCACTGCCGACCAGTGAATAGAATTACACGAAAAAGTATTATCAGTTCAGAGCATGACTGCAATATTACACAGTCGTAATATTATTGTATTTTAACCAGAGATGTGGGATCTCTCATCCAACTCCTTTTCAAAATTCTAAAGATGTTGTCAAACATATTTCTTGTCGCCATGTCTTGAATCTGTCTATTGTGATAACCTTGAAGTTTGTTGTTGTGTAGAGTTGTCTTCAAAGTTTTTGTCCAACAAATTTATAGTTCCTGAATTTATGGTTTTGGAATATTATTTTTAACAATGAACCTTTGTAATCGACGAAAAAAAAAAAAAAAAAACTCCCTTCACAAAATTTGAGGTTTTACATTTCAACATACGTAGAATCCAAACATCGAATACAAAAAAAATCTGTCTCTCCATCGTCCTCCGCCCACGGGTTTCCTTCGGACTAATGGGCCGATTTTCTTGAGATATGACACCAAAGTCATAGGTCACCCAAGGTTGATCTTCGGAACTCTAGCTTTAATGAAGATATAGGAAAAATATTAAGCTTTTTGACTTTTAAAAAATAAATAAATAAAATAATCCAAACTAATTTTTTTTTGTTATGGTCTTGGTAGGTATAATGTTACCGCTGCACTTATAATAATGTTATTAATAATTAATCAAAAATTGACAAATAAAAAATGATAATAAACCATTGTGTAATAATTTTGATGCGTTTTTAATACATAGGCGACTTGATAGTTTTACAATATCAGGTATAATATAAACAATGAGATGTATACTCTTCGTTTCTTTTTTTTTCATTATTATTTTTTATTTTATCATTTATATACTCTCGTTATTCTAATTTTATTGTTTCTTGTTCCTTGTAGCCCTGAAGAAGACCTCCAATATGGGCCGAAACGTCAGCATTTATTAATTTTTTTTTTATTATTTTTAATAATTAGTAAAATATGACAAATAATAAATAATAATAGATAATAAACCATTGTGTAATTATTTGGTGAGTTTTTAATAGATTGTCAGCTTGATTGTTTTACAGTATATAAACAATCATATGTAAACTCTTTGTTTTTTCAGTGTTATTTTTTCGTTTTTACTTCATTATTTATACAATTACGTGATTCGAATTTTTGTATTAATCTTGACCGCCACCCTGGCCATTTTATTCTTGAATTATATATTTTCTTCAACAAGAAAACCTAATATTTTTTCATTCGTACTTCCATTTCACGGGTCCTTGGATCTGTCTCTTGGTCCTTGTATGTACCTTGGTATCTGCACTAGGAGCTTCCCTGGTTATAATTCTTCATAAGTTAGATCCGGCAACAATTCCTTAAATATCCTTGCAAAGAGAAGCGGCAGTCCACTACGTAGCACCATTGATTAACAGAACCAAGTCAGATGGTATTTATAGATCCGCGTTTACTCTGGCTGTTGTAGAACCCGAGCTAAATTTGTCCTAGCGATTCCTCAGTCCGGACTGCGGTCCCTTCGTAGACGGAACTCGACCATGAAGACATCACATCCGCGCAGATGTTGACATTTCCTAAACTAAACGTCAGCGGCGACTAGATGACCGAGCACGCGGCAACAACGAACTTTGACTTCCTTATCCGGAGTGCAGTATCTCCTTATTGACCGCCGATATCGGAGGCTGTTTGTTCGCCGTTTGCGTCAATCAGAGGTTCGGCCTCAATCGGGAGGTAGTCGATGGCGCACGAAGTGTGGCCTTGGTCTTCGACTTCTTACAGTGGTGGTTCGACAGCCGCGATGGCTGGTGCCAAGATCACGACGACCATACTTCGCATCAAACTAAGTCTTCATCTCAAGTCTCTAGCAGTCTGTGAGTACTTTTTGTTGCCATTTAATTTACTTCAAAAGTCCTTGAATATTTTTTATAATTTTAAACAATTTTATATAAAAGTATACAGCTACGATGAAAGTGCAAAAATCGGTCTAAAAACATTTTTAATTAGGGATTGATAAATTATTTGCCACTTATATAAATTTGTTTTATTTAGAACTAGTTTCGAATGCTATACATTCATCCTCAGTTCTAAAAACACACAAAAAATTCAAAAATAAGCAATTCAAAATATAGTTTGGTATTATTATACATATTAAATTAGATTTAATGATTTATATTACATCTAATTTAATATGTATAATAATACCAAAATATATTTTGAATTGCTTATTTTTGAATTTTTTGTGAGTTTTTAGAACTGAGGATGAATGTATAACATTCGAAACTAGTTTTCAATAAAACAAATTTATAAACGTTGACACCCGCATGGTGGTAAAGAAGGACCAATATAATTATAATAATTTTTAATAATAATTTATCAATCCCAAATTTATAGAAGTGGCAAATAATTTATCAATCCCTAAAATCTGTCTAATAACCTTTTTTTATCTATTTTTTTTAATTTATAATTTAATTTATTCTTGATTAGTCTTGATGCTAATTTAAAAAATAAATTAAATCTTCTGCCGCCTTCATTGTATAAAATATATTATTTTCTTTATTATAATGTTTTTTTGTGGATAAACATAACTTCCCTTAATACAATATATCTTCATTTTTATAATATTAACATTTTTTTTTCCAAACAAACCGACGTTTCGAAATGTTCTTTCATCCTCTGGGTTTTCTTTCTTTCTTTATTTATTTTTCTGTTATTTTCTATTATATAATAGTAGTTGGCAGTAATTCCCTAAGTCTATTTTTTTTTTTCCATAAATAATTATTTCGTCTGTTTGTCCAATTCAAAACTAATTTTTAAACCATTATTATATAGGGATTGTCTGCTATGACTGATACAGATGTCATAGCTATTAAAAAATAAAGATATATTAAGGAAAGTTGTTTTTGTTCACAAAAAAAAAAAACATTATAATTTAGTGATGTCAAACTTCCGAAAGTTGAGTGGAAATTATTAAAATAATTTTTTTTTTAATTTTAATTTTTGTCGCAGAAATCTTCTTAAAGCATAATTTTTCCCCAACTATTAAATTGTATTCGATAACAAATCAAGGTTTAATTTTTTACAGTGCTTGTGTATCTAAATCAAGAAAACCTTGAAAACAAAAAATTAAAAATAGACATTTTATACTTCTCATTAAATATTTTATTATGATGAATATCTTTGAAAAGTTTGTTTATTTATTTAATGTTCTTGTGTGCTTCAACTGAGGCAGAAATGACGGGATATCCTACAGAGTACCAACCTATTATCCAGTGCCGGATTAACCATATAGGCGATGCAACTATAGGTAACTATAGGCCTATAGGCAATGTAGGCAACTGCGTTTGGGCCCCCCTCCCCTTCTAGGGGCCCGTGGCCCATGAGTTTTAATTTGTTTTACAAGGATTTAAGATTTATTCTTAAACCTATGGACAAACAATTTTACAAAATAAGCTTACAAGGTATATAGGTACCTATTTTCTCCCTAAACTCTTTTTAACGGGCAACTGTCCTCACGTAGCTCTCTCAACTTTACTCTACAATGTTTCAGTATAATTTCAGAACGCATTCCAAATTAACTCCACGCTCTTACAATATTAAGGTTGGTAGTATTAATTACTTTCTATTAGTTTTAAAAAGAATACTGGAGGATTCCTCTCCTCGTTCCAATCGTTGAATCATAACTAATCTTGTAAAGGATTAAACTTCCTACAAAGAATCGTACAAAATATTTGTAATTACCACCAGCTGACGCTAAGACATATTAAAATAAAAATTTTAGGGAAAAGGAAATTGTTATTTCAATATTTCTTGGCGTATGTTGTAATTGCAAATATTTTGTATAGACATTGTAGCAAAATTTAATCCTCTACAAGAATGGTTATTATATATTTTGCACTGAATAATTGTTATTAAGGCGAAAACTCGGAATATCTATTTTTTGCGTTTTTTTGACATGTCCCGCATCTCAGCAGTTGTTCCGAATTTTAAAAAATATCACATATAAAAATTGCAGGAAATTTAACATTCTTTAAAATTTGTTTAGTCAAAGATTTGCCTAAAATGTACTGGAAGCGAGCTACCGAGGAAAATCTGAAAAATGTCCACATTCTTTAAAATTGTTATTTTAATATTTCTAAGTATCTCTTAGGGGTAATTTCAAATATTTTGTATGATTCTTTGTAGGAAATTTAATTCTCTATCAGATTGTTAATTATGCATTTTGCACTCAAGTGCACTGAAAGATAGTTACTAAGACGAAATTACTGAATATCTGACTTTTTGCGTTTTCTGACATTTTTGACAGAAGAAGATTTCTACGGCACCGTAGCTCAATACTAAAATCAAAACTTACAGGATATTTAATGTTCTTTAAAATTGGCAATGTCAAAGTTTTACCTAAAATGCACTGGAAGCGAGTTACTGAGGAAAATCTGAAAAAAGTGACGAAAATTTTAAAATATTTTTTTCATCCGACACGTTTTTTGGCCTCAGATCAGGGACTAACACACACACACACATATATATATATATATATATATATATATATATATATATATATATACATATACATATACATATACAATATTTATCTTTTACCCTTTTATTCGTTTATTTTTCATTTTGTTGTAATTGCGGCCGTCAATTGTTTTAAGTTGTTCGAAATTTTTGCAGTGTTTTTAATTAAGAAAAGAGTATGAAACTTTTATGGAAATATTATGCAGAAAAGGGAAATCGATGAAGCTACGTAGTAAAAACATTTATATAAATGTAGGAAAGCGAAGAGATATCTTAATTATTGGAAAGTTTATGTTTTTAAAGCATGATTTATTATTCAAATATTTTTACTACATCTAACTGACAATGATGATGTTTAACAGTTAAATTAATAATGAAATAAATCATTGTTATAACTTTATTTTCTTTAATTGCGAGTATTGCATTATATTAAAATCATGAATAGTTCTATTTTAATAAACGACCTAGATAAATAGGTACCAATATATTATAATTTGGCGTACATATCTACTAAATTTGATTTATTATTAAAACTTTTAATGAAGTGAACAGGGTAATGGTGATTGAATCTATCACAAAATAGACGTTAACTCTATAATTTTGTTCATTGTGTTTATATTTTTGTTTATACAATAAAATGTATTGAGTTGAGGGGCCCCAAAATTTGAATTGCCTCCACATGGCTTACTCCGGCCCTGCTATTATTTTAACAAGTGAGCAGATTCCTTTGGTATGTTTTAAACATTTAAATTGCATGGTTAACGTAGATAAAGAGAAATAAATATTTTCCACTTTAGTCTCGCATAATATATATATATATATATA
The DNA here is from genome assembly GCA_948150685.1 of Rhaphigaster nebulosa. Lineage (NCBI taxonomy): Eukaryota > Metazoa > Arthropoda > Insecta > Hemiptera > Pentatomidae > Rhaphigaster > Rhaphigaster nebulosa. Next base: position 1,341,377 of record OX411311.1, read on the forward strand.
TATATATATATATATATATATATATATATATATATATATATATATATATATATATATATATATATTTAAATCTCTTGCTGTATCCTTATTTCATAAAATACTGATTTTTTTAGTATTTCATCTTAATGCATTAGTTTTTTTTCCTAACTATTGAACTGTATTCGATAATAAACCAAGGATTCATTTTTTTTCACAAATATATGTTTCTAAACCATGAAATTCTTAGAAGAAAAAAAAAAATATTTATTATTAATTTATAAATATCTAACTATAAAAATGTGCAGATTCTGTTATTGTTTCTTAAGGATTTAAATAAGTTGTATATATGAATATATTCCGAAATGTTAAGCATTTTAAACAAGCCTAATAAATCTAAATTGTTAGCATTTTGTATTTATTTTGATCTTGTGTTAACTGATCACTTGTTTCTGATTGTAACCTTCCTCTGATGTGAATTATAACCTTCCTCTGTTTCTGATTGTAACCTTCCTCTGATGTGAATTATAACCTTCCTCTGTTTCTGATTGTAACCTTCCTCTGATGTGAATTTTTAATTCCTTAATTAATTTCTTTTGTATTTATTATTTTTCTTTTACTTTTATTGTTTAATTTATTTTTAAGACCTTTTAGGGCATTTTTAGTTGTTTATTATGCTTAATTTCTGTAGTCTTGATTATTGTAGTTTTTGCATTCGGCTGATAAGTGCGGCTTTTTGGTCGAAATTGTACGTCATATAGGGTTCAATGCATTTTAAATTTTATTGCAGTTCTCCACATCCTATCTCAGTAAACTGGGATTGTCTGCACACGTAAATATTAAAACAAAGAAGAAAGAATAGGAGACTTAGAGAATATTACAGTTTGTCTTTCAAAAATACAAACTAACATCAAGGAAATATGGAAACTCATTCTATATTATATATATATTTCTCTTGAAGTTCAAACTGTATCAGCTGACACCTTTATAATAACTTTTGTTTTTAATATTTTTGTGCTGCTTGGAAATAAACTTAGTTTTATTAAAAAAACTTATATTTTCAAATACTTTTCCTCCTTCATATCTTTACTAATTGTAAAAAAACATTCCAAAAAATAAAATAAAATAATATAGGTGCCGTGAATTTTGTTTAATAATTTCAGTGTACAATCAGACAAGAAGTTTGAGAATACTTGTTAACTGAATGCTCCAAACGAATTTAAATTTTTTTTGTCTCATATTTATGTATATAAATAGGTGAAAAAGAATTCCATTGTGCGATCTAACTACAATTACATATATAAAAAATTGCTCATACGATATAAAAAGCGTGTTATATTATAGTGTCAAATAGAATTTTATAAGTGCCTGTTATAATTGACAGCAATAAAGGATTCTTTAAATTTTGAACTATTGTTTCATGTATCAGAGTTTTGTTGCTGTCCAATAATCTTCAAGTTCCCATAACTGTCATAAATAAAATCCAACATTATTTATATTAAATCTTTTCTCACCGAATTTCTGCTTACGTGCGTAAATATATTTATATTTTTTCCAGTTTATTTTAATTACAAAGAAAGATATTCAGTTACGAAAACCTCAGCGAGGAGATAAATGGTTCTATTGTCTGGACAGTAAACAATTGTTTAATCTGTAACTCGATAATTTTAATGTTTTTTTCACATCGTTTTCGTCCCTCTGTTTTACATGAATTGATTATTTATTGTTATTGGATAGCCCCAAAAAATTTTGACTGAACTCGATAATTTTATTGTTTTTTTCACATCGTTTTCGTCCCTCTGTTTTACATGAATTGATTATTTATTGTTATTGGATAGCCCCAAAAAATTTTGACTGAACTCGATAATTTTATTGTTTTTTTCACATCGTTTTCGTCCCTCTGTTTTACATGAATTGATTATTTATTGTTATTGGATAGCCCCAAAAAATTCGACTGAACTCGATTATTTTTTTTTTAAATTGTGTAATGCTTGTGCTATCAACTAAATATGAATTTAATAAACATTAAAACCGTAACAACCACTACAATACATTTTAAAATAATTTTCAAGAAATACTAGTAAAGTAATGCAGACGTAGTTATCAAAACAATCAAGATAAAAATCAATATTTTTATAATTATTTTTTTTTATGACCATTAAGTCATCAAAATCACTTTTTGATCAATGCGAAATACACTATTTTACAATTTTTTAAATTATTTACTTTTTTTAAAACTAAAACAACCGTATATAATAAAAAAAAACACTGTTAAAATACTGTTTTTTTAAATTTACATATATATATATAGTGTAACCTCTATATATCGAAATATAAATTATCGTATCTTAGTTTAAGAATCTGGCCATATTAAAGAGATCATATTAAATTGAAATATAATTTGAAAATTTAATGCCGGGTTCAAAATGTTATAAAGACAGTCGAACCTCTAAATATCGAACATGAAGGTTTCTAGAAAAAATTTCGATGTATAGAAATTTCGATATATAGAAAGATTGAAATTTTTCACCCTTTTCAGCCTGAAAACAATTACAGCTATTCTTTAGGGTTAAAGAAGTACCAGAGGCAATTTTTTTGGGTTAATAATGTAACAAAGGCAATTTTTTAGGATTAAAGAAAAACAAAACTGAACGATTTACAGCACTTATTTGAAACATTGTACAAATTACATCTGTGATTGCAGATTTTTTTATAAATATACATTAATAATTTAATAAGGACACGTAATAAAAAATATGCAAACATGTATAAAAATTAATTTATTTTTGTTTTCGCGCAAGATGCTACTAATGTCTATTTGTGCATAATTCATCACCGAAGTCATGTTTAGAAGCAATGTTCACAACAAGAAAGGCAGTGTTAAAAAGTTAAACTGTATTTAAAATGAAAATTTCACTCTACATTAGGAAAGAGATTCAGAGAATTTAGGTACTCTAGTGCTTCTTCTGAAACCAGATCTTCCCTGAATTTCCATTGCTTTGCAAACCAGTGGAACATTTTTTTTTCTTACTTATTTATTACCCATTCTTATCTACGTAAACTAAGGACTCTTTTTGATGATATTTTATATTTTTTGAAATGAGAATTTTTTGTTCGATATATAGAAATTTTATTCGATATACAGAATATTTTTTTCTAATAAAAATTCAAGGTTCCTAAAAAAAGTTCGATATATGGAAGTTCGACTATATATATATATATATATATATATATATATATATATATATATATATATATATATATATATATATATATATATATGTGTGTGTGTTAGTCCCTGATCTGAGGCCAAAAAACGTGTCTGATGAAGAAAATATTTTATCTTCTAGGCCGTTGAAAATTTTCGTCACTTTTTTTAGATTTTCCTCAGTAACTCGCTTCCAGTGCATTTTAGGTAAAACTTTGACATTGCCAATTTTAAAGAACATTAAATTTCCTGTAAGTTTTGATTTTAGAGACTATCTATATATATATATATATATATATATATATATATATATATATATATATATGAATATCTTCGCACAATAATGTAATATCATAAAAATAAACATGATTATCATTATTCTGAATATTCTTGTTCATATCTTGAAGTGCCCATTCCTATTATTGAATGCATTTGCGCGATAGGATGGAAAGGCCCAAAGAGATAACTAAAATAGACGAAGACTAGTGTTTAGCTTGGACGTAGGCGTCTTAGCAATGCCAGTAATATTTTTCAAATATCTCCTCGGCAAGTTAGATAATTTGCTATCAATCACTAAATGATGATAATACCATCATCGATAAAAATTGACGAAGAGCCACGCCATTGATGATGTAGATATTAATGAATATATGCCATCAATTGACTCAATGATTTTATCAATGAGCCATCATTATCTCTTAAGTACCTTTTTAATTTTTATTTTCTTCTTATATTTATAGGGGGAAAAAATAATATATATATATATATATATATATATATATATATATATATATATATATATATATATATATTACTGTTATCTAGATAATATCCGATTAACCAAAGGCCAATAAACACATTTATTAAACTTCTTTTTTTTAGCGTAAATATAAGATTCCAAATATCGCACTTACGCGAAAAGTTGTACGAAACTTAAATTGCGTATGCATGTTTCTAGGATTTTACAGCAACTTTTTCGCTAAAATCGACTTACCGGAAGTGCCACTTTATATTCTCAATTTTATACATTTTTACAAATTTCTCGAAACCGGCTCTAATTATTTTGATGAAACTTGCAGAAAGTCTTCTCCTTGAAAGCCCTTTAAGTTTTTATTGATATAGTACATCACCAAATAAACGCAGAGAAAAGAGTTTGACGAAAAGAAAATTTTATTTGCGCATAACTCGAAAAGCATGTATACTATGGATGTGTATATAATCATTTGAAATGTTATTAAATCCCATATAAAACAAAATAAAAATCATCGAAATTGGATCAGTATTAACAAAGATATAACGTATTCGAATACAAGACGTTAGCGTCCAGTCTCTATATGGAATACCGAGTGTGTTCGAAAGCTGACGGACCACCCAACTCCAACATCATGCTCTCCACAATACGCTCTGTTCAACTCTGTTGGCAACTTCACGCATATTGTTATTATTATACGTTAATTATTAAAGTGTAATAAATGAAAGCTGTCCGATGCGCGTATCGCACCAGATTTGTTTAATTATCATATTTCCATTTCTGAATCCTCAATTTAAAATATAATTTTAAGAAAAGATGTTTATCTGGTTTGTGTGAATGTTAGCAGTTAGTTTCATCAAATGACACACCTGTGCTATATGATAGCGTCAGTTTCACTTTCCCATTCATTTGAACAAATAGTACCTACATTCGTAATCCTCCCACTTATTTTAAGGCCAAAGATATAAATTTCTACTGCCTCGTCGTAGGCTCCGTGTAATAACTTAACCCCCTCCTCCATGTTACCTTGATACACCGATTCAGGTGGGCTCACTATTCCAGCTTTGGCTTCCCAGACGCCATCAGTAGTATAGATCTATCTATATATTAGACGAAGTCAATTAAGTTCATAACTTTATAGGTGCGAATAACATTAATATTACTACTTAATTAATTTTTCATAGTTCCAATCATTTCTAGAGTATTATAATAGATACAACTACTAATGTCGTTCAGATTCGTCAGCGCGTCCAGGTTACATTTTTTATTCCATGAACATATCCTAATTGTTCATACTGGAAGGTAAAAAAAAGTGGCCATCCTTTATTATTTGCTCCTCTGGGTTCTGATCAACCGATTACTAACATATTAACATATGTATTATGAAATAAATAACAATCCAAACGAAGAATAATGTGAGTATAGTTATAACAAGAAATTCCTCCTCTCCCCTCCCCCCCCAAAAAACAGTATTTAAATTAGTCTTGTTCGTGGTTCTTACGCTTCTATTAGCATTATTTTGTTTGGTTTTATGACAATCTCTTGTTTTATTTATTAGGAATTTAGACTTTTTACTGTTTCATTATCTCGAAAGTAGGCAGTAATATTTTCGCTGGGATTATTTAGAGGCTCTAATATTGCGGATTTCCTTTTTAGTCATATTTTCCCCGAAAAAAATAGACTATTGCAGTGGGCGGAAGGTCGATGGTGAGCGGCGGGGCTGCGTTTTCTATCTGTTTCAGAAATCCTAGATCATGATTATGGAAGATTTGGTGATGTCTGATATGTATGTATATATATATATATATATATATATATATTTATATATATATATATATATATATATATATATATATATATATATATTTATATATATAAATTTATATATATATATATATATATATATATATATATATATATATATATATATATATATATATATATAAATTTTTTTTTCCGCTACATTTGAGCACCTGCAGCGGCCTCCTTTGGGTCAAATGAACTGAAATTCGGTATGAAGGGCTTTCTTTAAGCCGCTGAAATTTCGGCGTTTTTTAAGTTTTGCGCATCTCTACAGCTCCACCATATTAGTTTATAGGGCTGAAAATTTGTATGTGAATTGAGTTGGTGTTGGGGAAGTATCTTTTGGGGGTCTCGACTTGGTTTCCCCAATCCCCCGGATTTTTCGATTTTTTTAAATATTTGCGTATCTTTAAAACTCTTCCAGATTAAGTCAGAGGGCTCAAAGCCTGTTGCATTGGAAAGAAAATTACATTGCCTAAATAACAAAAGAAGTTTCATCGAAATTTCAACTGTTTCAATACCTTTTTAGTCGTATTTTCTGATACCATATAAGCATATATTTTTTGTATCGAAAGTTAGCGGAGATGCAGAACCTTATAATAAAATTACGGGTAAATTTCGGTTTGTTAGAAAATTGTCTTTTGTGGGTCTCGAATCTTTTTTTTACTCCCCGTTTTTATAATATTTTTTTAAAAGTTAAAATACGACTTCAGTGACGGAGTTCCACTGCTCACGGATTTGTCATTCACTCATTTTTAAACAATTTTCATCGAACCAGGGTTTGTTCTTTTTAAGGCTTCCTTTTTAATCTTCTAATTGGATCTCCAATTTCGGAAAGGAGATCGCTTTCCACGCGCGTCATTAGTCAGTATCACCGAGACTGTCCTCCTGAAAAAAACTTTCATGATGGCACTGTTTTTGTCGAAAAATAAAATAAATTCGGGTTGTTCTTGCAGCAGGAAGGCTGATAACCATGGTTGCGGCTATCTATATTTCAATATACGTAATGAATGACTGGTGTCCTATAGGCACCGGTTATTTTTGTAGCGCTATAACAGTTCAATAAATTATTCTCTACATTCATCTCCACGAAACAAAAAACAGAATGAATAACTTGTTCAACTATCAATCCGTTGAAAAGAAAACAAATCCTAATCGGAACCGCCGTCCGGTTGCACTACACACTCTCCGATCCGGGAAGAAAAGTGGTGAGGGTCTGTACAGTATAAAAGTATATCGATATATATCGAATCAATAGTTTTTTAAGATATCGAAATAGTAGTTCGATATATCGAGTCTCGATATTTTTAACTTTTTAAAGAGACATACTTAAGATATTTTTTTCTTTTATAATATCGATATTACACTGCCGATATCGTTTAGATATTGTTTTTATAAAGTTTATTTACAGCAAACTTTAAATATTTAGAAACAGGTTATTTTCTATCCTCCTTTCGATTCGTTTAGGGTTTTTTTTTTTTTTTTTATTTGATTAAAGAATATCGATAGTAGTCTGATATCATTATGATATTGTTTTTATTCTGTAAAGTTATAGCAGGATTTAAATAATTAGTTGCAGTTATTTCTTAATCTCCTTCGGATTTCTTTAGTTTTTTTTTTTTTTTAAATTGATAAAAGAACTAACGATATTTTGAAATATCTTGAGATATTGTTTTTATTAAGTTCATTTTCAGCAGGATTTAAATATCAAGAAATAGAGCTTCTCTTAATTTTTCTCCTATTCCTTTAATATTTTTTTTTTTATTTAATAAAAATACTAACGATATTTATAAATGTAGATATTTTATGCCGATATTATCAAGATATCGATATTGTTAATCGATATCGATATTTTGCCTTCGACATCCCATTCCTAGAAAACTGTCTCTATAGTAAGTAACACGAATGCACCATACCACAAGTTTTTATGGTTCTTTGTTTGTCGAACGCGCCGTGTTTGAAGATTTTTTTAATGTATAATTTATATATATATGTTTTTTATTTTTGGAAAAAATATCGGTTTTCAGTACTCGAATTTTAATATCGATATTACGATATTTCGAGAAAAAAATATATACCGGACAAAAATATCGACTTATCTTTTTTAGAAGACCGTCCAACCTTTGGAAGAGTTTCCAGCTTTTTTGTTAGAATTTTCGGATCGGATTGGATCTGAAGGTGTGTATGGGCCTTTCTCCCTTTTTCCGAAGCCTCTTTGAATTTACTCCTGATCCCTGCCTATCCATAACTTACCAGTATCTTTCCTATCCTCCTTCCAATATTCCAAGGCTTTAAATCTATTCTTAATTTTAGCAGGGATAGATTTTTATCATTATTTTTTTTAATTTTTCCAGTTTAAAATTTCGGAATAAAAAATTATTTCTTTTCTCTTGCTTAAGTTTTTACAGAATTTTCACGACATAGTTGATGATCTGAACCGCATTTTGCTCGGGGATAATATCTCTCGTTAATTGTAGTTTTACCTTCTACATTATACCTAGACATGAGCGATTTGATTTCGGGTTTGTGTATCCGGCGATTTTAATGTATACTCATGAATGTTCTTACCTTTAAAACCTGTACGTTTGATTTATAGATTTTTTGGAATAGTAGAGTTTCGGAAAAACTACGCAAAAACGTGTTTTTCTATGAATTTATATATCTTCTATGGCACAAATATAAATATACATACATATATATTTGTGTATATATACACAAAACACGAATGTATATGTCATTGCGATATAGTTTATTATAATCTAGTCCTTGGATCTGCTTGCCATATCCAAGTCCCACGGTACACCCACTCCTTTCCGACCTCGTTCACTCTCTTCTACAATAGACCTGTGGTCCTAAATCCTGTTTTTTCTTAATTTATATCCTGTGCCTGTATGATGTGGGTTGTGGCGCCCTGCTACAGCTTCCTGTGGAGCTTGCAGGATCATGAATCCGATAAAGAACCGATGTTTATCAAGGTCATCCTTATCCCATATCTCACATCTCACCTGTATCCCAGGGGAGATGTTTTACAGCTAACTATAGTCATTTAAACATATATTATTACATAAGAAAGCTAATGTAAAATGTCGATAAGGATTAACACTTCTAAAAGAGATGAAGATTATTTTTACCGCTCATCGTCGAAGAGGTTCACGGCCTTGCCCATTTTAGGTGCCCTCCAGTTCCGCCTCTTCTTTTCGAATGAGTCCTCGGTCAGGTCAGGACAGTCACCATGACATCCACAAGTCCTCTAGCCTAAACGAAAACACCCGCCTCCTCGTTTTGGAGGACATGGGGTGGGTGGTGTGATCTCACAACATGCTGGCAGTCGTTTTTTCATTACTAAATACATACAACTGCATATTTTTCCGATTTAATACTTCGAATAATCGAAGTAAAGCCTGGTCGAGTATACCAATAGCTCTGAAAGCCCCCACTTTGTGGGTCAGTCGATTCGATAAAATTGTAATCCAAGGTACAGTCAATATTTGTAAAATGTAGGAACTGGAATGAGCTCTTGGTATACATTTTCATGTTTCAGTTTGACGAGTCTGTTAAAACTATTGTGATATTACTGGAAGATTCCAAAAGGAGGCCTCAAGTCTCTCAAGTAGCAGTAAATAACTAATCACTTACCGTTTCGCCAATATAACTGCAGACCGAGGTAGCACATCACACATCAACAGTCTAAAAAAAAAAGACTAACCTATTAGAGATATTCATAACAGTACATCGTTCGTTTGGAACAAGAGTGCCACAATATGAACATTTTTGTTTGGAAAGCTGCCATGCATGTATATTTCTTTGAGAAAAAATGTCACGCAATAACAATTTATTTTAGTTTTTTATTAAAAGCTGCCAAAATATATAATTCACGATTCGTGTTTTAATGATAAAAATATTAAAATTAACTTTTTTTTTTTTTAGGAATGAGGTAAATAGTATTGGCTAAGAAAATTTCGGATTTACTATTTTATCATTTACTGTTAGGAAAAGCAATAAATCTAAATAGACCAATTTCAAACGCTTCTCCTATAAAATTCCATTTTTTCGTATTGTGCCACCCTTTTTCCAAGCCAATGATATATCGACGTCGTTTTTTGAAAAAGGCTTAAGCGCCAAAAATTCGAAATTTAAGTTTCAATTGATTTTGGGACGTAAACACCACCTTTACCGATTTCGACTCACGATATATCGAAAACAAAATTTGGAAATGGTCTAAAAACCGAATATTGATAACGTAAGTACCAATTACTAACGCCTCTCAGTCGTCACTCAGGCCTTAACCAGTGCTAGAATCCTTTAAAATATATTGTAATTGTGGAGGTTTTGCCAGGTTAATAAACGCCTATTCTATACCATACAAAATAAAATTAAAGAAATTATATTGTTATTTGGGGAAATATCGTTTCATGTGTAAACTGTAAAGCTTGATAAATGGCGCTTACGCCTTTTTCATGAAACGACTTTCAATTCACGACTTTGGATTTAATTGCCAAAAATTACCTTTGTGTACCTGGCTCATCAGTATCTCCCGAAAGTGATTTTTTCCTGGCTGGCGAGCGTAGGAGGAGACTGTATCCACTAAATGCAAAAATGCAATTTTTTTATAAAATCGAATTTGTGGGTGTTTGAAGAATAATTTGTTTATTTATTTTTAGCTTTTATTGGTGTAAATTGTTTGATGTACGTATGCGCTAGATAAACTTATATTTTTGTAGTCATCAAATGTATAATTATTGTTTGTTTTATTAATTTTTCTTAGATGTAAACAATTTCTGTAATTTTCGAGGTTTGAATTGTCTTTCTTTTATTACGTTTCTCAAAATAAATATTGTTATTCTAATTTAATTTGGTATTTTTCTCTTTTCCCATGTTGGTACCTAAAAATCGGCGATTGAGATGTTAAACCTCAAGTTACTAAACTATCGATATTATCGATAGTATCGAAACTATCGTTTGCTTTAACTATCGAACTATCGGCAACCCTATTTGGCATCTTAGCTTGTTATTCGTCTACCATTAAGGCCCGTTTAATCGGAGGGTAGGAACTGTTACTATAGAAACTGTAGGGCAGTCAGCATTTATGATCGTGGCAGTTCTGTAGCACTATCAGATTTGATCTGACAGTTGACAGTATCTCTCGCGGCAGTGACTTATCAATCTAACCTAAGCATACTTATCAACTGTATGTTTCGAACTTAAAATCGATTTTCTCCAACGTTGTTAAACTTATTTATTTATATTAATATAATTAATTAATTCTTAGAGCAGGAACAAAAACTATATAATTTAGTTTCTATGGCTACTTTGAAATTACTAGTGTTCAGTCAGCTGTTTTACATCCGCCATTTTTTCAATTCTGACAAGGTTTACTGTCAGCAGCTGGGAAAGGACATTGTCTCACTGCCACACTATCTCGCTTTCGGGTCAATACTATTTCATCAGAAAGAAAACTGTCACTTTAAAATGGCTTGATTATGATGGGGTTTGTTATTGGTACTTGATCACTGCAGGGCCTTATCCTTAACATCAGCCTAACAATTTGTTATGTATGTTGTGTCTGTAGATCATTATAAAATAAATTTATTGTTTCTTGGTTGAAACTAAGTAATTTAATTTACTATCAAACATGCTGACCTCTTCTCCTTCCTTGCAGATGGCGAGTGCAGCGATGAGCGGGACTGGCTGGCAGCTGCTGGACTGTCAGAGGTGACAGAGCCCGCCTTCCTCTCGGGCAGGGAGGTCCCGGAGGCAGAGCTGACTAGGGCCCTCAGGCTCTTGTCGAGGCAGCAGGCTGCGGCCGTGAGGAGGAGGGTCGACTCCCTCAACAAGACCGTCCGCCAGCGAGCGAGGGCCAGGCAGAGAGGGGACATCAGGCAGCTCTTCAAGGATGTTGAGGTAAACAGGACTATATAGTCTTCCTTTATCATTTATATAAGCTATTACTTTCATCTTTTAATTGTTAACCAAAATAAGTGGTTACGATAAGATATTGTACAATGCCTTATATAATTATTTAAATTAATTGTATAACTTAATCATATATGAGTATATAGTGAATAAATAAGAAAAGTGTATATACAATTTACAGTTAGAATATTTCTGTTTTATATATATATATATATATATATCTGCAAAAAGCCATTTGATGTAACACTTTAAATTTTAAATAATTTAATGGGGAGGGAAAGTTAGTTGTCATTTTTATGTACTATAAATATCTTAGAAAAAATATTTTAAGTTTTTTATACTTGGTGATAAAAAAATATATTTATAATTATAATATAGCATACAAATATCACATCCTTGACAATATTTGAATGGCCTGTGATGGATAGCCTGATATTAATTCTGAGAATAATATCAAATATTTGAACTTGAGTTATATCAAGTTATTTACAATAAATAAAAACTTCCTGAATTCTTCTTGCTTTCAAATTTGGCAAGTAGGATCACATAGTTTTATATTTGAATTAGCCAGACGAAGGTCTAGTAGACTGAAATGGGTTGCTATGCAAATCAAATATTCTAACTAGAAGACATCTTGTTATTCTTCTAATTTATTATTTGTGGTGCATTGTACTAAAATAAAGTTTTTAGAAAATGGTCCATGTTCTATTTAGTTCTTAAAATTAAAAAAAAATATGTTGTATGTTTCTTTTACAGGAATTTTATATCATAAATTATATTATATATATACTTAAATTATTTATATTTTGCAGAGTTGGAGCAATGACTCTAGGTCAAGAAGCGCCACACCGGACTCGCTCGATTCCGGTCCCCCAACGCCACCAAGTCCCCCTCGAGAACTGTACAACCCTCAGCCGCAGTCCTTGCAGTTGACCACTGACCATCCGTGAGTTTATTAATAACTGTCTATTAATAAAAGGAAGATTACATTCCTGAAGTTTGTATCATTAAATTATTAGGAACTAGAAAAAGATTTCCTTTTCTTCTATGGCAGAGTTAATAGTAAAACTTTTCTGCCTTACGTGAAGTCTGCGGACCTATGCAAATTGAAACATATTCGACCACCCCCACCCACAACATGGAGATTAGGATGCTTAAAAATGCATTTTGAGGCGCTTTTATAGTGCATTTACATTTTAAAGCTTTTCAACCAGCAGTCAAACCAGAGGAAAGGTAAACAATAAAAAATTTCTAACAATGAGTCCTCACAAAAAAGGTACAGGAGGATGCTGCACCTGAAAAGATTGTATTTTGGTTAATAGAATATAATTATTTAATTAATTCAATGTTTTTGTCATTATCACTGCTTAAAATAAATTGAATACTTATTTCTTCATTGGATGTTCAATATGCAGTAATACGTAATCTTTGATGTTATTACCGAATTACTGGAGTTAAAAGTAATAAATATTACAGTTTCTTCTCCCATTGTAACACTATGGGAAAGATATTAAAAAAAAAAAAAATTGGATGCTTCATATGGTTAAGCATTCTGTATGAAATACAAATTAATAAGTGCATGAATTATATAAAATGCTGGAAATAATGTTTTCTTATTTAAACTATATTATTAAAATATCATTATATGAAAATTAATTTTAAGAGGCTAGTATTAAAGTGTAATAAATAGCTTAAATTTGTTTTGAATAAAGCTTTATGTTAATGATGCATGAAAAAGAAAAAAAAGGTAAATTGCAAAACTCATAAGCTTTTGTTTATGCGTTTAATCCTTGTTAAAAACCAAAACAAACATTCTTGAATAGAAAAATCATGATAAAACTTGGCTCATAACTAGTAATAGCTTCTTATGTGTCTCCATCTGAAGTAGGTTCATGCATGAGTTATTTAATTTTAAAATCTTTATGCTATAATTTCATAATGTGATTGTAGATAGTTGTTTTCATAGCTAATGATATGATTGTAGGAGGCTTACCCCTGGCGCAGTGAACCGCCATGAGTCGAGGCAAAGGCTACTGTCTCCTCATACACCGTTCTCTTCGCACCATTCCTTGTTCAGGAGGACCAGCAGGTCTGGTGGCGATGTCGCTTCCGAGACAGGTAATAACTTTAATGATAATTTTAAAATTTTGAGACTTTCGTATTATTCTATAACCATTTAATATTATGATATTTACTATTAAGTGATGGATATTTGACTGTGAGATCAATCAAGATGATGTAATCAATTTTTTTTTTTTGTTTAGTAAATTAGCTAACGTTTTGGTTAAACTGTTGTTATGTGTGTGCCCAACCTTTGTAAGAAGTAAGAATCCTAACTCATGTTTAGGAGTTGTGAGGATTAGTTATTATATAATTGATTTTTGATTTATAAGCATCTTGCTGTTCTAAACTGAATGATCATTTACATTTAAAAGGTTTGAAATAATTTTAGAGAAAAAAAATAATAAAACATACTGAAACTGCTTTATTTAATATCTCAAGTTTGGAAAATGATATCAATATGGTTTTTCCTCCAAAACATTTGTTTTTCTGAGATTATTAAAGGTGAAATACAAATGTTAAGAAATAATAGATTTTTGGTCAAATAAATTGTAAACAATGTTTAAATTATTAAGTAAACTAGCCTAATCAATTCTGTTACTCCAAAAATGTGATTACTAAATAAAAACAAAATTGAGGTTTTTTGCAGATAACATTGGTTTTAAAACATGTAAGAACGCAACGGTTAAAGTGAATTGTTTAGTTTAAGAACCATTTGTTCACTCAAAATTTAGTTTGAATCGGTCAAAGGGTTATTAATTTTCGGACTATTTTTTTAATCTTTAAAAGCATTTGAATAGTTCTGAGCTACACGAAAATTTTGTCAAAAAATGTTGCAATGATGCAAACGAAAATTTGTTGCCAATTTTTTAATACAAGTTTTATTTTTAAATATACTTCAAGAAAAATATTGCTTTCATTACGTATGATTCAATGGATCCTTCAGATCACTCTGAATTTTTATTATTTTAGTTTAAAAAATTTGATCCCCCTAAAATTAACTATTTATGGATCTCAAATAATGTTTTTTTATATTACAGTTGAACTTCCATGTATCGAAAATCTCTTTATCGTACTTTTTTTAGGAATCTTGAATTTTTATTACAACAAAATATACTAATTTAAAAAAATATAAAATGTGATTGTCATCGAAAAGAGCCCTTAATTTATGTGCATAAGAATGGATAATAATTAAATAAAAAAAAAATGTTCCACTCGTTGCAAAGCCATGGAAATTCAGGAAAGATCTTGCTTCAGAAGAAGCGCAGGAGTACCTAAATTCTCTGAATCTCTTTCCTAACATAGAATGATATTTTCATTTTAAATACAGTTTAACTTTGCCTTTCTTGTTGTGAACATTGCTCCTAAACATGACTTCAGTGATGAATTATGCACAAATAGACATTAGTAGCATCTTGCGTGAAAACAAAAATAAATTAATTTTAATGTATGTTTGCATATTTTTAATACATGCCCTTATTAAATTATTAATGTATATTTATAAAAAATCTGCAATTGTAGATGTAATTTGTACAATTGTAGATGTAATTTGTTCAATTGTAGATGTAATTTGTACAATTTTTCTAATAAGTGTTATTGATTATTCAGTGTTATTTTTCTTTGACCCCAAAAATAGCCTCTGGTACTTCTTTAACCCTAAAGAATAGTTGTAATTGTTTTTAGCCTGAAAAGGGTGAAAAATTGCAATCTTTCTATGTATCGAATTTTTTTCTAGAAACCTTCATGTTCGATATTTAGAGGTTCGACTGTATTTATAACACTTTGAACCTGGCCTTAAATTTTCAAATTAAATTTCAATTTAATATGATAACCTTAATATGGCCAGGTTCTTAAAATAATATAATATAATTTAAAAATATCATTTATAATCAAGAAATAGCAACTATTACCCTTCCACAACTCTGCTATAAACATTATCGTAGTCAAAAAACACATTTTCTCCAACCAAACTAGAGATATAAAATAAAGCAGTTTCATTTTTTTTCTCAACTCCTAGGGTCCATTGGTTGAAATGCTTGAGTACTTGTCAATTTTTTTTTCAATGTAAAATCACCAAAATAAATTTGATTTAAATCGGTGACGGGTACCCTTTGCACTACCCTTGTGAGTTTATTCAGCACAGAAGCCACTCTTAATCGCTAGCCTAGTAAAGATAAAACACTCGAAATCATAATTTTTAAAGATATTGAGTCAATCTGAAAATTATTTATATTAAGAGCTTGATAACTCATTCTTTATTTTTTCAATCCCTAATTTCGATTATTCCAATTTTCATTTTTGAGATGTTCAAATAAATAATTACTTTGAAAATTATGTTGACAGCTGATGGTATAAGGATGACAGGTTACCAGAGGATCGGCAGTGTTCGTGTGAGGTTTGGCAGTGATCCTATCAACATTAGTAACATCGGACAAGATAACCAGCAGTAAGTAGGCTTTGGGCTATACGTTATTTGTGGAATATCATCCAGATGGACTGTTTGAATATATCATATTGTATTAAGTACCATTCAGTAGTAATATACCATAGTATGCTATAATATACCATGGTATATAGAATATTGTGTACAGTAGACTCTTGGTAATCCGAACCACTTGCTAGTCCTTAGGAGATACACTGTATCTTTATTAATACAGGCCCGATTTAAATAACTGTTTTTTTGTTTTTTTAGGGAATTTAATTACCTTTCAAATGATTTCATAAAAAATTTACCATAAAACACTCACTTTTTGAGTTATGCACAAATGAATTTTTTTTTTCACTATAACTTTTTTTCCTGCATTTTCTCATTGATATACTACATACATGAAAAGTTCAGAGTTTTAAGGAGAAGACAGGCAAATTTCATCAAAAATTGTTAAAACCGTTTACGAGAAAATTGTAAAACAGTGTAAAATCGGTGATGTAATTGCCACTTCCGGTTAGTCTGATGGGCTGTACTTTGCCAAAACTGGTCCAATTTTGATGATTCTTTTTTTGTTTTTTAGGTAATTTAATTATCGTTCATCCATTTCTATACTTAATTTACCATAAAATGCTTACTTTTTGTTATGCGTAAATAAAATATTCTTTTCATCATAACTTTTTTTCTCTGCGTTTCCTCGGTGATGTACTATATATATGAAAAGTTAAAGGGCTCTAAGAAGTTTGATAAAACTTCCAGCAAGTTTTATCAAAATCATTAGAGCCATTTTCGAGAAAATTTTAAAAAATATGTAAAATCGATTATATAAAGTGACACTTCTGGGCAGTCGATTTTGACAAAAAAGTTGCTGTAACATCATATGAATATACACCTACCTTAAATATGTAGTTACAGTTTCATACAACTTTTCGTTTTTGAGCTAGGCTGTTCACAGACACACAGACCATTTTGCTAGACTTGGTTATTTGGACTCTGAGGGCCTTAAAATGTGTGTTTCCATTGAAAACTTGAGTTCAAAAATTTTTTCCCTCACTATATATTTCATATATATGTAAGGGAAAGTAAAAATTTGGAAGCGTATCTTTTTATCAGGATATATTAATTAATTTTTCATTCAATTCATCTTCAGTGAAAAATTTTATTCTTAATATAATGAGTAGTTTAGGTTATTCAAAAGTATAATTAAGAATGTGACATAAGTTTTCGGTCTGAGGCTTCAAAAAAGATAATTTCAACTTCTAAGCAAACAAAAATTTCAGAGTATTTCTTAAGAGAATAATTATAAAATAAATTTCTGAACAAAAATTTACTATTGTGAAAATATTGTTATAAATAATTTTTGTTTTTAAATTGACTTATTTACTAATAAAGTTACCTTTTTTTCCTGTTCGTTAATCCAAATTTTTCACTAATCTGAACACCCTTGGTTAGTATTTTGTAATGTAATGTACCATTTTATTCTATATAATATGGTACATGGTACATTATATATTATGAATCGAGTATTTTAGTTTTGAGATCTTTTAAGTTAACTAAACATTTTTTATTTACATTAATTAGAGAATTTACATTATCAGACGAGGTCCCTGTAGTCATGTATGATGCATGGACGTTCTATTGACAATCAATAGGTAATCACAGGACAGGCCAACAGTTAATCAATGATTATAAGTCAGTAACAAAAATGATTTTTATAACTTATTTATGTAATTTATTTTAAAATATAGAATAATTTCAAATATCTAAGTATAGGTTTGTCAATAAAGAAAAACAAAAATTTTTGTGATAAAGATTCATACCCTTTTAAATCTTAATTAGATTTTTTTAAAATAATTTTACTTGGAAGAATCCCAAAAATGGAGAAGGAAAGTATCGGTGAAAATATAATTATTTATTGTATTAAAATATCTGCATAGAAATACTTAAAATTTTATTTTATTTTCCAGCCCCGTCGTGTGCGTCACCCGTTCGGATGAAGGCCTGTTTTCAGATAGTTCGAGAAGAGACAGCGGTGACAGCGCACACTCTGACACTCTCGGCTTTGAAGAAATGTGGGCTGGAGAAAGGCTATGTTCGAGTTTAAATGTAAGTTTTTTTTATTGACTAATTTGATAACAATTTTTCTTTTAGGAACTACGCTAATTTTTTGTATTGCCTTTTAAGATTAAAATAAACCTGACAACCCTTTTCTATGAAAAAGCTAAGCCATTGGTAGTTGTCTTAACGATGCTAATGTTTATTGGGTTTATCTCAGGAAATGGAACGGGATTGGGAAGAAGGAACAGGAAGGACTTGGGTCGACTTTTTGGCTGAGGAGGACCTCAATACGTTGAAACCTTTGGTCTTCCTCGAGCTTACTGCACTAATGGACCACTCTGGTCTCAGGGTTGGCAAAACGAAGCCACCCAAAAGGAAACGTAAAGAAGGTTTGCCCGATTTTTGAACATTCTTTTTAAACAACTGAATTTTTTTTTATTACTTCATTTTTTTTTCATTGATGCACTTTATTGGTATTCTTTCAGATGGCAACATCTTTGGGGTGTCCCTTTCAACTTTACTCGAAAGAGACAGGCAAATAGTCCAAGAACCTCACAATGTACCTCTAGTCTTTCAAAAGGTTTGTATTTTTTGGATTAAGTATTTTCCATCATTATTTTATTATTAGAGATTGATAAATTATTTGCCACTTCTATAATTTTTGATAAATTATTTGCCACTTCTATAATTTTGTTTTATTGAAAACTAGTTTCGAGTACTCACCAAGTACTCAAGAAAAACCAATTACTCACCGGCATTACTGGAAAAACCCCGATCCTTAAGCCATTTACCTATAAAAATCCCACCTTTCCTTTCTTTCATTGTTAGTTCAGTGCGAGGAGAAACCAGTACAAACTTTTCTGTTTGATATAATCCATTTAAACCTTGGTGAGTACTAACATGTATTTGATTTCTTGTCTTAATTAAATTCATAATTCATAAATGTTTTATAATACTGATTTATATTATATCTAATTTAATATGTATAATAATACCAAACTATATTTTGAATTGCTTATTTTTGAATTTTTGTGTGTTTTTAGAAATGAAGATAAATGTATAGCATTCGAAACTAGTTTTCAATAAAACAAAATTATAGAAGTGGCAAATAATTTATCAATCCCTAATTAGATTGATCCTTCTATACCATCATGCAGATGTCAACTGATTATTTTATAAACTAATTAATTGATATTTTTTTCCTCTATTTTAGTAAAGTACCACTTCTGGTTTGCCAATTTTAACCAAAATCTAGTATAATATTTATATTAAACTATTAGTTTGATATACCAAATTTCATCTGTATGCTTTAATATAATTTTTTATGAAAATCTATTATGTCCTTCAAGTAAAGTTCCACTTCTGGTGATCAATGTAGTGACGAAAAAAGGAGGTTTACAACTAAATGTTACAACAATCCCAAATACAAAATTATAACTTTCTATGGCTAACTGTTTTTTAGTTATGTGAGATACGAATGAACGTACAAACAGACGTCATGACGAAACTAGTCAAAATGGATTCAGGGTTAAAATGGATATTTCCATTGAAATCTGAAAACCGAAAATTTTTGCGACTACAATACTTCCTTTACTGTCTTCAAGGAAGTTATAAACACTATTTGATTATATTCTGCTCCAGTACTAATTATAGTCCTATCTTAGTCCTAATCAGACAATTTTGCATCCTCTACCCCATCTCATAACCAGGATATCTTATAGTGTGGAAAATCTGTTTTACAATAAATTCCGTTAGGTTTTTTTTAATTGTATGTAAAAATACATCTGATAAAATGTTTCTTTTGTCTGTCAGGTACTGAGTGAGCTAGAGCGCAGGTGTCTGTGGGAGGAGGGGCTCCTTAGGATGGGTGGTAATAGGACTCGCTGTGAAACTTTGGCGGCCGGGCTTGAGAGGGACTTCTATAGGAGACCGGAAGTCGCTGACCACCTCATTTCAACAGCAGCTCCGCATGATCTGGCCTGCGTCCTGAAGAAGTTGCTCAGGGAACTACCACAGCCTTTACTTACCAGCCAGCTACTGCACACATTTTATCAAGCCCACTGTGAGTATTAGTTGAGAATTTTTTTAATATGTAATTTATTTAACCCTTTAACAACGGTGTACTGCTGTAGAAGTCGAGCGCTAGGTGGGCTCCTAGGAGGGTGTACTGCTATAGAAGTTGGACCTTGAAATAGTCATCATTCTAGAGAGCTTGTAGTACCTATTCCTGCTAATACAATATCGTAAGAATTCTGTTAATTCAGATCCCTCGAACTGGACTCTCGTCTTCTGTCCCTTTTTTTTTTTCTAAATATTTCCAAGTACCTGGGATCAGTCCCAAATCTTTTTTTCTGCGTTCCTAATTATCTGACTTCTTATAATTATTATTGAAATAGACTTCCTTTAATTTTCTTTATTTCTACAAGATTTTAGATAGAATAAAGTGATTATATCACGAATTACGACCAAGGGAAAAGTAATTATGTTTCTAATATAAATAACACCGATATTTCTTCTGTGAACTATATACTATACAGGTGTAAATTAAATCAAATGAAATAAGATATAAGAAATTTATTTAAAACTACTCGATAGAGTGGACACCAAGCTGCTCGTAAAACATGAATAAATATAGAAAAGATTATATAATTTTATATGTACTGTAACATCATATTTTCACAAAATTTTCAATACAATAAAATAATAATTACCCGCATTTCGTCTTTAAACAAATTTAATCGTTTAAAATCATTAATATTTATTTATATTATTGATAAAAATTATACTTTTTTTTTTTTTACATTTTAAGTTGGAGTAACAATAGAGGTAGAAATTAACGAGAAAAAATTATATAATTAAGTGCTAGAAACATTTGTTCAATTAAGTGATATTGCGGTAGTCCTTTTTCAATAAAAGCATTCAGTCCAGGTAGGCAACTAGTCACTTCAAGGTCACTGTCCTAAGGTCCCGCTTGTTTACTAGAGCTGTAGTATTATATTAACTCTGTGCGAACATGATTTTGTGAAAATACTCAACTGAGGAAAATACCACTCACTAGGGACTAGTAATGTACAACAACCTATACTAAACCTGCAATTTATTTCTTTTCTTGATCTATTTTTTTTGGAAATACAAAATACTTATTGACCTAAATTATAAAAGTAGGGTGAAAAAAAAAACATAAAAAAACTTGTTATTCAAATTATAATTCGAAAAAAAAATTGAGTTTGTACTACACTTTTTTTGTAATTATTTATTAAATTTTTTATTTAAATTCTTTCTTTTTGTTGGTTTTCTCAAATTTAAATGTTAACTCCTGACCAAACATTGATTTATATCACTATTATTCTACTTCGTGTAAATTTGAAATATGTGCTTTCGGCATATGGGACACACTAACTACAAGAAGAGTGCCAGCAAACTTGGTGAGTGCAATAAAATCAGTGTACCAAGACCCAAAGGGCATTGTAAGACTTAATGGTCAGACATCGCGGCCTTTCCACTTTTATAAGGGAGTAAAGCAGGGAGACAGCCTAAGCCCACTACTATTTGTCCTTCTTATGGATGAGATATGGAAGGTGTGTAAAAGGAGATGCCCAAGAGCACTAGTTGGTTTTTGGAACCTAACTCCAGTAGTGGCTCAAGCGATGATATACGCGGATGATATCGTACTCATAGGTGACTCTGAAGGGGATCTCCAGGCATCCTTGGAGGAATGGAATGAGGAGCTGAAGATTAGGGGTTTACAAATAAACCCTAACAAAAGTAAAATCATGTATGTCAGAAGAGAAAACACAGAGCCTAGGATTGTGTGTAATGGTGAACCCTTTGAACTTACGAATACTTATACGTATCTAGGAACCATAATAAGTAAAGATGGTAAAATAAACCAGGAGGTTCTGAATCGAGTGAAGAAGGCCAATGGAGTGTACCATCAGATCTCCAAAACTGTTATAGGCAAGCAAGAAGTAAGTAGAGATGCCAAAATACAAATTTTTAAATCCATGTTCCTCCCAGTTCTCCTGTATGGAACAGAAAGTTGGACGGCCCTCGACAAGCATGTAAGTGGGATAACATCTGCAGAAATGAGATTCCTCTGTAGAATAGTTGGCAAGACGAGGAGAGACTGCGTCAGAAATGAAAGAGTTCGGGAGGATCTGGGTGTTAGATCAGTCCGCGACACCATGCAAGAGCGGCAACTAAAATGCTATGGACACGTCTGTAGAATGGACGATACCAGAAAAGCCAGGTGGTATTTGGAAGCTAGGCCGGAAGGAAGACGGCCTTGTGGCAGATCCAGAGGCATGTACTCTGATTACATTGAAAAACTGGGGGCAGCTAGAGGACGCACCATCCCGGAGATGAGAAGATTAGCCAGGGACAGGGACCAGTGGGCTAGATGGACCGAGACTGCAACTCCCCGCTTCACGGCACAAAGGAGGTAGAGGAAGAAGAAGAAGAAGGGATAGGAAAAATAAAATAAATCTTTGCAAGTTCACATTTTTTTTAAATATTCGTAAGATGTACCAAGATGCGATCATCCTTGAATATCTTCTGTAAGATAAAATTAAATTTAACAATAAATAGGTACTATTTAACAATATACATTGCAAAATTCTATATTTGATATTTGAATTGTAAATAAAAACTTGCCCTTTTACAAAAATATTCAAAAATGAAAGCTGAAATTCAAAAATTAATTAAGAAAAGAGGATGTAGATCAATTTAAGGACAAAGCGCACTTGAAGCTAGAAGTCTACTGAAGTCAGTTGTCACCACTTCAAACTGAAACAAACAATTCCCACCACGGATAGTGTGATAGTAGTGAGGAGTGTGGGCCTCACCTGAGGACCACTGTCTCTGGGGAGACAGATGGGTCTCACCTGTGGTCATTTCACATCGAGTGTGTTTAGATAGTGTATAGGACAATGCTCAGTAGAACTGAAGCATTTTTTAGACTGGGAAACAAATAATACCATTGTATACTTGGCAACTATAATAGATAACTCTGAACTTGTTAATTTTTAATATTATGTAATTTATGTTTTTAGGTATCAATGAATGCAGTAAGGCTCTCAACTTGCTCGTTCTGCTCCTGCCGACCGAACACAGGGCGACACTCCATGCTTTGCTCACATTCCTCTCTAGTCTCGCCGGCAATTCTGAACACAATAAGATGTCCGTACCGAATATTGCCATGATAATGGCTCCTTCACTCTTTCCTCCAGAGTAAGTATTTATTAGTTTACCTTGAGTATTTATTTATTTACCTTTATGTTTATTCATTTTTTAGGATTTATGAATATATTAATTTAAATAGATTACCTAGGGTTAGACTATTTTCAGGGTCTAACTGCAAAAGTCATATTCTCCACTTCAGCAAATTTTATAGAAAACAAAAAAAAACCTTTAACTTCGATACCTATAACAAGATTTTTAAACTTACAATTTTTTTTTTAAGTGCAATGCAGTCACAATGTGGTTTATAACACAGTTTCAAATCATACATAACGCATAACTGAGAAAAATTACTTTATAATATTTTTTGTTAAAGGTATACAAATTAAAATATAATACAATTTCTATTGAAGAAACAAATTAAAAAATATTCTCACTATAATCTTAACTAGCCATTGGCTGAGAGGAGAATGTGAGTTTTGAGCTAGAGCGTTCAGTGAAGAATGTTACTTTTGCTTCAAAACATGATTTAAAACATTAAATTCAGATAGAATACTTTGAATTTTTATACTTAAAACCTTAAGAAATAGGTACATTTCAGTTTGAAAAATAATAATATATCAATAATTCATTTTCCGAATAAAGTGGAGAATCTGACTTTTGCAGTTAGGTCCTTCATTTATTCTTGTGCATTTATTAAAGTTTCTTAATTTTTTATTATGATATGTTTGACTGTTACTAAAACAATCTTCAAAACTTTACTCTGATATTTCATTGCTTACCTAATTATATATACAGTGAAAAAATTATAGATTTAGCACCGTAAGATTAATATATTGGTATTATGCTGTCCGATTGCCAGTTTTTCAAACTATTACTCTTCAATTTAAGTGAATCTTTTTTAATTTTTAGCTTTTTATTTTTTTTATGTTCATTTTCTTAACATAAAAACTTTATATTTTATTAATGACTTTTTATATAATTCATAATAAAATTAATAAATCAGGGCTGTTTGTTGTGGTATGGGTTTGTAAAGAACTCACGACTTGGTTGTTTATTCAAACCTACCTCTTTATTTGAATTTGACTGGAAAGAAGTAATATCACTATCTCAGGTTTTATATTTCTACAATTAAAATCTTTAAAATTCGCGTAAAAACATCCCACTGTAACGTTTACATTTTTTTTTTTTTTTATACAGTCAGAATATAATTTCGATTGAGGTTTAAACTTAAAATAGTATTAAATATTATGTATGGTATTTGAAGATTTTCTTATTGCTATTCTGATATTTCCTTATAGTATCCTGGTCGATAAGGCTGGTCTCAAGGCTGAACTAGGCCTGGCGGTCCATTGCTGCTCGCTGACGGAACTGTTAATCACGGCCACCGACAGGCTATGGCTCGTTCCCGACAACCTGATTGCCCAGCTGAGGTCCATCAATGAGAGTCACAAAGAGAACAAACCTGTGAGTCAACTCAGCTTCTCATATTATGTTTATTAACTTCAGTATACTTATTTTTTTTTATTAATTTCATGTACCTATATAAGAAATACATAATAAGGGAAAATATTGCGACCGTGATTTCGAACCCGAGTTTTTAACGGAAATACACATTTTAAAATGCAAATAACCAAGTCTCGCAGAATGATCTGTGTGGATGTGTTTGTGGTAAGTCTAAATCCAAAACGAAAAGTTGTACGAAATTGAAATTGAGTATTTAAAGTAAGTATATGCCTGCGATGTTACAGCAATTTTTTGCCAAAATCAAATTACCAGCAACGCCACTGTATATCAACAATTTTACACATTTTTTCAAAAAAGGCTCTAATAATTTTGATGAAACTTGTTATATCAGTGTACATTTAAATGCTCTTTCAGCTAAGTCTTATGCTTATTAAAATTGTCTGACAGGGCTTAAATGCCGAATTTTCAAAATGGCCCCCTTTAGATTACCTTTAAGTTTGTTTATTTAAAATAATTAACCATCTCTCCGTGTTAGTAGTAATGAAAAATAGGTAAATATAAACTATGATAGAATTAAATTATTAAGTGAAGGAGAAATATTTTCCCAAATTTCCGGAATTAAGAGTAGTAATATAGACGTATAACAGATTTTAGAAAAATTAATATCTAACATATTAAGCCGAGGGAGATAATGGAGAGTGACAAAAAATTCATAAACTTAAGTGATTGTTGTAGTTAATAATTTCTACTTTTAGATTATTTAATGAAAATTAAGGAAACTATATATATAATAATTAAATATTTATAACAAAATGATTAATAGAAAAAATTGGAACTGTTTATAGAAGCCACGGCTATTAGCCAGAAAAGGTCATGTCGCTTCAAGAAAGGCTGCAGGTGAATCAGAGTTCGAAGGCAACATCATCCATGTCGATTCTCCGCAGTTCCTTGTCGCTCCGTTACCCATATCTTTGGACAAACACATCACTGCTGCCCATGTCATTCTTAGGTATCTTTTATTAATTTTTTCATTAGAATTATTTTTTATTATAAGATAATACGTAGTATACTTGTTGCTGCATTTCATTTTCCCTGATTGTCATAGCATTTCAACAACTGGTCAATGATTTCAGTGAAAAGCTAAACTCAGTTCTTAGTTTAATCTTTAATGCTGCCCTTATCAAGTAATTATAATCAAATTGTAATCAAGTGGTTATAATAATTTCACAGAGCGGTTGAATTAGCTAGAGACGCCCCACGTCTTGTCAAGTCAACAAGAAGGGAAATGAAATCTCGAGCGTTGTCTGAACTCGCTCCAAATGGCAACCTCAGCTGTTTGCTCAGCACTGGTGATCCTGATACGGCCCTTAGGACCCATTTTCTCTATGAAGTCGGCGGCAACATAGGTGAGCATATAATAGCATATATATATTATGCTATATATAGGTGAGCATATATATATTAGGTATGAGCATGTATCAATTTAACAGTTTCTTTAATCCTCTCAGGCCTGGGACTGAAATATTGGCACTAGAGGAGTTTTAGGGTCTTTTATAGGCTAGGCGCACCAATTACTTTTAAGTAACTACAGTGATCATTAGTAATTATTAATATGAGATTCAGTGATCATATGGTTATATATAAGCTCAACCATAAGTCAGAAAAAAGAATTTGTTCCAGCTATTTGAAAAATTAAATGATGAAACAAGTGCCCGATTGTTTTTAAAATCAAAGATACTCAACATGAAGAAGAATGCCATTGTAAAGGACTCATTATGAAATTTTGTGGTACAATTGACAAATAGAGGTGTTCTAAAAGAAATTGTTGGAAGTATGTTTTTTTTTTTTTTTGAGTCAGAAATGAGACTATTAGAGAGAAGATGGAAATAAGAAAGAATGTCCTGGAGGTGATGGAGGAAAGGAGACTAAGATGGTACGGACACGTTAAAAGGATGGATGATGAGCGAATCCCCAAAAAGGCATTGGAGTGGGAAGCCGAGGGTAGAAGAAGGAGAGGGAGGCCGCATGTCAGATAGAGAGATGCTGTGACTGAAAGTATGGTGTGATGCGGACTGACGGAAGAGGAAGTGATGAACAGAGATGACTGGAGGAACAGACTGAGTGAGGAATTTGGATGAGGGAAGCTTCGATGTGCGGAGAAAACCCCTAAAAAGAAGATGTTTTTTTAAAGAATATTTCAGAACGCGTTGGAATTCCAATCTTCATAGTGATACCCCTGTAATATTGTTTATTATTAATGTTTCTTGTTATATAATTTGTAAATAAAACTAATGTTTAATAAATATATATTTTTTTTATTATATATTTGGTATCAATCACTGTATTTACTGAAAACTAACTGGTGCATCTATTCTATCAGGGACCAGAGTTTTACCGTCACAAAATATTAATATCACATTCTGTATATATATTTATCACGGGTCTAAAATTAAAAATTCAAGTTTTCAACTTCCTACGCTATTTATGCACTGTGACAAGCAAAAGACCTAAACGTTTCATAGGTTTTCAAGCATATCTTCTAACCATTATTTTTTTTAAATAAAAAAATTCGTAAAGGAAACTTGTAGATTCCAGATTTTATATTTTCTACTGATTTTTATTAAAACCTTTTTATAGGGCCATTTACCAAGACTTACATTAAATTTAGAAAACATATAGAATTATGACCTTTTTAATTAATTTTATTGTTACTAATTTATTTTATTATCTTCACTCTGTCACTGCTATAAACATTAATAACAGATGTGAAGAAGTGTTGAAAAAAAAATAAAACAGAAAAGGATGTAATAATCTTGTCATCATTGGATGGAGCGTTATTACATTGCACTTGATCCAAAAACAATTTGTAGACAATTTTAACGGTTACAATCTTAATTCAAAATATTTCTCTTTAAGCAGTACTGGTAAGAAGATATGATTTAGAAAGTATAACAATTTAAAGGTATTTATTAAAGAGGTAATAAATCCGTGGTAGAAGTGGTAATAACTTCGGTGGTGAACAAGCCGGATGGTCAAAACTTGAATTTTTGACTATGTACTTGCCATGAAAGACATTTAAAAAATCTGGTGCCGTGCACTCATCACACAATGTTCCCTTAACGACCTATAATAATAATTTTTAAGATTATTTTAAAAATTTCACATCAACACTACTTGAAATAAACTCAGCAGAATGCACTTTTTCAAGTCTTTCTCACAAAAGTATAATAAATTAGTTTTTTAAATAGCTTTAGTACTACAATTCTGTAGACTAAATATTTTTGGTTTGTCAAGCTCAAAATATATTTTAAAAGTTTCGGTTTAGTTTCTATTGAAATTCCATTTAGTTTCCATGGGATGATTTAGTTTCCATTAAATAATATAAAAGTAGAGATTATTAAGTTAATTTCTACTTTTATGCTATTAGAATACATTATTACAGAGCGTTTTGTTAGCAATAGGTTGGCGGCTTGGTGGGAGGAGGTTTGGTCGCATTCATCTCCTTTTGGACGCGCTTGGCTTTCCATCTAGGATCCAGTAATTCTTATGAGCTGTATATTTACTAATACAGGCCCAATTTAAATAATTGTTTTTGATTTTTTTAGGGAATTTAATTATCTTTCATATGATTTCATACAATATTTATCATAAAATGATCTCTTTTTATAAAATTTTCTTTTCGCTATAATTTTTTTCCCTACATTTTCTCGTTGATATACTACATACATGAGAAGTTAAAAGAGCTTTAAGGAGAAGACATTAGGCAAATTTCATCAAAATTGTTAAAACATTTATGAGAAAATTGTAAAACAGTGATGGAATTGCCATTTCCGGTTAGTCCGATGTGCTGTATCTTTGCCAATACTGGTCCAATTTTAATTATTCTTTTTTTGTTTTTTAGGTAATTTAATTATCTTTCATCCATTTCTATACATAATTTACCATAAAATGCATACTTTTTAAGTTAGGCGTAAATAAAATATTCTTTTCATCATAACTTTTTTCCCTGCATTTCCTCTTTAAAAAGGGCATTTAAATAAGGGAATTTAATGGGCTTTAAAAAGAAGACTTCCAGCAAGTTTTATCAAAATTGTCAGTGCCGTTTTCGAGAAAATTTTAAAAAATGTGCAAAATCGATTATATAAAGTGGCACTTCCGGGCAGTCGTTTTTGACAAAAAAGTTGTAACATCACATGAATATACCTACCTTAAATATGTAGTTACAGTTTCGTACAACTTTTCGTTTTTGAGCTAGGCTGTTCACATACACACAGACTCACAGACGATTTGGTTATTTGGACTCAGGAGATCTTAAAACGTGTATTTCTGTTGAAAACTTGAGTTAAAAAATTTTGACAATCGCAATACTTCCCCATTACTGTATATTTCATATATAGGTAAGGGAAAGTAAAAAATAATAATTACATTTGAAATGAATCCTCTCTACCCCATTTTTAGGCCTTTTTTAGTTGTTTCAGCGGTTGTTAAGATTGGAATGAATGAGCTTTTAAATGCGAATTGCCTCTACCCCACACACACACACACGCAGTCAACTGAAATGCCCAGATGGGTGTACATCCGCCATATGCGCTGCGCCACTATGAGGCTCCTAACTTGTTGACTCAAGGGGCTCAGGGGTTGGATCTGTTCATATATAATAATAATGAGGGATTCTTGTTAAGAATGAATTGTGAATATTCATATAAAGAATGAATTACGTATATTCATATTTAGAATGAATTAATATTAATTCATTTTATCAATAGGGATTATTCATATCATTAGTGTATTATAATTACGTTATAATTGATGGTTAATATAATTGATGCAATTATAAGAAGGAGTTATTCATATTATTAAGTAATAATATTACTATGAATTGTGTATTTTTTATTTTGTAATTTGATTTTGTATTTTTATTGTTTATTTTTGCCCCAATTTGTATTCACTTTTGTTTAAAATAAATTACTAAAGTAAAATTATCTATTACATTTTATAAATATTTTTTTACATAATACTTCAATGTTGTGGCTAGTCTGTTACTTCCCCTTACTATATACTTCGTATATATGTTTACTTTCTCTTCCATTACTTACTTATATACGAAATATATAGTAAGGGGAATATAAGTAATTCTATTACTTTCCCTTACTTATATACGAAGTATATAGTAATGGGAAGTATTGCGATTGTCAAAATTTTCGAATTCGAGTTTTCAACGGAAATTCACGTTTTAAGGTCCCCTGAGTCCAAATAACCAAATCTCACAATAATGTCTGTGAGTCTGTGCGTATGTGAACAGCCTAGCTCAAAAACGAAAAGTTGTACGATACTGAAATTACGTATTTAAGGAAGGCTCATACCTGTGATGTTATAGCAACTTTTTCTTCGTCAAAATCGACTAACCGGAAGTGTCACTTTATATAATCGATTTTGCACATTTTTTAAAATTTTCTCGAAAACGGCTCTGACGATTTTGATAAAACTTGCTGGAAGTCTTCTTTTTAAAGCCCATTAAATTCCCTTATTTAAATGCCCTTTTTAAAGAGGAAATGCAGGGAAAAAAGTTATGATGAAAAGAATATGTTATTTACGCATAACTTAAAAAGTATGCATTTTATAGTAAATTATGTATAGTATTGTATGAAAGGTAATTAAATTATCTAATTGGACCAGTATTCGCAAAGATATAGCACATCAGACTAACCGGAAGTGGCAATTATATCTCTGATTTTACACTGTTTTACAATTTTCTCTTTAACTTTTTATGTATGTAGAATATCAACGAAAAAATGCAGGGGAAAAATTTATAGCAAAAAGAAAATTTTATTTGCACATAACTCAAAAATTGAGTATTTTATGTTAAATTTGGTATGAAATCATATGAAAGTTAATTTCCTAAAAAATAAAAAACAATTATTTAAATAGGGCCTGTATTAGTAAAGATAAGCATATATAGCGTATCTCATAGCATGTATAGCGTATCTCATAAGGACAACTTGACCCTAGATGGAAAACCGAGCGCGTCCGGAAGGAGACGAATGCGACCGAACCAAACTGTTGTTAACAAAGCCCTCTTTACCAGTGTATTGTAATAACATAATAGTAGAATGAACTTGATAATTTCTACTTTTACATTATTTAATGGTTACAAAATGATTCCATGAAAACTGAATGGAATTTCCATGGAAACTAAACAGAAACTTTTAAAATATATTTTCAGCTTGACAAACCAAAAATATTTAGTGTACAGAATTGTAGTACTAAAGTTATTTAAAAAACTAATTAATTATACTGTTTTTGAGAAAAGACTTGAAGAAGTGCATTCTGCTGAGTTTATTTCGAGTAGTGCTTATGTGAACTCTTTAAAATAATCTTAAAGATTATTATTATTGGTTGGTAAGGCAAAGTTGTGAGGTGCACACCGCACCAGATTTTTTTTTGGAGAGTATAGTAATCCTCATGAGGGGTCTTCTTTATCAATGGATAAAGGGAAGGTTGAAAAATGAAGTTGATTTCACTAGTTGCCTTTTGTGAACATAATCCACTTTTGTCTTCACAATTGATTCAACTAGTTGAATGTCAATAGGATAAATCAACAAACTGCCTCTTATGAAACAGACCTTAGTCTCTTAATTCTTGGATATTGGGCAACCAAATCCAAGTTGGTAGGGTGCGCAATGAGGCAGTGGTAAGCAGCAATATGCAATTCCCCGCAATCTAGTTATAAGTTTCTGATGCTTTTGTTTATGATAAATAACTTTATTAACTTTTTTAACCAGGTCAAAGAAGATTAGAACCCAGTGTGAAATTATGGGCTGTGTACCAGAACAACCCAAGAGCTCAGTGGGTAATACGCTGCGACCACAGAAACGGAAGTCAGCGCCTCCTTCGTAGATTATGATTTTTTTTTTATAGTAATGTTTTCTTCTTACATTATTTATCTATATTTTTTTTTTCTTTTTCAAAACTGTTTAATTTATATTTTAAACATGTTTTATGATTTTTTATGAAGTATTGATTCTGAATTGAATCTCCCTTACTTTATATTTCTTTAATGTATTTGAATTCCTGAATGTGTTAATAAGAAAGTGAGCTGTATATCTTTTAGAAAGATATTTCGAGACTGCATTTTCTTTCATTTTTTTCATAATATGTAAAGTACTTATAATTTAGCTATTTTTAACATTCAGGAGTGACTAACAGATATTTTAAAACCTAACTTAAAATATCGATCTTTTCTAAGATACACAAATTTTTATGTTTGATAAATGATTATGAACATTACCGTTTATATAAAAATGTAAAACAAAGTGATAAAATTGCATTTTTTAATTTAGAATATTTAGTTTTGATAAGATTGAGGAGTTTATATAGTACTTGTTACCCTGAACAATAAGGCCTTTTGATATTTATTTACAATATTAATAATATTTTCGTTCATAAATGTATTAAAATTAGTTAATTTGTATCGTTGTTAATCAAAATATATGTACATAGCATTGTAAATGTTTGTAAAAAGTTAGTGGCAGACATTGTTTGTCATAAAAATATTTTGTAATTAATAAATATATAAATTCTTAGTGAAATAATTTCAGTATTTATTATTTAATTACCTGACCCGACAATGCTTCGCTATTGCTTGATTTGGATATATGTAGATTAAATGAACACAATTGAAAGTTTAATAAAAATTATTGTATGTCTAAAGGTACTGTTAAAAAAAATTAATTAATCAAAGTTTAAAATAGTAAAATAGGATTAGTTCACCCGGTCATACTGACTTCCAAAAATACGTTGTTTTTTTTTACTCATGGGGCTCTGCAATGCGTAGAACCATTAAAAACCACAATGAAAATTGGAGCCGATTACAATGCTGTCCTTACTTAGCGCTTATGTTCTGCAGTTCCTCTTATCTGCAGCGGTAGGAAAATAAAAGCATGACTATAGTGTTCAATGCGTTGCATCAAATGAGGATTCGTATAATCAGCAAAAAATGTGTACTTTTCAAATTATGCGCAAATAAAATATTCTTTCTGTCATAACTTTTATCTTCTTTTTTTTGGGAATATAGTTCATGTATGGATACTTAAAGACTTTGAGGAGAAAACTTTAGGCAAGTTTCATTAAAATCTGAGCTGTTTTGGTGCTTCATGCTAGGGAAAGAGTGTTTTTCGGCTTTTGCCCAGCTGCTATATTGATATTGGTAGATTTTATTATTGCAGAACTATCTAGGAACCATGAAGATGATATAGTTAAAATTTGGTAAAGATTTTTTCTGTAGTTTCGGAGATTTAAGATTTTTAACAAACGAACATTTACATTTTTGTTTATGTACGAGTAGATTGGTTTGATTGATAAAGTCTAATTTAAGATCACCTATAGTAAAAAAGTTTAAAAAGACTTTTTTACTATAAGTGATTTTTTTTTTAATTTAAGTGATTTTATATATTTATATTCAACGTCCGGTAGTTGAACAGGATGATTTCAAAAATAAATTATTTAATAAAGAATTAATTTTTATTTTTTATAAATTTTTCATGTATAAACATAAAGTAGAAGAATAGCCATTTACGTCCAATGAATATAAAAAGAACTATTTTCCTTAACTCTATGTTTGCATTCTTTATTTATACATTTTTTGCAAGACCCCTTACAGCATATTCCCGGATATTGTATCAATCTTGTCCTAAATGCATTGTTTGAGGGCTTGGATAGTTCTGTATGGATCGGCCTCAAACATGTCTCTTTTTCGATATTCTCATAAAAATTAATTCGCAGGCCATTAAATCAGGAAAGCGAGCCCAGACTAGTTGAAAAAGTGTTTTTCACACTTTGTTTTTTAAAAAAAAGAAAAGTTTTTATTTTTATTGTACATCAAATGTCTATTCTTGTAGTATATATTTATGCATGAAAAATTAATTCTTTGATAAATAATGTAATTTTGAAATCGCCTTCTTTCACGGCCAGACCCTATGAGGAATATCAAAATCCGGCAGACGTTGTCCTGCCTGTTAATATTTATTTATCTCTGTATTTATAAAAAAGAATGATCTGTTTGTTATCGAAATTCCTTTTCCATGAAATAAATTTGGAAATACTGTGGGTCTTCTTCAGGTACTGGAAGAATTGAACCAATTTGATTAATTGTCCTTGACTTTGAATGTGGGCTAGTACTTGCAGGTTTTCAAATTGTGCATCTCGCTTTTCAAATGTTTCCGCAGCTTTTGAAGTATAGGCTCTATTCGGGTCAGTTTCCCGTCATGTGTCCTTGCTCTTTAGATATTTCAGCAGCAATACTGGTTGACAGTTGCCGTGCATTTCTGGTTGATCTAACAATGCATGATATTTTGGGTAGCATTTCAAGTAATTGCCAGTATTTAATGCTTGGTGACAGTAATTGCCAGTACTTAATGCTTGGTGACAGTAATTGCCAGTACTTGATGCTTGGTGACAATAATTGCCAGTACTTAATGCTTGGTGACAGTGATTCCCAGTACTTAATGCTTGGTGACAGTAATTGCCAGTACTTAATGCTTGGTGACAGTGATTGCCAGTACTTAATGCTTGATGACAGTAATTGCCAGTACTTAATGCTTGGTGACAATAATTGCCAGTACTTAATGCTTGGTGACAGTAATTGCCAGTACTTAATGCTTGGTGACAGGTGTCCAAGGATAGTTTAGTTGTGTGTGTCTGTAATGAGTGAATATTTGGTAATAAAGAAACCGTTTCAAACAAAACTGATCTGTATTTACTTTTACTTTTAAAACTCCTACACTGACTTTAAGACATTTTCAAATGGACTTGATTCACTCTTAAGACACTAGAGAGATGTTGATTCTATTTTTCGTTTTTCTTCTTGTTTCTTTTAAATGTCCACATTTACATTTTACTTTTTAGTTTTAATAAAACAAATTCTCATGTTTAAATAACAATTTTATTCTAAATACATTTTGAATATAAGTGAAAATTTTACTTTTTGATCACTCAAACAAGCACTTGTTCCACAGCTCATTTGATTTCAACACTATAATAATTTTAATTTCAATAGTGATTTCTTTTTAACAATAAAATTGTTTATAATCTATTTCTTTTGTATAAAATTATTATTTTTAATGATATTCTATTAACATTTTAACTCTAATTAATTTTATCATTATAATATATATATATATTTGTATATACTTTTGCCAAATGTAACTGCCCCATAATGTCTGTTAATAATAAGAAATCTAAGAGAATTTTTTATATTAAAATTTATTGAATCAATATTTAATTAAAGTGACAAATACATAAGCAATTTAGATATCTTTTTTAGTTCATTACGTAATGGTAAGACCAGCCTCTTCTAAAGCTTTGTAGACCTTAAATATGGAACTGACATAAGCTGCTAACCGTAGGTTTTGTGGCTGGAGGCCAAATTCTTTAGTAGTCCTTATCAATTCCTAACAAACAATATAATTAATATATGGTAGCGTACAATAGGCCTTAATAGGCCGTGGTGCATTTATGCTGGTAAAAAAAAATAATAAATATATGTATATGGTAGGTAAATCAATTTATATGTAAATGTTAATTTGATTGTGAACTACTCTTACCGTAGCAGTCATATACATCGTATAAGCTAAACCAGCTTGAACTATGTCTTTTTCGGAAGCTTCGTATAACCTCTTTTTGAATTCTGGTGAAGGATCAATCTTTATGTCTTTTCCTAATTGTTCTTTTAGAGACTTCGCCACCGAATCTAAAATATAACCAAGTTTCTTTTATAATTGGTACGGGTTTAGGTGACCCGTTGATGTAATTTAAGGAGAAGATGGTCGGTGGATGAAGTGGAACTTATTAGTGTGTTTTTCTTCATTGTCCGCACCCTCTGACCAAGTTCTCCTTCAATTATTTTATAATTATCTTAATTGACCCTTGTGAAATGCGCATTAATTATACTTTACATTAGAATGGTTCTTCTTACTAAAATATTACATGAAATTCCAAGTATATTACGTGGACTACCGATAGACCTATCTTGAGTAATTACAAATCTCTCTGCGGAAATCAGACCAGGCTACTGTTGTGGCAGTCTTAAATCCAATCCTAACAGTTTGTAAATAACATAGATGTTTTGCTCCTTCAGGTTTCGATCAGAGGTTGAAATTGAGAATTTTTTTTTTTTTTTGTAAAAACTAATCAAATCATGTCTACATTATTATTTTTATAATTTATAAATCATTTTTTGATTTTTGTCAAGAAATAACTCTGGACTTATTTGACAACAGATTAAAAATCACCTCATAACTATGTTGAGTGAAAAAATTTAAATTAAAAATAACTCTTTTTTTTTAGCATTATTTTTTCTGGTCAAAATAAAACTAAAAGCGCTATAACTTTTTTAAAATTAGACGTAGAAAATTGAGAGTGATTCTATTTCATTCAGTGTGAAAAATCTATTGAAAGACTATACATCATTCAACCATTTTTTTATTAATACAAAATACTGAAAAATAAACTACCGGCAAACCAAATATAAATCCATAAAATAAACAGTTATATTTTTTCTACCTATTTGTTCTTTAATCCTTTGTTATTATTTCAAAATCTGTCAAAACAAGTTGTTTACTTCTATTCAAAACAATATATAGGTGCCTTCGAATATAGTTCAGAATGTCGCACTAGCAAATGCAAAAACTGCGAAAAGCAATTTTGATCATTTGTATAAATAGAAGTAAACCGCTTGTTTTAATATATTTTGAAATAATAACTAATTGTAAGGATTAAAGATCCAATTGGCAGAAAAAAATAAATATAATTGAACCATGAAATAAGATTTTATATTTGGTTTGTTGGTATTTTATAGTTCATCTTATCATATTAGTAAAAACGTGGTTATTAGTAAATAAGAGTTATTTCTGACCTGAAAAATGCTCTAAAAATGATAGTTATTTTTTTACTGAAAACAAATAATCAGTTAATAATACTTGACTTTTATTTCAAGCAAATATAAATCATAAATTAACAATTATTTGTTAACAAAATACATAAATGTTAACAATTAGTTATAACTTTTATTTAAAAATCTTGGTTGATAAAAAAATGATTGTTATATTTTGATTTGGGCAAAAAATTAATTCTAAAATTCAACCTCTGGTTTTGATGATGAGAATCAGATATCTGTCATATATTTATGTAGTTTATATATTTAGTTCCTTGTTCATAGAGAGAGAAATGTTTTACTTACAGCAATGCTGCCCAAATACCTTGAGTTGCTATATTAGTACACAGCATACTAATCAATCTATAGCTAGACTTACAATAATATTATACATAATATTTTTTTTTTCCTTTCATTTTAGCCCTAAACACATTATAATTGTCACTGTTATTACCCACATTATATCTTTTTCTTTTCCCTTTGTTTGCTACAGACCTTCTATTACTCTCTAATCCATCCTTTATTTCTCTTTTTCGGTTACTCTCAACCATTTTATAACTTAAAATGACTCTTTCTCTTTTTTATACATGCAAAACAAAAAAAAAAAATTGAAAACCAATCAAATGTTCACATTTTAGAAACTCACACCTAAGCATCAAAAACAGACAAGAAATAATAACTAAATAAAAAGATATGGATAAAAAACAATGTAAAAAATATATGTAAAGACAAAATAGATAAAAGATATCCACTCAGTTCACTAGCATACAGATGATGGTGCATAATTCTTAGCAACTCCAGTAAAGCCAATATCTCAATATTCTATTGCCAACACTGAGGTCTTCCAGAAAGTTCCTTGTTCTACTTGGGATTGCTCCGCGAGACCCAAACCAGAGGTCTCTCACGGATTGTCCCAACTATTTAAATCATCCCTAAGATAATGTAAAAAGTTCTCTGATTTACATAATCAATGTATAGAAAATATACATATATAACTACATTATTGTATCCATAGATTTTACCCAAAAGTAGCCTTGTATTTTCTTCGTCGTATCCAAAGGATAGCCTGCCGTAGGACACGTGGTTGATGTTCTTCAACCATTCGAAGTAGGACACGGTGACTCCTCCAGCGTTACCCAAGATGTCCGGTAGGATAGCTGTACCTTTCTTAAACAGAATTTTGTCTGCAGCTGGAGTTGTAGGCCCATTGGCCCCTTCAAAGATAAACTAAAAATGAATAATTATTAAATATTCACAATATAATAAAGTAAATAACTGTTTCATCAAAAGCCACAGCCTATTTTATTCATTAGAACATTGGTTTTGCTTTGAACATGGAAATAGAGCTTGTGCACTTTTAGGTGTTGATATATTTTTGATTTGGAAGAAGAGTAGCACAATACGAAAAGGTGGAATTTTACAAAAGCATTTCCAATTTGCCTATTTTGGTTTATTGGAGTCCCTCACCTCTCCCGCAAGAGCTAGTGGATGCGTCCCACTAGTGGGGATTAACGACCCCCCGGTCTCCTGAGTTCAGTACACAGCGCAATTACACATAACAGAACAGTACACTAGTCACAAACACTGACACTAAGGTCAAACACAGTACACACCCCAGGATCACCTCTCCTGAGAAGACTCAATGTTGGGAGTATATCCGGCAACCTGTTGTCCCTGGGCAAGGGGCCTCCACCACTGGGCCAATCACCCGTATGGAGTATAAATGATTCAAAGGAACTTATGCAGCCTCGGATTTGGACAGTCTAACGATTACGGACAAGGCAGGGACAGGGAACTACGATTTGCCACTTGGAACATAAGATCGCTCACGGGAAAGGAAAAGGAGTTAGTGGAGGAAATCAAAGCACACAAAGTTGACATAATGGGGCTATGTGAAGTGAGGAAAAGAGGAAGTGGACATCAAACACTGCCTGATGGGTATAATATGGTGTACTCTGGTGTTGGTGTGAGAAATAGAGTAAAGGAGGGAGTAGCGTTTGTGATGGGGGACGAAATGTATAAGAGGGTAGAATCCTGGCAACCAATTTCATCAAGGATCATTGCTATTGATGTAGAACTGTCAATCGGTAAAACTACTGTTATACAGGTATACGCCCCAGTAGAAGACGCAGCCGCATTTGACAAGGTTCAGTTCAATGAAGATCTCCAGAGGACAGTAGATGATGCTAAGAACAAAGGCAGAATGATAATGATAAGCGGGGATCTTAACGCTAGGACTGGAAACGATAAAGTTAATGCGCATGGAGTGATAGGTCCGTGGGGAGGAGAAAGTGTGCTCAATAGTAACGGCCAAAGACTCATAGAATTCTCCATAGAGAATAATATGCTCATAGGCAACTCTTGGTTTAAACACAAAACGATACACAAGATCACCTTTGAGAGTAGAGGAGAACGAACTATGAGGAAGAGCATCATTGATTATTTTGTGATCGACCGGGACCTAAGAAGGCTCTTCACTGATATAAAGGTCATAAGGGGGGCGGAACTAAGCACAAACCACAAACTACTTATAGCGGATAC
The DNA here is from genome assembly GCA_948150685.1 of Rhaphigaster nebulosa. Taxonomy (NCBI): domain Eukaryota; kingdom Metazoa; phylum Arthropoda; class Insecta; order Hemiptera; family Pentatomidae; genus Rhaphigaster; species Rhaphigaster nebulosa. The sequence continues at coordinate 1,380,687 of OX411311.1, forward strand.
AAAAATAATCAAACCAGGAAAGAGATTCAACAAATCATATGATCGGATTGATGTTAGTAAGCTGAAAATAGAAAATAAACAAGAAGAATATCGGTCACTGCTTGAAAGTCGTCTCCAAGAAGTAAACGGGGAGAATACGATGGATAACCTATGGAATGAAATTAAGAAAAACATACTCAATACAGCAAGTGAAGTATGTGGACAACAAAAAATAAGGCCCTATACCAAGAAAACAAAATGATGGAACGATGATGTCAAAAGAAGTGTCAAGATCAAGGAGTCCTGGAAAACTTATAATAGAACCAAGTTACCTATTCACTGGGATGAATATGTCAGGAACCGAAATGAGACTAAGAGAATAATCAAATTAGCTAAGACGAAGACTTGGGAGAAGTTTGGTCAAGAGCTTGAACAAAACTATAGAGAGAATATTAGGAAGTTCTGGCATATTACGAAAGCCTTCAAGCGTAAGAGGTCAAAACCGGTCAGGAACGTTAAAGACAAGCATGGGAAGTTGGTGACCGAAGAAAAGGAAGTGCTGGAGGTCTGGAGGCAGTTCTTTCAGACGAAATTTAGGATGGAAGAACGTCTTCATCATAACTACAGGGACTGCAGAAGAAGAGGTAGAGTAGATGACACTCATCCTGAAGATATGGACGATGCGATTGGGGAAGACGAGGTGGAATTGGCAATCAACAAAATCCAGCTGGGAAAAGCTCCAGGACCAGATGGCATAGCTCCGGAATTTATAAAATATGGAGGCAATGAAATGATTAAATGCCTTCAAATGCTGTTCCAGAAGATTTGGGACCTTAAGTTGCTGCCACGAGAATGGGAAAACGACATCATAATCCCAATCGACAAGAAAGGTAACCAAAGCGAATGTGGCAACTATAGACCAATTTGCCTATCCTCAGTAGTGTACAAAATATATACTAGGATATTAGAGCAGCGACTACGGGGTATTGTGGAGGAAGATATCGAAGAGGAGCAAGCGGCTTTCAGGCATGGAAGACAGACTCAGGACCACATTTTTTCCTTAAGAATGATAGTAGAGAAAACGTGGGACAGAGGAAAGGCAGTCTATTTGGCATTCCTGGATCTGAGGGCGGCCTTTGACTCAGTCCAGAGGCAGGAGATATGGGACACACTAACTACAAGAAGAGTGCCAGCAAACTTGGTGAGTGCAATAAAATCAGTGTACCAAGACCCAAAGGGCATTGTAAGACTTAATGGTCAGACATCGCGGCCTTTCCACTTTTATAAGGGAGTAAAGCAGGGAGACAGCCTAAGCCCACTACTATTTGTCCTCCTTATGCATGAGATATGGAAGGTGTGTAAAAGGAGATGCCCAAGAGCACTAGTAGGTTTTTGGAACCTAACTCCAGTACTGGCTCAAGCGATGATATACGCGGATGATGTCGTACTCATAGCTGACTCTGAAGAGGATCTCCAGGCATCCTTGGAGGAATGGAATGAGGAGCTGAAGATTAGGGGTTTACAAATAAACCCTAACAAAAGTAAAATCATGTATATTGGAAGAGAAAACGCAGAGCCTAGGATTGTGTGTAATGGTGAACCCCTTGAACTTACGAATACTTATACGTATCTAGGAACCATAATAAGTAAAGACGGTAAAATAAACCAGGAGGTTCTGAATCGAGTGAAGAAGGCCAATGGAGTGTACCATCAGATCTCCAAAACTGTTATAGGCAAGCAAGAAGTAAGTAGAGATGCCAAAATACGAATTTTTAAATCCGTGTTTCTCCCAGTTCTTCTGTATGGATCAGAAAGTTGGACAGCCCTCAACAAGCACGTAAGGGGGATAACATCTGCAGAAATGAGATTCCTCCGTAGAATAGTTGGCAAGACCAGGAGAGACTGCGTCAGAAATGAAAGAGTTCGGGAGGATCTGGGTGTTAGATCAGTGCGCGACACCATGCAAGAGCGGCAAATAAAATGGTATGGACACGTCTGTAGAATGGACGATACCAGAAAAGCCAGGTGGTATTTGGAAGCTAGGCCGGAAGGAAGACGGCCTCGTGGCAGATCCAGAGGCATGTACTCTGATTACATTGAAAAACTGGGGGCAGCTAGAGGACGCACCATCCCGGAGATGAGAAGATTAGCCAGGGACAGGGACCAGTGGGCTAGATGGACCGAGACTGCAACTCCACGCTTCACGGCACAAAGGAGGTAGAGGAAGAAGAGAAGAAGGAGTCCCTCACCTCACTGATAAAACATCAAGACAGACATTTTATTAGTCAATACTAGATGTAGTAGAAAATACATCACACAAACAAAATTAAACATATACTCATACTATATTTTAAGAAGTTGGTCGGGAAATACAGTCAATGAAGAATACACTAATAGGTGGAACTTATTTTTTATTAGTTGCTTGTCAGCATTATTGATTAACACCATTTTCATCATTTACATTAGTTGCATTAACATAATTATCTTGATATAATTTTCACACTCCCAAAACTTCATAGTAGCAGTTATTATAATTATTAGTATTCATGTATTTTATTATATTCTTCATATAATTCATAATCTTTCTTTCTCTCTTTTCACATTATTTTAATTTTCATTATTTACATTATATATTAACATATTTTTTTTTCTTTATACTTATAATTTGGTACTGCCACTATTGTTACCACTGTGTTATCTTATTTTTTCTTAGTCCTGATGATGGTCTAAAACTTAGGCTGAAACGTCAGCATACAAAAAAAAATAAGTTTCACTTATTAGTTTGTTTTTCATTGACTACACCCCTCACCAACTTCTTAAAATTGCATCTACGGTCAACTATACCCACACTTATGCTCATATTATAGTTAATGTTGAACTATTTTATAGTTATGTACAATCTCTATTTGGCGAGTCTTTTTTTGGCAGTTAAATTTGAGGAAAAAGTAATGTATACTCGTATAATAACCATATTAATTCGCTGAGAGGCAAAAAAAGTGGCCTCCCTTCAGTATTTCTACTGATTTACTATCGATTTGTTATTAACATCTCTACATATTAATACGCTGAGAGGCAAAAAAAGTGGCCCCCCTTCAGTATTTCTACTGATTTACTATCGATTTGTTATTAACATCTCTACATACATTTAGAATAAATAACAGACCATATGAAACATATTAGAAACATTAAGAGTATAAATTAAATAAAAAAAATCTGAAATTAATAAAATTTTAAATTAATAAGTTGTGTTTCTGTCTCTTGCGTTTATTAAGGATTGCATTCAATCGGGTATTGAACTAATTAGGTTTTCAATGAATTCTTGAGGGATATTTTTGTATTGTTCCATTAGGGCAACCATCAACTCCTGAAGATAAGGCTGGATGTCACTTGATAACTCAACCCATTGATGTTCAATAGGGTGTGGATTTCGAGATCGGATTGAAGAGTTTTCTAGGTATCGGGAAACAATCTGCTGTATGGGGCCGTGCATAAATAGAAATTCATCTCCAAAATATGGTGCAAATTGGACAACAGGAGAAAGAATATCCTATATGGAGCCAACAGCTGTTAGAGACCTCTCTATAAAAATTTAACATAATTACTCTAATTTTTTATCGCATCACAAAATACTGGCTGACTATAGGACGCGAAGGCTTGAAATTCTCAGTAAAACATTTTTTCCTCTTTGATATTGAGGGGAAACTACAACTACTTGACTACTCCTGCTGTCAAGGCAAACAACGTATCATTCCTACAGGTTAACGTAATTACTATAGGTTAACGTATAATAACCTATAGGTTAGCAGTCTATTCTAACAAGAGTGGGAAGGTCGAGATTCATTTCGTTGGTCAGTCGCGAAATAAATTTCAACTCCCTCTAGGCCGGATTCTAACCAAACCGCAGCAGACTCGTTGTTGTTAAGGTGACGCCTTACCACTATCAGCCAACAGAGCCTCTCAAGATGTTGATCTATCCTCACTCCCTCACCCCCTGAATGGTCAGAACTATCATCACTCGTTCAAGTTTTTGAAAATATAATATTTCAATGCTTTAACATTGACAATATTTCAATGCACAAATCAATAAGATTGAAACAGAACTGATCAAATGATAGTAAATAAGAAACATCATCGTGCGTTGGAAATCAAAGTTATCAAGAACAAACAATACTAATAATTTTTTGTTTTTTTAGTCTTTATTTCTCTATTTTAAATTTCTTTAAATTTTTACTATATGTTTAATAATAAAATTATTTAAATAATTATAGGGTCATATATACGTGTATTTATGGTAAACGTGTCAACTGGGACAATTTCGCCTCATGGGGCAACTTTTCCACTTTTTGAAAAATATGATGTTTGTTCCTAGCCCTAGTTCCTAAATCAATCCAAATAGGTACTGTATTTTCTTATCCAAAGATAGGTCATGGAATGGTAAGCTTCGCACGTCTTTTCAACTTTGTCACTTGTCTAAGGGACTTAATCAACTTTGTCACTTGTTTAAGGGACTTAATCAACTTTGTCACTTGTTTAAGGGACTTAATTAACTTTGTCACTTGTTTAAGGGACTTAATTAACTTTGTCACTTGTTTAAGAGACTTAATCAACTTTGTCACTTGTTTAAGGGACTTAATCAACTTTGTCACTTGTTTAAGGGACTTAATTAACTTTGTCACTTGTTTAAGAGACTTAATTAACTTTGTCACTTGTTTAAGAGACTTAATCAACTTTGTCACTTGTTTAAGAGACTTAATCAACTTTGTCACTTGTTTAAGGGACTTAATTAACTTTGTCACTTGTTTAAGGGACTTAATCAACTTTGTCACTTGTTTAAGGGACTTAATTAACTTTGTCACTTGTTTAAGGGACTTAATAAACTTTGTCACTTGTTTAAGAGACTTAATCAACTTTGTCACTTGTTTAAGAGACTTAATCAACTTTGTCACTTGTTTAAGGGACTTAATTAACTTTGTCACTTGTTTAAGGGACTTAATCAACTTTGTCACTTGTTTAAGGGACTTAATTAACTTTGTCACTTGTTTAAGGGACTTAATCAACTTTGTCACTTGTTTAAGGGACTTAATTAACTTTGTCACTTGTTTAAGAGACTTAATCAACTTTGTCACTTGTTTAAGGTGCTTAATTAACTTTGTCACTTGTTTAAGAGACTTAATCAACTTTGTCACTTGTTTAAGGGACTTAATTAACTTTGTCACTTGTTTAAGGGACTTAATTAACTTTGTCACTTGTTTAAGGGACTTAATTAACTTTGTCACTTGTTTAAGGGACTTAATTAACTTTGTCACTTGTTTAAGAGACTTAATCAACTTTGTCACTTGTTTAAGGGACTTAATTAACTTTGTCACTTGTTTAAGGGACTTAATTAACTTTGTCACTTGTTTAAGAGACTTAATTAACTTTGTCACTTGTTTAAGGGACTTAATTAACTTTGTCACTTGTTTAAGGGACTTAATTAACTTTGTCACTTGTTTAAGAGACTTAATCAACTTTGTCACTTGTTTAAGGGACTTAATTAACTTTGTCACTTGTTTAAGGGACTTAATTAACTTTGTCACTTGTTTAAGGGACTTAATCAACTTTGTCACTTGTTTAAGGGACTTAATTGATGTTGTTGCTCATAAGCTATACAAACGAATTTTTGTTTTTTTCTTCAAATGTGTCTCATCCTACCTATTAATTAATCCATAAGTATGAACACTTTGTTTTACTTCAAACAGCGTATAATCTTCTTTCAATCTCTTTTTTAGAGTTTATCGTATGATGTATTTTGATTTAATAATACAACTTGGCAAAGTTTTATTAGGAAGCATTGTGAGAATGGGACGGACAACTTTGCTAACTAGGAATTTTGTCATTTTCTTAAATGATTACATGCCTTCTATCAAATATGCGTTGTTTGTGTTATTTTACACATGCCAACACATATAAGGACCAAGTTGGGAGGACGTAGGTATCAAAATTATAATGATTCCATGCTGTCAACCGCTGTAAGTGCAGTTGTTAATAAGGGAATGAACAGTGGAAAAAAAGTTGAAAAGTTTAATATTCCTCGTCGAACTGTTGAAAATAAAGTAAAGAGTCTCCATTAAAAAAAAAGAGCGCCAGACCGCATTGACCTATGTTGAGGAAAATGAGATCCTCGAACAAATTTTTATTTGAGCAGAATGGAGAATGCCTCTTGATGGTCTTGGTCTACGGTTAATTGCAATAGATACTATGCTAAAAATGACTAGCTATGGACACAGGATAAAATGGGTCCTTCAAAGTCCTTCCTTATGCTAAAAATAGTCAGTTTTAATATTGATGAAGGCTTGGATAGATCAAAGTGTTATCGAATAGTGTTGAAGAGTCCAGACAATTAAATTATCAACCTTTTATGACGAAAATGTTAAATTTCTCTTTAAAGTTGGAATTATCTGAATTATGAATTGTTTCATTGTTTGTTATTTTAATATTTCTGTGTTCTTTTCTATACAATAAATGTTTTCATAATTTACAATAGCCTTCTTTCTTGTGTTTTATAGTGATTTTACTAGTTTTAATACCTTTAGCAAAGTTGCCCCGTTATCTAGGTAAACTTTGCTAACACTGTATTTTTTTTTTTTTTTTTTAGCTCATAAACTTTTACTTGAGTGTCATATTTCCCCAGATTGTAAAAAAAGAGATAATGGTTTATGATAGTTGGAAGAGTTTTGTTCAGGATTAGTTTACGAAGCAATTTTAAGATGAAAAAAAGTGGCAAAGTTGCTCCGGTTGATGGTACTTATTTATGTAATTTGTCTATAATTTAAGAACATGATAATTGCTAAATTAAATATTCTATCAATATATTTTAATGTATAGGTGCAATGCAGAGACCTCAAGATGGAGTACTTGCCCCGAAACGTTGTCATTGTTATTTAATAATATAAATAAAATAAAATAATACAATTGGAAGATTTACCTTCACAAATCATCTAAGAAAAATATTTAAATTTTGCAATAACGAATAGTTCTTTATTTATAGTTATTAAACAATTTTTTTAAAGTGGTCACTGTGTTTGCCTCTCATTGTACATTATTTCTGAACATATATTTTATATTATAATGTAATAAATACCTTGCAATTGATCTTTTCAGCGTTGGTTTTACGAATAGTTTTCTCTGTGGCACATGGCATGAGGAAGTCGCATGGAATGTACAATATGTCGTTGCTGCTTTTAAATTCCTTAGTCCCCTTCCCGTAGCCCGTTACTTTACGATTCTTGAACCAATATTCAGTGAAATCGGCTACGTTAATTCCATCTTTGTTAACGATAGTTCCGTCCCTTTCTGCAATGCCGATGCACTTCGCACCTTCGGCCTCGAAATAACGTGATGCGTTCGAGCCAACATTTCCGAACCCCTATTAATAATTAAAATCATTATCAATATAATATAAAATATTACTTTTTAATATTATTTATTTATCCACACCAGTTAAATGAAGATGGCAATTAGTGGATTGTATGGTACAACGATCAAATTGATGAAAAAAAAAATACATGATTCTTAATGTTGTACCTCATTCCTTGCAACAATGAAATATGAATTACGCCCGGGTGAAGCATAAGTAATACAGGCCAACAAAAAAAATTTTTTTGAAAACTTTTTTAACTTTAATAGTTAATCTTTATAGATTTTTATGTGCTGACTCTAAATCTGGCCTTAGTTTTTTGTATCAGCCATAGTTTTCCGTAGGTTTCAGGCTCATCAAACATCCTAACTTTTTAAACTTCTGTAACATGTTAGCTACAATAGAAACATACTCTGGGTCTTTTTCATTTCCCAAGAACTTTGTAACGACTTGCTTGAATGATACCCATGCTTCTTTCTCATTTAAGGTCATTGTGGATTCAAAGTTAACATCAAACGTCATTTTTCTAATGTCAGGTCCGACAAAGACGCCTTCTTTAATTTAGCTTCTGAAAGGCGTGGAAACTTTTGGCAGAGATACTTGAAACATGGTCCATCTTAAGGCAAAGCCTTTACAAATTGTTTCATGAGGTTTAACTTAAGGCCTAATTGTTCCATGAGGCCTAAGACTGAAAGCTGTTCAATTCTTTAAAAATCGCTTAATTTAATAAATTTAACTATAAAATGTGAAGAAATTGTGAGTGATACAGCTTTTTTAATATCATATTTGGATTCAGCACCCTAAAAACTATAGGAATAAGGTATTTTCAGAACAAAAGTTTTTTCATCGTTGGCCTGTGTAATCTGTGCTCGAAAAAAAGTTTTTTTTGAGGGCTTAGTACAGATTTTGGTTGAAATATAGAAACATTTCTTACTTTATTTTTTGTTTTATCTGTTGATGTGTTCTGTTAATGTGAGGGATTTGTCCGTAGTAAAACCTAGGTATTGCATGGAATTAGAACGAGAAATGTGTTCAGAATTCATAAAAATGTGATTTATATGTATGTGGGGTATTATCGTCTGCCTATCTTGCATTCTGAATATTGGGACTTTCGGGTATGTCGTGCCTGAATATAATTTACATTAATGGTGCGAGTATATGCCCCTCGAGGTACTCCTGAAGGAAATTGATGATACCAGTAAGTGGAAGAAAGAACCTTGAGGGAGGTTGTTGAGAGGAATCGGACGATTATTTTTTGGTAATAGCTATCAATAATAAAATGCTGACTAAAATAATCAATCACCTGGACGCAGAATGTCTTCCCCTTGTATCCGGGTTCGCAGCCAATGCTGTTCATGTAGTCCTTGTTGTTGATGAACAGCTGTGAGGCGTTCCAGAGCCCCCTTCCGGTAGCTGTAACTCTTCCTCTTATTCCACCGTAAAAAATTGGCTTCCCAGTAATACAGCCCATCGCGTTAATGTTTGTATGACCTCAAGGGACAACAAAAATACATATATGCAATAGTAATAAAAAAAAAAATATATTCTTAAAGTATCTGAAAATTACAGTTGCTCATGGTCTTAAATTTTTAATTTTTGATAATCATTGTATTTATATGGCTAATTTTTTTTTGGAAACAAGCTTTGTCTCGTACTTACGATATGCGGCTTGTCCTTTCAACTGCAATAAACTAAGTATTTCTTATTGTAGTAGTGTTCAAAAACCGATTGGTAGCTCGCGTTCGGCTTTGTCGAGAGAGTGTTGGGTTATCCTCAAGATTTATGTTTTTTTCAGGAAACTTTTAATATCTTGCTAGTTTTTATTCTGTACTAATGATCTTTCCCATTTTTGTATCCTATCTCCACAATTTTTTTTCCACTATTGTTATTAGATTCTCAAAGTTATGTTTCGAAATTCGAAAGTAGTTGACATTTTTAGATTCGTATCCTCTAAATTGTATCCCACACGATATCGGCCCCTCACAATGGGATGCATCCAACGAGTTCTAATTTTCTTTTTAATTTTGCGTAGGCAGGTATCATCAGGGCCGGAACTAGAATTTTCGCTAGCTTAATTTTGTCACCACTTCTTTCGCTCTCTCCCCCCTCCCCCCTCTCACCTCCTTTCTCTTCCCAATAAAATTCAATAGTTTTATAACAGTAGTTTCGAAAATATTGCCTCGAAATAAATATCATCATCTCATAACTTTAACTGATTTTATTGAATGAATAAAGATCAAAAAACAAACAATCAAACACACAAATATACAGAAAGTATAACTTGATTACATATTGTACGAATAATAAGCTTTTCTTGCAGCAAAAATGTGTAGGGTCTCATCATAGTTTATGGAAGCACTCGTTCGTGCTCTATGGATATTCTACTCGGATATGTTAGCCCTTGTTGAGTAATTGTGGTGTTCAAATAATTTTTAATTAGTTTCAATTTGCTCCTTTCTCTAGAGGAAACAGAAATTGGGATGGTGAGGAATATTCTTTAGACGGTATGATATTCACCTACCACATTATTTATAGAAAGTAAACTTAACGTGGATGATGCAGTGGTACCTTTCAAGCCTCTCTCAGTTGACAAGAGGTAGTTTTATTGAATTGTTTAGCTTTTTGATTGCACTCGTTTCAGACAGGTAAATCCATACACTGATATGGATCTACAAAAATCAATATCATTAAAATTGAGTAGAATATTTTTTTTAAATTTAAAAATTCCTAACTTCTGCCGCCCGGGGCAAGTGCCCCCTTTGCCCCCATATCCTAATTTCGGCCATAGGTACCAGTGAATTGTATTTATGAACAGCCCGTCTGCAAGGAGAAGGACACTACGCGGATTGCACACAGAAGTTTTGAGCGAACTTGTGACCGTGAAACGAAAATCGAACCGAACAGCTATCGGCTGACACCGAAACGGTCATAAAAACGAAACCGTATCGGATGTACGAAGCCTTAAAGCTCCAAATCACACAAGTCCTGTAATTCAGTCAACTTTTTTAGCGATTCTATAAATATGTTATATTTTCTTATTGTACATACTTTTTAAATTTACTGACGAGAGAAAAACTTAAACTAAAACTATTAACAGGATTCTATGTCTTGCAAGATTTCAAGACAAACTCTTAGGCCTCTCGAATAACTGACCAGATAATTTTTCGTCAATTCAGGCATCGCCAAGACTGAAAAAAGAACAAACAAATGCACAAACATGTATATCACATCTCACATCAACAACTAACCGAATATAGATATGGAGTGATGCACTATTTCTATTCGGTTAGTCTGTTTTGGATTGCTGATATGTGACATGCCTCTCTCTCATCTACATTTATGTGATCTCATCTTTTTCTCTCCTGACGATGCCTGAATTGGCCAAACGTTGGCTGGTTAGTTATTCACTGTTACTTAATAATAGTTTTCGGTACTTTTTTTTATGTTAAGTATAACCTCTCATTAAGTAGAAGCTCGTATAAAATGATTAATTGTAATATGTTCAAGAGGCAAATGCGGTTAAAAAATGAATTCATGAGTCTAAAAGTTAGCTAACAGTTCCATTCAACTTATGAAAAATATGCAAAAATCTTTGTATGCAACCGTGTACTTCGACGAGGAGTTCGGCTGCAGTGCGCATGCGTACAAAAGAAGCCGCACGCGAAGCTGCCGAGCAAAAGAGCATAGTATTCTCACAGAGCGTGTGGTGGTGGAAGGTAATGATTTTTTTTTTCTTGTATGTGATTAGGTGTAGAATTGTTATCCTACTTCTAGCTATTCTACTAGGTTCTTACAAAAGTATTTGTGCATTAGTATAGCTTTATTTTAAACATTATTGAATACTACTCTTCAAAGTAAAGTCCATTGTTTTCAACCATTTTCACCCATCTTTCTGCCAGTAATTGGATTTGATGCCGGTACCACTCCATTGGTTTTGAGGCGAAGAACTCTTCACATCCGATTTTTACGTTCTCGTAATTATCAAAGATCCGACCTTTTAAAAAATGAGCCATTGATCTAAACAAACCATAATCTGATTCGTGCAATATCTGGGCTATACGCAGGATGAGGCAAAACGTTTACTACTTGCAGTTCAAATAATTTTTCTTGGTCAAACGAGAACGGTGTGCAGAAGCATTGTCGTGTTGCAAAATGGCTAGGTTCCTGTTGACCAAAGCGGGGTACTTTGCACTCAAAACTGCATAAACTCTGTCTAGCTGTTCACAGTAAAGGTTTGAGTCCCTACTACGGCCGATAAATCATTAGTAGTAGCATGTAGGTCCTGGTTCACACATTCAAGAATAACTTCATCATCAACGACCGATGGGCGACCTGATCTGGGTTGTGCGACAGTATTTCGATAGATAATTGATTCTCCTTATATGTTACAAATTTTCAGGTTGCCTTTGCGCTTAAACCTTTTTTCCAATGATGCCTCAAAAGACCAAGAATCACGATTTTTTCTTCTGATATTAAGCATGCCTTTTAAAATGTAAATGACCTCATAAATCCAACTCAAGTCAAGGAATTAAAGGATTATTCAAGTAAACATTGACATAAATAGTAGGAACAAAACCATTCTTATAGGATAATATGAGAGTTGGAATTAAGGATTGTGTTCATGCACAAGGACTTTTGTTACAACCTAGTATTTGATTAATTTATTTTTTCGGTTTATACTTAACAGAAAGCTTTAACCAGGGCCTTGCAATCCCATCTTTTCGCGCAAATTAAATCAAGAACTATACATTTTATTTTTAACTAAATTAATCAAGCTTGAACAGTAACAATAGTGATAAAATAAGTAAAAAAAAAGCTCTTTAGAGATTGATAAATTATTTGCCACTTCTATAATTTTGTTTTTATTGAAAACTAGTCTCGAATAATATACAGTCATCTTCAGTTCAAGGTTTAAGTAGATTATATCAAACAGAAAAGTTTGTACTGGTTTGTTTTCGCACTGAATTGCTATTGAATAGTTCAGTCCGAGAACAAACCAATGCAAAATTTCCGTTTGATATAATCTACTTAAACCTTGAACTGAAGATAAATGTATAACATTCGAAACTAGTTTTCAATAAAAATAAAATTATAGAAGTGGCAAATAATTTATCAATCCCTAATTAGATTGATCCTTCTATACTATCATGCGGATGTCAACTGATAAAGTTACAGTAATAGAAATGGTTATTAATTCTGTTTTCACATTCAACAGACTATCATGCGGACGTTAACTAAAAAAGGCTCGACTTTGTTCTTTTAGTATTTCAACAAGTTTCTAATTAAATTTTCTAAAGGCTACAAATTTTCTGGGGTAGCACCATCACTAATTTTATCTACGAGCCGCCATTGGTTACATTATACATATTTAGTCAAAAGCTTACCGAAAGTCTTCATGTAAGTGTCGACGAACCAGGACATCTCTCGTCCGGAGGTGTTCACATCCGGAGCTGGCACGTCAATACCAGGTCCTGAAATTTAAAACTGTCGAAAGCGCATTATAAAAACCTCTTTACATATATATAATTAAGCTATGCAAGCTACTGAGTTCCTTGATACTTAGTTGTTGCTAGCTCTAAAACCCATCATATATGGTACAAAATAAAAATTTCTAAGACTAAAACACAGAATCTACAAAATTATATGGTGATAAATTACGTATAACTGAAATAAAATACCTGATGTGGATACCCCATGACTTCCTTGTACGCCTATTAAACTATAAATAGGTGGCTCAAAAAGTGATCCTGAATTTGGTTACTAGTTTCCGAACATAGCAGTACCTCAAAAACGACAGCCGACATCGCGACATCCATCTATTGACACACACACAAGCTCTTGTTTCTTGAGGTCTTATTCCTTTATTATACCTCGTTTTATTTCAGAAGGTAACAAGTTTCCAAGAGATTTCTTCGTGTTCCTTGACGACATTAGAACTGTCTATGTCACTGGATAAGGCATTGGAAATTGACGATTTCAACATTTTAAGCGGAAGAAACCGCTAAACTTATAACTTATTCTTCTACTGCAGAATTGTTCAGTTTACAAATGGGAGGAAAAAAAGTATTTTACATTAAATTTTAACACCTAAAACAAATAATAAAATTGTTTAATTACAGTGAAAAAAAATGGTATTTATAACCTTTATCTCCGAAACATATGATCTCTGTAATAAATGTCAATATAACTTTTTATGGTAGTTTATTATGACCTTCAAGTAAAGTAACCCTTTCGGATCTTCAATTTCAACCAAAATCTATTATATTACTTATATTGATATAAAAGCCTAATTTACCAAATTTGAGATGCTTTATATTATATTTTAATATAATTTTTGATGAAAGTCTAATATGACCTTCAAGTAAAGTACCACTTCCGGTAATCATGGAGTGACCAAAAAGGGAGGTTTCCAACTGGATTATGCAATAATCCTAAATACAAAATTTCAACTTTCTACGGCAAACCGTTTTTGAGTTATGCGAGATACGTACGAACGTACGTACATACGTAACGACGAAACTAGTCAAAATGGATTCAGGGATGGTCAAAATTGATATTTCCGTTGAAATCTGAAAACCGAAAATTTTCGCGATTACAATACTTCCTTTACTGCGTACAAGGAAGTAAAAACTCAGGTTATCTTATTAAAAATTTTAGTTGCATGGATTATGCACTAGATTACTGTTAATGTACTATGGGACGTACCGACTAGATTTTTTTTTATTAGTTCCAGAGCGTATCGCCTCGTTATTTTTTCCAATTCGTTCTCTGAATATTTGCGGGGGTCGATCCTGACGCCTCCCTTGGCCCCACCGTAAGGAACAGACACGCAGGCGCATTTGTAAGTCATCAGCGCTGACAAGGCCTTCACTTCGTCAATGTTCATTTCTTCAGAATACCTAATACCTATAATTAAATCAAATTATTAATAAGTAATCAAATAATTATTAAATCAGCAATTTCTTATTATAATTATCGGGTAGTTTCAAGGCCGAGATATACTTGCATGCATTGGAGTACTAGTGTTAGTAGCTGGGGAGGTAAAAGAATATGCACGGGTCTTCCCCTCTCCAACCCTTACTCCTAAACATTCCCCACATTCGTCTATGAACCATTCGAACTTCTGGTAGTAGTTGAGGATGGTGGCTGCACAGACCCAGGCCATTCTCTTGAAGGGTACGACTGACAGGGCCCTCCCCTATTACACTGAACATACAAGTAGATAAGATACGACCAATTGAGTTGGTCATAAGAGCTGTTAGAAAGTTTGGCCTTCTCGCTTGGACTCCATGAGAACAGACAGGGTATTTTCTAGAATAGGTACACCAGTTAATTTTCATTAGATACAGTGATCCCTAGTAAAAATAAATATGATATTTAGAGATCAAATGTTTATGCATAAATATAAGTTAGAAATATAAGTCAGAAAAATTAAGCTATTGGAACTATGTGAAAAAGTAAAAGATGAAAGAAGAATCCGATAGTCCGAAAGAAATTCTACATGAACACGTTTGCAGTAGTGGAGGTGTAGTGGAGGTGTAGTGGAGGTGTAGTGGAGGTGTAGTGGAGGTGTAGTGGAGGTGTAGTGGAGGTGTAGTGGAGGTGTAGTGGAGGTGTAGTGGAGGTGTAGTGGAGGTGTAGTGGAGGTGTAGTGGAGGTGTAGTGGAGGTGTAGTGGAGGTGTAGTGGAGGTGTAGTGGAGGTGTAGTGGAGGTGTAGTGGAGGTGTAGTGGAGGTGTAGTGGAGGTGTAGTGGAGGTGTAGTGGAGGTGTAGTGGAGGTGTAGTGGAGGTGTAGTGGAGGTGTAGTGGAGGTGTAGTGGAGGTGTAGTGGAGGTGTAGTGGAGGTGTAGTGGAGGTGTAGTGGAGGTGTAGTGGAGGTGTAGTGGAGGTGTAGTGGAGGTGTAGTGGAGGTGTAGTGGAGGTGTAGTGGAGGTGTAGTGGAGGTGTAGTGGAGGTGTAGTGGAGGTGTAGTGGAGGTGTAGTGGAGGTGTAGTGGAGGTGTAGTGGAGGTGTAGTGGAGGTGTAGTGGAGGTGTAGTGGAGGTGTAGTGGAGGTGTAGTGGAGGTGTAGTGGAGGTGTAGTGGAGGTCTTCAAATGTTAATTTTTGTATATACCTCGATGTTGATCTTTTTGAAAGAATATTTTAGAACATATTGGAATTTTGGCTTACACAGTAACATTCCTTTGATATTTTTATCATGAACGATTCTTGTTTTATAATTTATAAGTAAAATAAAAGTTTCAATAACCTGTACATATAGATTTATTTGTAATATCATATTTGGGATAACGATCACTATAGCTGATGAAAAGTAACTGGTGTATCTATTCTATAAACGACTCGAAACTAAATGAGTGAAATGAGCCCTTTACTGATTCTGTCGTTTCGGGAGCGCTTTTTAGGGGCCTTAGATGGGGATCTGCCCATGGGGAACAATGTTGACTGTTCATAAAGGGTTGATTGTGGATATCCTGAGTTATGCGTCCACAGCATAGAGTTAGAACCTCTCGCTGACAGAAGAGCAAGTTGGCGAAGGTCCAGCCGATGGCTCTGCTGGAAGTCACCACGGCGTACCAAACGGAGGCCTTCAAGGTTTTAGCAAGAGGAATACTTATCCAATTCCTCCTCCGTGAATATTACTTCACGGCACAAATTGAAGAGTAAAACCCTGGCGCGTCTACCAAACAATCTCCGGGTGAGGATCGGTGAAGACCCTAGCAGATGGAAGTGGATCTTCCTAGAGAACACATTAGAAGAATGAAACCGGAGGTGGATGATGACCCCGAAAGGGGCTACAATGAGAAAGTACTTCCTCTACGTCGGATAGCGACTGGAAGCTATATAGATCCTAATTTTTTTTTTATTGGGGTTTAACGTCCTTTCCTATCCTTTTAAGACAAATAGGAAGGGATATTCTACAGGATACCAACCTATTCAAACCAGAGTGGGAAGGTCGAGATTCATTACGCGGGATTGCCTCGTAATAAATTTCAACCCGCCCAGACGAGAGTCGAACCGGCACCGTAGCAGTTTCGAGGTTGCTAAGGTGAAGCCTTAACACTCTCAACCACCAGGGCCTCTCAATATGTTGATCTATACTCACCCCGTCACTCTCTGAATCATCAGAACTATCATCACTTGTTCAAGATTTTATCGTTTTTGACGCCTTCGTTTCCGTGGAATACCCCCTTCGTTACTCTCGGCCACCACTGTCTCACATGGATCCTACCGGACTAATGGGTCTCACAGTTCTTTACGGGACAAGAGGGTTTCCAAGCAAAGGTGAACATGGTAAGAACATCGATCCACTGTGCCCTAGTTGTGTGGACGGGAGACCGCCGAGCATATCCTACTTACCTGTTCCTCGTGTGGGGAACTGAGGCCAAGTTGCTGAGGAAGACCAGGATTTGAGTTTTTATTCTATTTAATCAAAATAACATTGTAATATGGTACCTCCTTTGAGAGGGATCTTGTGGTTGCAATGGTGGACCCTGAAGGCATCTATGATCTCGTAGCTTCCGTCGTCCCTCTTGATCGGAAAGTGGACCCCGCAAACGCAGGTCGGGTTCTTGATGAGGGACATGATACCGTCTACTCGTTGTTGTTGAACTTTTTCCGGGATTCCACTTCTTTTCCCTCTTTCCTTCATTGACGCCAAGAACCTCGGTTTCAAGATATTCAACGCCCTTTAGGAAATGGAAGAAATGATAGGAATCAGCATTTAAAAAAAAAATCAGTAACTGGGATTTGAATATAAATACATTTTTATTATTAATTAATAATAAGAATAATTATTAATTAATTTAAGTACACAATAGGTGACCGAGGGATTGGCGCGGACTGTTCTCATGAAATTAATTTCACACACAAACTTGCAGCGTACTCAATATCCAATTACGAACAGGTTAGGTTTTATCCCACTTTTTATTTCACTTTAGAAGTCTATTTCTCTCTATAAATACCAGAGGCGGTCTTTAACCAAACAGTAGCCCGTACTACTTGAATATGTGGGGTCCAACAGTTTAGAGAATTTATTTTCTGAATAATTTTGGATTATCAACAGAAATAAACAACATATTATAATTTAACATTTACAAGAGTACTTTTCTAGATTTTCGATTACTTCTTCAAAGTTTATTTCTTTTACTACATCGCTTTCTATCGACGTCATTGATTAACTGCTCAAGCTATCTTGAAGCATAGCCTAGTACTTCTCAGTTTATTTTTGTTCAGTTTGAATTTTGAGAAGGAACGTTAAATACTGCAATTTGCAACTATAAAAATATTCTCAAACCAATTTCTACATAATTAAACGTGCCTTTGATTAAGCCTGCTGTTACTTACTTAGCTTGTACTTACTTGTAGGCGTTGTATTCGACCATCCTGTAGAAGTTTGGGTTCTCCTCCTCGCCGATTTTGACTAGATCCGGCGGCAGGCCCGCTTCCCCTTTCGTCGCAGGATCTCCCCCATCGCCTCCACCACTCCCACCACACCCGCACACTTCGGCCATCGACCTGCTCCCGAGAACACGGCCATGGCTCGGCCTCAGAGATTTCAATACCACCAACGGCCTTAGTATCATTTTACCAGCTATCTGATGCTTACTACTTATAGCTTTCAACGTAAAGGTATAAACTAATACTTCAAAGAGGCGATTTCGGTCATTGGAATTGAAATTGAAAGGAAGGTATTTTGAAATTATACGACCAAAAATTATTTTTGAAAGAATACGAATTTAAAAACCATATCATATGATCTTCTTCACATGCTTTTATTAAAGGAAATTTTGATATTGCATCTGTATAATATTTTTCATAATCGGGACGTTCCAGAAAAAAATATTCAATCCAGGGGTATAATTCGACAACTAATTCTTTTTTAAAAACTTTTTTGCTATCATATATTTTCGCAACAAAAAAGAAAGAAAGAAGCAACGGTAACAAGTAAAGAGATTATTTCTCAACTAAACAAATTTAAATAACATTCAAACAGTTTTATTTACATTTATTTATATTATCAGTTCTAATAAAAAAATTTTATGACAAATAAAAACTCATTTTCAAACCAGAAACATTCCTTTATTTTTTCCTATTCTTACACATTATCTGAGAATTTTTTCCCCAATTTTTTTAAACTATGTTCTTATCCACTGTTTAGGATATGATAGGCTATGAAATTGACATAGTGTATTATTCTTTCTTGACGGCATTAGCGTTGCATCTGATCTGCTGTGACGAAGAATCTGATCTTTCTCTCTCGAAAAATGGGATAGAAACTTAAGACATGGTCAATCCATACGAAGTGCTCCAAAATAAAGTAAGTTGGTTGCTTGACTTATTTTTTTAATTTATAATTAGTATGTTGATTCCTCCATGTTTCATGTTTGATTCCTTCATCATTTGATAGTTTATAAATGACAGCCATTTTTCTTCGTTTCTACCGGTCATTTGCGGTTTCGTCGATAGTCAAAAAATTGTATGACTTAAAAGATCAAACAAACACAATTTTAAAGATAATGCTTTTAGCTAAAAAAAAACTTATCCTTGGTGTATTTGATGCATTCCAACTCTTAATATGATTACTATTGACCTGAAGTTTTGCGCTCAAATTAAAACATTTCCCGTTTCAAACCACTTTTAGAATGAGTTCCACAAACAATTTACGCCTTTATGTGGTGGATAATTTCCTATTAGTAGGTAAAATAGAATAAATATCAATCCTACTAAATGCATTCTTGTTTTTTGATAAACAAAAAAAATTATTTTTAAATTATATTAAAGGAGAAATATAAACATAAAAAATAATTGATTTTTGGTCTAATAAATTTTAAAAAAGTGTTTAAATTATTAAGTAAACTAGCCTATTGGATTTTTCACACCCAAATTAATAGCAAATTTCGATTAAGCATACCAATAAACATTAATGTTGAAAAATCATCGAAAACTAAAACAAACATTTTTTATATTCCCACGGGTCCTCGAAAATTTTAAAGTCACAAAAGTACGTTTCTGTTGGAAGTTTTGTATCTCGCCTATAATGTATCGGATATTCAAAGTTCTTGCACTCGTTAGAAAGACAGGAATTTCTTCTTTTACATATGTAGTACCTTAGAAGTTATTATAGTATAATATTAAGTTTCCTTTTCAAAATATCTTAATACATATATTACTTCTGTGAGGAGGAAACATATCGTAAGCGTTCAAGCAAATGTAAAAAATACACAGTTAAATTCTTCACTTACCAAACCATTTTGACCTGACAATAAGACATACAGCCGTTTATCTGACTGTAATATCATTGAAAATGCATTTAGTCCTTGTATGTCGTTTTTCCACCAGCCAGAAATCATTTATTACACAAAATTCTCTAATCGGACTTAACTGAAAAAAGGTATTGGATCCGGGACACCAAATTCACAAGTATCGGGACTCAATTTGGACTCTATCGAAAGGTTGATGGGACTGAATTAGTATCTTTTTTGGCATTTGGGTCTCAATTTGGACTCTCCCCCTCTGTATACTTCTCTGAGGTCTAGAACGCCGATAATGTAAGTCGAAACGTCAGTAACTACAACTTTATTTTAATCTTGACCGCTATCCGTATTCCCTTATTAATATTTTAGCATTAAAACATTGCTTAGGAAACGGGAAAATCTCTAGATAGTCGTCAAGATTAGCTAAAATGTTCCAACAGGACATATCCTTGTAGGACATATCTACTCTCCCCACCAATACTAGTACCAGTAGTCCCTCGTGTTACTCTATATCTTCAATTCCTGCTTCCATTCTTCCTCCTCCTGCAACCAATTGAAGACTTACCTAAAATGAGAATATGTATTAATATTGTATATTACCTTAGGGAATATTTAATAATAAACCATCAACAGATGATAAACCATGAACGCATTAAGCTACGTATTATTCCCCACTTGTGAGAGTGTATCGTTACAACCATTATCATCCATACAGAAATGTTAAAAGTTGGAACTTAGTAGCGAAAAACCTACATTTTTTGAATATTTTTTCGAAACTTTAAAGTCCTAAATCTTGGAACATATTTGATTTTTAAAAACATAGCTGTAACGAAGTGTTTTTGGCTAGAACGTGTCATTTAGTAGTTATAAGGAAAAAACTGAAAAGTAAGAAATTTTTTAGGTTTTTCGGTTGCCCTAAAGCTCGCACAGGGTTCTCGAATTGGAAATCTTGGATACTAGCCAGGTAAAACATATTAAAAGATCATTAATTTCGGATTTTTTTCCAGGTGGCCCAAAATTTAAGTAGGCAAAGGGTGACTGGAGTAGGTCTTCAATTTTATTTAATAATTTCGATGATCTTCGGTTTTTAGTTGGTAGAATATATATATATATATATATATATATATATATATATATATATATATATATTTTTTTTTTTTTTTTTTTTTTTTTTTAAACACAAATATAAATAATTTACTAATTACAGCATAACTATGTTATGCTTTGAAAAGAAGTTAGAAAAAGTATTTTTACCGGAAAGCATCATGATAAATTGGTTGTCCGTTCTCCTGGAGCATTTAGCAGCAAACTGGATCTTCTGACCCTGGAGCACACAACGTATAGCTGATCATGTGAAAAGGATCCTTAAAACGAGAAGAAACCTAAGCACACATAAAAAGTAAACAAATATTTACTCCGTGTTTTATTTCAACCGCATCCTCTTAACTATCATCTAGATATATAAAAATAAATCATTATTAAACTAAAAACGAATTATTACTGGTAATTTATTTTTCAAGGATAAATATATAGTAAGTACCACTAAGATTGACTTACTTCATTGACCTAAGTACCTATTGGAAAGGGGGGAAGAAATTATTTCTTAAGCGAGTGAACGGATCTACGACAAAAATGATCACTATGTAATAAGTCATAAATATGAATATTTTAAATGCACCAGAAAAAACAATTAAATTTACTATAGCTTTGATGAGATGACAACTGTCGAGAAATTAAGCGTTCCAAACCGTTCAATAGGGGTTTATGGAAGTTTTTTTTTTCTCTTCCATTTTATTTCTAGTCAAAACCTACTGTAACCTCATCAAATGGAAGAAAAATGGTAGAAAATACAAATCTTCTACAAGAGTGTCCTAGCTCAAAATATCGTATTTTCAAATCCTCTGCAAAAAGTAAGTGTACTTCAGAAGTAGTTTTTATTCCTATAGCGTCATGCCATCAACTTCAAACCTGATAAAAACAGAGAGCATTTCATATAAATGCCCTACTAAATAAGAATTCATTATAACCCCGAAAGAGTTTGTCTTTAAATCTACATATTGTGGCAACGATGCTTTAAAAATATTTACAGGACAAGTATTCAAATCGTCTTCTCTCTTTACAATGAGGCCATGAAAAATTAAAAGTTGTTTTCCCAGAAACTGATAATTTCGATTTAGGACATTCTTCTTGCAAAGGAGCGAAATGACAATGATATCTTATTAGTAACAACTGTAAAGTTATTGACTACAAAAATAAATATTTAAAATTCGTTACGATTACAGTTGCTAGAGGGACGATAGATGGGATGGTAGAATTTCGGAAGTCTGATTGGCTAAGAAAGGGATATTTCTCAGCCAATCACATTCCCGATATTCAGCCATCGTGCGTATCCTCTCCTAGCAAAACTGTAATGAAAATTTGCTTTTTTTCACAGCCGATACCTTACAGTTGTTACGAAGATATGGCCAGAAAATTTCGTAATCAACATTTTGGATTATATATCTTTTGGAACTGAGTTTTACTCGTTAGCTTGTATTATAGTATAAAAATATGAAAAGTTGGGACTACCTAAAGGCACTTCCTCCACACCAACTCAATTTACATACAAATTTTCTACCCTATAACTTTATTTGGTGGAGATGCGCAAATATTTATAAGCGTCGAAATTTCAGGTTAACATAGCGAAATTTTGACTGAAATTTAACTATATCATTATGGTATTGTTCTGCCTAGAAGAAAACCGCTGGAGGTTCTCAAATGTATAGGGGGGGGGGAATATATATATATATATATATATATATATATATATATATATATATATATATATATATTAGACATCTCCAAAACGGATAGAAAACGCAGTCCCGCCACTCTCGGTGATCTTCGACCCAGTGCAAGAATCTATTTTATTCGGGGAAAATACGACTAAAAAGGGAAAAATAAATAAACAAAGAGGAAATGTGAACGTAAATTGGTAGCTCCCCATAAGGCATAAAATATGTATTTTTTTTTTTTTTTTGTAAAGCACAGATTAAAACTCCTATTAACCACATTCCTGAACAGCAGTACTTTTTCTATTACTGAAGGTATATTTTAAAATATAAAATAATTTTAATCCTAAAAAAATTAAAAATATATGATTTCCGAAATGAATGAATATTACATATTTAAAATTAATTTTATAAAATCCAAAATCCAGTGCAAAAATTAGCTATTAGTACTCCCTATTAATAAAAATATAAAATGATATGTAAATTTAGAAATTGGATTCCGTGTATAATTAATGCATATCGCACATCCAGAATGAAAGAGGGACAACTCAAAATATTTTTAATTTTAGCAATTTTAATAGCTGGACTCCTATCACTCCAAAGAGCCATCAAATATATGGCCTAAACAATAGACACCATAGGTGATCTACCGGCAACATGTGTTCAAAGAAACATACTCTGGAGGCTTCTATGTAGAACTTAACCTGTGTCAAAGGTATGTTCTAATAAAACTAATTTTCTGGATTGTGCCCTTTTCATTTTGTATCTGCGTAATAATTTTAAAAATAATTCTATCCGTATAATTTCTAACAGTACCTACCTTTTTTTTATTTAGACTATATCAATATAATTATGATTATGAAATAAATTTTAGAACCTGAAATTTGAAATTCCAAAGAAAATTATATACTTAATTAGATAATAAATATGGTTTCAAGGAGTATTGTTTATCTTAATCATCCATCGAATAATCACCAGAGCCGGAACTAGTGGAGGGGGCAAAGGGACAGTTGCTCGGAGCGGCAGAATTTAGAGGGCGGCAAATTTAAAGCGAAATTTTGTTTTTAAATTAATTAAAAAATATTCGTTTCTATTTATTGGTTGTTTTGACCTCGATTCATTCAATAAAAGGAATTGATGTTTTGAGATAATGATATATATTTCGAAATATATTATCTAAAATACTGTTGACTTTTATTGGAGGGAGGGGAGTAGCAGAATTAAACTTGCCCCCCCCCCTCCCTTGGCAAAAATCCTTGTTCTAGCCTTGATAATAACTAAGTGATTTGACACCAAACCGTCTCGACTGTAACATTTAAAAAAAATAAACCATTATAAGATAGCAAATACAGAGGTGTATCTACCTACCTCAATTGAAGCAAGCCGTAAAAATTAAGATATTGATTTGTAAATAACACAAAATATTTTTAGTTGAAATCCAACACAGAAATATGAAAATTCAGATTACTGTTCATTTACCTCGTATGATTTCAACCCGTTAAAGAAGTGAATAAATTAAAAAAATGAATTCACACACCATATGTTAAAGTCATGATGTAATTATATGAAGCCAGCCTGTGTAACATACAAAACCTATGTTAGAATCCTGATTATCACTTACTTCACTTTTTGAATAAACGTTAATACACTGGAGCTCAAAAAAAACTTACTTGCGTTCCTCGAATTTCGGAATTAAAGCGTAATAAAAAGTTAATTAAAGCGTAATTTTAAGGAAATAAAAGTTGTCGATTTTTTTGCTAGATGCAGTGAGTG
>OX411311.1:1405060-1560060 GCA_948150685.1 Rhaphigaster nebulosa
GTTAATGAAGAATTATTAGTGCCCGACTGTTATTTATTCAAGATTCAATATCTACTTTTGTTTTTGCAACTGGTGTTGGTATATAGTTTGTGAAGCCGTGAAGAACGAGTACAGAATGGGCCGAAACGTCGCCGTAGTTTTGAATATTTTTTTGTCTCAATTAGTCCTTTCCCTTCTCTTATGATCCTTATCTCCTAATAGTTGACATGTTCTGTTTTTTTTTATTATAATTTTGTCTCGTTCTGTCTAATTCTGTTGTCTTGTTTTGTTTTTAAGGGGTTAAATTTTACATTATTTTTACTGCCAAAAAAAAAAAAAAAATTAAAAATTAAAACTCTGGGAAAAATAAGACTGATGCAGAATACTTAATATGGTACAAACAAGAATCAATGCAGTTTTTTTTAATGGAGAAAATATACAATATATATATATATATATATATATATACATACATACATATTGGATATGTTCTGTCGAATCTGAAACCGCTCTGTCCAAAATTATGTTAACATAAAACATATGAGAAGTTTCAAAAATTAGTTCAGGAAATCTAATTTTTTTTTACCAGGAAGGAGGTGTCTTGAGACCACTCGACACAAAACATCTGTTGCCAGACTGCAAGAATTCAAAATGGCGGATTTAATATGGAAACCAAGTTTATGATTGCTCTAATCGGTTTTCGAGGTCCAATTTTCCAATTGATAAATGCGGGATAGAGTTATGAACACAGAAATAATCAATAATTTTCTCTTTTTTTTTCACTCACTTACTTAAATAATAAACAATTATATATAGTTTCGATGTAAAACATTGTTATACGATAGTGTTTCTTTGTTATTATCAATGAAGAAACAGAAAAAATTATCTATGAGAAATTATTGGTGTTTGTAAGGTAAAGAAGTTAGTAAATATAGAGGCTGATAAATGTATAATTTTGAAAATTTTGTGGCTTAGTTTGGTTGTTTTATGAAAGAAGCTTTTCTAACCATTGGGTCGTTCAATTCGTGTTCATATTTTGTAAAAGTGTAAACAAGATTTTTTTTTTTTGTGCGGCAAATGTAGGAATGAGTCATGGCACTAGATCAAGGAGAGAACTCGTCAATTTAAAAAATTTCAAATTTAATTTTCATTGAATAAAGACATTTTTATACACTTATTGATAATAACTTGATAGTGTATATAAACATACCTTTTCCTTTCTCTTGTTTTATACTCAAAAGAGCACTTCATTTAATGAATCTTTAAATAACTTCTATAAACAATAATTAACCAATAGACGATACCATAAATATACAACTTGAAAGAGTTTAGCTTCCAAATAGACAATAGAAAAAAAATCATCATTCTCAAAACATGTATGAGTAATATGCCATATGTTCAATTTTTTTTCTATTTTTTTTTTTTAGAAAATTTATATGAAACTAAAAAATTTAACATTAATCATTCTAAGAAAAACGTAAAAAAAATATTATTTGTTTATAATTGGAAAATTCGAAAAAAAAAGCCCACAAGTTTATCAAACAGTATAAAGAATTAAACCAGTCGATGTTTCGCCGATTCAGTTATCACCATAACTGAAAACCATAAGATCAGAGCTACACATCTCACATCATGTCATTCCAACACAGTAAAAGACCATGTTGAATCTCACATATCTCCCTTTCGATTTTCAGAACTGTAAAGTTATCATAAATGGGCCCAAAAATAGGGAATGACGATTTTTGGAATGGCTGTAGAAGCTATCTTAATTTAATTAGGGATTGATAAATTATTTGCCACTTCTATAAATTTGTTTTATTGAAAACTAGTTTCGAATGTTATACATTTATCTTCAGTTCTAAAAACACACAAAAAATTCAAAAATAAGCAATTCAAAATATAGTTTGGTATTATTATTCATATTAAATTAGATTAATATAAATCAGTATTATAAAACATTTATGAATTATGAATTTAATTATTACAAGAAATACATGTTGGTACTCACCAAGGCTTAAATGGATTATATCAAACAGAAAAGTTTGTACTGGTTTCTTCTCGCATTGAACTAACAATGAACGAAAGGTAGGTAGCATGCTTATAAGCAAACGATTTAAGGGCCAGAGTTTTTCCAGTAATGCCGGTGAGTAATTGGTTTTTCTGTTATAGATGGGAATAAATTTAAGATTGAACTATTGGAGATATTTATTTGGTCATTTAAGCAAAAATCTGGATTGGATTTGAAGGACTTTATTATTTCAAGTGCTTCATATATATTTAATTTGAGGCTGTTTTCAACGTGATGTATTAATTTAACTCCTGAGTCTTTGATGAATTTATGATTTTTTTCATTTAAATGAATTGCAAAGTTGGAATTATCTGTCTTATTATTATATGCACGTATATGTTACTTTAATCTCTGATTTAGCAATCTTCCAGTTTTTCTCGTGTATTTGGCTGCATAATCATTACAATTTAGTTCGTATACTCCGCTTTTTGGAAAGGGTCTATTTTGTCTTTAGGAGAAGAGAAATGTGAGGATAGGTTTTTTTCTATTATAAATGCAGGGTTTAGTCCTAGTTTTTCAATTCATTTCCGACTTTGGTGGATATAGGGCCGTAATATGGAATCAAAACATAATGGTTCGGGATGGGCCTTTCTTCGGGAGTTGTTGAATAGATATCGTTAATTGTCTTTTTTTTGTATTTGTTTTTTTAAAATATGATTGATAGTGGTTTTGTTGTGCCCGTTATTTTTTGCTATGGAATATATTATTTCAACTTCTTTATTATAGTTCTTTTTATTTAATGGTATGTTCAAAAGACGGTAAATCATGCTATTAAAAGCTGCGAGTTTATGTTTATTTATGTCTTCTAGCTCCATTGTTTATAACGACATCCGTGTGGGTGGGTTTCCGGTAAATTCCAAATTCATGATGTATGTTTTTTACTGAGATTTCTAAATCTAAAAATTTTATGGTTTTGTTTTTTTCCAGTTCTACTGTGAATTTAATCGAGGGATGAATTTCGTTTATTTCCTTTAAAAAAATATTTATTTGTCTTGTCGTACCAGAACATGGGCATATAATGTCATCTACAAAGAAGAGGTTTTAATGATATTCATTTTATTTTATTTTTTACTTTATTATTCAAGTGCTTCATATTAGACAATATTTTTGGTTTTCCTGTCTTCAGCGAAGACAAATAAATGTGCTCGCGAGCATGCAACATACAACTGGTCCTGTGAAAAACGTGAAATTAAATTTTCTAAATTTAATCTGCACACTTGAGGTATGGGCTTATAAGATCTCTAATCGGCCGCCATTTAGAAACAAATAGACGGATGGTAATGTCGACTTCCAAGGATCGTCCTGGGGTGACCTGTGACATTGGTGCCGAATCTCAAGAAAATCTGTCCAGTAGCCATAAAATACGAACAAACAAACCCACATTAATTTTATATATAAGATAAATATCAGACATCTCCAAAACTTCGATAATCGTACTCAGGGGTTATGAAACGTATAGAAAACGCAGTCCCGCCGCTCACCGCCGACCTTCGAACCTTTGCAATAGTCTCTTTTTTTCGAGGGAAATACGACTAAAAAGGCATTGAAAAAGTTGAAATAGCCATATCTTTGCTAATACCGGTCCGATTTCGATGAAACTTCTTTTGTTTTATAGGTAACTTAGATAGAAAGATAGAAAGAAAGTTTTATTTATCTGTAAATTTTTTAACTTAAGTGCCCTTTCTTGTGTGTCGATTCTCTAGCTTCTTTTTATACTGGTAACCGCAAGGTTACCTTATTAGTGAGAGGGATCACTCTTGATCTTGTCTCGGTCCATCTACTGCTCTCCTTGGTCAAAAACTTATTGAGAGGGGCAGGGGGATAGCTTGCCAGTGCGACGCTGCCCTTACACAATTGGATGGCTGCCGGGGTTAGTTCCAAGGGATAAGCATGGACCTCGGCAGCTAAAGGCGCTAACTAAGCAAGTAAAGAAAGGCCGAGAGCCAGGCAGGGTACGAGCTCGACTACCCGAGGAAGCCTGAGGACCGGGGTACGAGCCCGACCACTCAGCAAGGAAGGGTAAGCTTGCTAGTGCAACGCTGCCCTTACCCAGTCGGGTGGCTGCCGGGATTAGTTCCAAGGGATAAGCATGGACCTCGGCAGCTGAAGGCGCTAAATAAGCAAGTAAAGGAAGGTGTAGGGTGAGAGCGAGAGAGAGAGGTATAGGTAGGAGGAGGAAATAAGAACACTGGCGGTCAGCCTAACAGGATGTTACTTTATCTCGACCTCAAGGTGTTCTGATCTGGCTAGTAAAACGGAACTCTATTTATACTAGTGCGCAATGACTGCTCGGTAATCTCTATTCTGAGAAGTCTAACAGTTATATAATTTTCTTGGCCATATCAGCACACCAATTAGTCTTATTTTTATTGTTATAATCACAATATATATCACAGTACATTTTAAAAACATTAAATGTTGATAACTATATTACATATATTTTAGTTGTTGATCAAAAAGGCAGGTATGCTGAATCTCAGTAAGTTAGTTCGCCTGGTCGGACCTATATGGCGCTGCCAACCGACTCCCGCGGTCCACAGCCTTTGTCATTTCCATATTGGCCTTCGATCAAGGAGGTTCTTCCTACCGCTGACTCGCCTTACAGCTGTTCCGCGTGTTTTAATAATTTTTTGGATTACATTGATTTACAGTATCTAATTAAAACGTGTTCTTTTAAATGATATCACGTATTAATTGCTAATAGAAAGAAGACATAAAAAGAAGAGCCTTTTTGAAGGTATTATACAATAAAAAAGAAGGACCCTTCTCTTACATTACATATGTACGCTTTAACAATATTTTCCAATATTTTAACATGATTTCGGACAACTTATCCTTAAAATCAACAAATTTGATTTTTGAGATCAATAATGTTTGAGAATAAGTCGTATC
This sequence comes from Rhaphigaster nebulosa, assembly GCA_948150685.1. Lineage (NCBI taxonomy): Eukaryota > Metazoa > Arthropoda > Insecta > Hemiptera > Pentatomidae > Rhaphigaster > Rhaphigaster nebulosa. The sequence goes on from OX411311.1 coordinate 1,410,000, forward strand.
TCATAAATGAATTTATATATTGGAACAACAGTAGGAAAAATTAATCAAAAACCTAAACACACAAAACAATATTAATAGTAATTATGAATGAATAATAAGAATAAATTAATAAAATAGGAAACTGATGACAATAAATAATATATACGATATATATATATATATATATAATAAATCTAAACATTTAAAGCTATAATTAAGTTAATGAAAACATAATATAAATACCTTTCAAATGCATCAGGTTTTGAGCCCCCTCGAAATCGGACCTGAATTCGCAAAGATGAGGACTTATGAGGAATGCAAGCTCCTAAACGGAAAACCGAGCGCAACCGAATGGACCAGCTCCCTCCAAGACCTTGACCTGCTCCCTCAGCAACCGTTTTCTGCCTTTGCGACCTTGACCTGCACCATCGGCGACCTTTTTCTCCCTCTGCGACCTTGACTGCTCCCACAGCGACCTTTTCTTCCCTCAGCGACCTTTAACTCCGTCTGCGATATTGACCTGCTCCCTCAGCGACCTTTTTCTTCCCTCAGCGGCCTTTTACTGCGTCTGCGACATTGATCTGCTCCCTCAGCGACCTTTTTCTCCCTCTGCGACCTCGCATGCTCCCACAGAGCTCTTTTCTTTTAGATGCTTTTTGCTTTTTAGTTGACAACTAACTGAGCTTGTTGACAACTCGGCGACCTTTACCTGCTCCCTCAGCGACCTTTTCCTCACTCGGTGACCTTGAAATATTCCCTTAGCGGCCTATTCTTCCCTCCGCGACCTTGGCCTGCTCCCTCAGAGACCTTTTCCTCCCTCGGCAACCTTAAATTGCTTGCTCAGTGACCTTAGCCTCCCTCCACGTCCTTAAACTACTCCCTCAGCCACCTTTTCCTCCCTCCGCGACCTTGGTCTGCTCCCTCAGCGACCATTTCCTCCTTCGACGACGTTGAAATGCTCTCTTACCAATCTCCTTTCGCTCTTCGACCTTGAACTTCTTCCTCAGTAACCTTTTCCTCCCTCGGTGACCTTGAAATACTCCCTCAGCGGCCTACTCCTCCCTCCGCGACCTTGCCCTGCTCCCTCAGCTACCAATTCCTCCCTCGGCAACGCTGAAATGCTCTCTCAGCAATCTCCTTTCGCTCTTTGACCTTGAACTTCTCCCTCAGAAACCTTTTCTTTCCTCGGCGACCTTGAACTGCTCCTCCCGCAGCGACTAATTGCACATATCTCATAGGAGAGCAACCATTAAATCTTTGAGCTTTTTAGTTGACAACTAACTGATCTTGTTGACAACTCGGCGACCTTGACCTGCTCCCTTGGCAACCTTAAATTGCTTGCTCAGTGACCTTGGCCTCCCTCCACGTCCTTAAACTACTCCCTCAGCCACCTTTTCCTCCCTCCGCGACCTTGGTCTGCTCTCTCAGCGACCATTTCCTCCCTCGGCGACGTTGAAATGCTCTCTTACCAATCTCCTTTCTCTCTTCGACCTTGAACTTCTTCCTCAGTAACCTTTTCCTCCCTCGGTGACCTTTAAATACTCCCTCAGCGGCCTACTCCTCCCTCCGCGACCTTTGCTTGCTGCCTCAGAAACCTTTTCCTCCCTAGGTGACCTTGAAATGCTCCTTCAGCGGCAAATTCCTCCCTCAGAAACTATTCCTCCCTCAGCAACGTCGAAATGCTTCCTCAGTGACCTTGGCCTCTCTCCTCGTCCTTGAACTACTCCCTCTGCCAACTTTTCCTCCCTCGGCGACCTTGAAATGCTCTCTCAGCGATCTTTTTTCTCTCTACGAACTCGGCCTGCTCCCTCAGCCACCTTTACCTCACTCAGTGACCTTGGCCTCTCACCGCGTCCTTGGACTTCTCCCTCAGAAACATTTTCCTCCCTCGGCGACCTTGCAATACTTCTTTAGTGACCTTGGCCTTCCTCCGCGTCCTTGAACTACTACCTCAGCCATCTTTATCTCCCGCAGTGACCTTGAAACTCTTCCTCAGTGACCTTGGCATCTCAACGCGTCCTTGAACTTCTCCCTCAGAAACCTTTTCCTCCCTCGGCAACCCTGAAATGCTCTCTCAGCAATCTCCTTTCGCTCTTCGACCTTGAACTTCTCCCTCAGAAATCAATTCCTCCCTCGTTGACCTTGAAATACTCCTTCAGCGGCCAATTCCTCCCTCAGCGACCTATTCCTCCCTCGGCAACCTTGAAATGCTTCCTCAGTGACCTTGGCCTCCCTCCTCGTCCATGACCTACTCTCTCTGCCACCTTTTCCTCCCTCCGCGACCTTGGTCTGCTCCCTCAGCGACCATTTCCTCCCTCGGCGACGTTGAAATGCTCTCTTACCAATCTCCTTTCGCTCTTCGACCTTGAACTTCTTCCTCAGTAACCTTTTCCTCCCTCGGTGACCTTGAAATGCTCCCTCAGCGGCCTACTCCTCCCTCCGCGACCCTGAAATGCTCTCTCAGCAATCTCCTTTCGCTCTTTGACCTTGAACTTCTCCCTCAGTAACCTTTACTTTCCTCGGCGACCTTGAACTGCTCCTCCCGCAGCGACTAATTGCAAATATCTCACAGGAGAGCAACCATTAAATCTTCGAGCTTTTTAGTTGACAACTCGGCGACCTTGACCTGCTCCCTCGGCAACCTTAAATTGCTTTTTTAGTGACCTTGGCCTCCCTCCACGTCCTTAAACTACTCCCTCAGCCACCTTTTCCTCCCTCCGCGACCTTGGTCTACTCCCTCAGCGACCATTTCCTCCCTCGGCGACGTTGAAATGCTCTCTTACCAATCTCCTTTCGCTCTTCGACCTTGAACTTCTTCCTCAGTAACCTTTTCCTCCCTCGGTGACCTTTAAATACAGCGGCCTACTCCTCCCTCCGCGACCTTGGCTTGCTGCCTCAGAAACCTTTTCCTCCCTAGGTGACCTTGAAATGCTCCTTCAGCGGCAAATTCCTCCCTCAGGAACTATTCCTCCCTCAGCAACGTCGAAATGCTTCCTCAGTGACCTTGGCCTCTCTCCTCGTCCTTGAACTACTCCCTCAGCCACCTTTACCTCACTCGGCGACCTTGAAATGCACTCTCAGCGATATTGTTTCCCTCTACGACCTTGAATATCTCCCTCAGAAACAATTTCCTCCCTCAGCCACCTTTACCTCACTCAGTGACCTTGGCCTCTCACCGCGTCCTTGGACTTCTCCCTCAGAAACCTTTTCCTCCCTCGGCGACCTTGATATGCTCTCTCAGTGATCTTTTTTCCCTCTTCGACCTTGGCCTGCTTCCTCAGAAACATTTTCCTCCCTCGGCGACCTTGAAATGCACTCTCAGCGATATAGTTTCCCTCTACGACCTTGAATATCTCCCTCAGAAACATTTTCCTCCCTCGGCGACCTTGAAATACTTCTTTAGTGACCTTGGCCTTCCTCCGCGTCCTTGAACTACTACCTCAGCCATCTTTACCTCCCGCAGTGACCTTGAAAATCTTCCTCAGTGACCTTGGCATCTCAACGCGTCCTTGAACTTCTGCCTCAGAAACCTTTTCCTCCCTTGGCGACCTTGAAATACTTCCTCAGCCACCTTTTCCTCCCTCGGCGACCTTGAAATGCTCTCTCAGCGATCTTTTTTCCCTCTTCGACCTTGAACTTCTTCCTCAGAAACCTTTTTCTCCCTCGGTGACCTTGAAATACTCCCTGAGCGGCCAATTCTTCCCTCCGCGAACTTGGCCTGCCCCCTCAGAAACATTTACCTCCCTCAGTGACCTTGGCCTCTCACCGCGTCCTTGAACTTCTCCCTCAGAAACCTTATCCTCCCTCGGCAACCTTGAAATATTCCCTTAGCGGCCTATTCTTCCCTCCGCGACCTTGGTCTACTCCCTCAGCGACCTTTTCCTCTCTCCGCAACCTTGAATGCTTGCTCAGTGAACTTGGTCTTCCTCCACGTCCTTAAACTACTCCCTCAGCCTTCTTTTCCTCTCTCCGCGACCTTGGTCTGCTCCCTCAGCAACCTATTCGTCCCTCGGCAACCCTGAAATGCTCTCTCAGCAATCTCCTTTCGCTCTTCGACCTTGAACTTCTCCCTCAGAAACCTTTTCCTCCCTAGGTGACCTTGAAATGCTCCTTCAGCGGCAAATTCCTCCCTCAGGAACTATTCTTCCCTCAGCAACGTCGAAATGCTTCCTCAGTGACCTTGGCCTCTCTCCTCGTCCTTGAACTACTCCCTCAGCCACCTTTACCTCACTCGGCGACCTTGAAATGCACTCTCAGCGATATTGTTTCCCTCTACGACCTTGAATATCTCCCTCAGAAACAATTTCCTCCCTCAGCCACCTTTACCTCACTCAGTGACCTTGGCCTCTCACCGCGTCCTTGGACTTCTCCCTCAGAAACCTTTTCCTCCCTCGGCGACCTTGATATGCTCTCTCAGTGATCTTTTTTCCCTCTTCGACCTTGGCCTGCTTCCTCAGAAACATTTTCCTCCCTCGGCGACCTTGAAATGCACTCTCAGCGATATAGTTTCCCTCTACGACCTTGAATATCTCCCTCAGAAACATTTTCCTCCCTCGGCGACCTTGAAATACTTCTTTAGTGACCTTGGCCTTCCTCCGCGTCCTTGAACTACTACCTCAGCCATCTTTACCTCCCGCAGTGACCTTGAAAATCTTCCTCAGTGACCTTGGCATCTCAACGCGTCCTTGAACTTCTGCCTCAGAAACCTTTTCCTCCCTTGGCGACCTTGAAATACTTCCTCAGCCACCTTTTCCTCCCTCGGCGACCTTGAAATGCTCTCTCAGCGATCTTTTTTCCCTCTTCGACCTTGAACTTCTTCCTCAGAAACCTTTTTCTCCCTCGGTGACCTTGAAATACTCCCTTAGCGGCCAATTCTTCCCTCCGCGAACTTGGCCTGCCCCCTCAGAAACATTTACCTCCCTCAGTGACCTTGGCCTCTCGCCGCGTCCTTGAACTTCTCCCTCAGAAACCTTATCCTCCCTCGGCAACCTTGAAATATTCCCTTAGCGGCCTATTCTTCCCTCCGCGACCTTGGTCTACTCCCTCAGCCTTCTTTTCCTCTCTCCGCGACCTTGGTCTGCTCCCTCAGCAACCTATTCGTCCCTCGGCAACCCTGAAATGCTCTCTCAGCAATCTCCTTTCGCTCTTCGACCTTGAACTTCTCCCTCAGAAACCTTTTCCTCCTTCGGCGACCTTGAAATGCTCTCAGTGATCTATTTTCCCTATTCAACCTTGGCCTGCTTCCTCAGAAACATTTTCCTCCCTCGGCGACCTTGAATATCTCCCTCAGAAACATTTTCCTCCCTCGGCGACCTTGAAATACTTTTTTAGTGACCTTGGCCTTCCTCCGCGTCCTTGAACTACTACCTCAGCCATCTTTACCTCCCGCAGTGACCTTGAAAATCTTCCTCAGTGACCTTGGCACCTCAACGCGTCCTTGAACTTCTGCCTCAGAAACCTTTTCCTCCCTTGGCGACCTTGAAATACTTCCTCAGCCACCTTTTCCTCCCTCGGCGACCTTGAAATGCTCTCTCAGCGATCTTTTTTCCCTCTTCGACCTTGAACTTCTTCCTCAGAAACCTTTTTCTCCCTCGGTGACCTTGAAATACTCCCTTAGCGGCCAATTCTTCCCTCCGCGAACTTGGCCTGCTCCCTCAGAAACATTTACCTCCCTCAGTGACCTTGGCCTCTCACCGCGTCCTTGAACTTCTCCCTCAGAAACCTTATCCTCCCTCGGCAACCTTGAAATATTCCCTTAGCGGCCTATTCTTCCCTCCGCGACCTTGGTCTACTCCCTCAGCGACCTTTTCCTCTCTCCGCAACCTTGAATGCTTGCTCAGTGAACTTGGTCTTCCTCCACGTCCTTAAACTACTCCCTCAGCCTTCTTTTCCTCTCTCCGCGACCTTGGTCTGCTCCCTCAGCAACCTATTCGTCCCTCGGCAACCCTGAAATGCTCTCTCAGCAATCTCCTTTCGCTCTTCGACCTTGAACTTATCCCTCAGAAATCTATTCCTCTCTCGTTGACCTTGAAATACTCCTTCAGCGGCCTATTCCTCCCTCAGCGACCTATTCCTCCCTCGGCAACCTTGAAATGCTTCCTCAGTGACCTTGGCCTCCCTCCTCGTCCATGACCTACTCCCTCTGCAAACTTTTCCTCCCTCAGCGACCTTGAAATGCTTTCTCAGCGATCTTTTTTCCCTCTACGACCTTGAACTTCTTCCTCAGAAACCTTTTCCTCCCTTGGTGACCTTGAAATGCTCCCTCGGAGATCTTTTTTCCCTCTACGACCTTGACCTGCTACCTCAGAATCCCTTTTCTCCCTCGGCGACCTTGAAATACTTCATTAATGACCTTGGCCTTCCTCCGCGTCCTTGAACTACTTCCTCAGCCACCTTTTCCTCCCTCGGCGACCTTGAAATGTTCCCTTGACGATCTTTTTTCCCTCTACGACCTTGGCCTGCTCCCTCAGTAACCTTTTCCTCCCTCGGTGACCTTTAAATACTCCCTCAGCGGCCTACTCCTCCCTCCGCGACCTTGGCTTGCTGCCTCAGAAACCTTTTCCTCCCTAGGTGACCTTGAAATGCTCCTTCAGCGGCAAATTCCTCCCTCAGGAACTATTCCTCCCTCAGCAACGTCGAAATGCTTCCTCAGTTACCTTGGCCTCTCTCCTCGTCCTTGAACTACTCCCTCAGCCACCTTTACCTCACTCGGCGACCTTGAAATGCACTCTCAGCGATATTGTTTCCCTCTACGACCTTGAATATCTCCCTCAGAAACAATTTCCTCCCTCAGCCACCTTTACCTCACTCAGTGACCTTGGCCTCTCACCGCGTCCTTGGACTTCTCCCTCAGAAACCTTTTCCTCCCTCGGCGACCTTGATATGCTCTCTCAGTGATCTTTTTTCCCTCTTCGACCTTGGCCTGCTTCCTCAGAAACATTTTCCACCCTCGGCGACCTTGAAATGCACTCTCAGCGATATAGTTTCCCTCTACGACCTTGAATATCTCCCTCAGAAACATTTTCCTCCCACGGCGACCTTGAAATACTTCTTTAGTGACCTTGGCCTTCCTCCGCGTCCTTGAACTACTACCTCAGCCATCTTTACCTCCCGCAGTGACCTTGAAAATCTTCCTCAGTGACCTTGGCATCTCAACGCGTCCTTGAACTTCTGCCTCAGAAACCTTTTCCTCCCTTGGCGACCTTGAAATACTTCCTCAGCCACCTTTTCCTTCCTCGGCGACCTTGAAATGCTCTCTCAGCGATCTTTTTTCCCTCTTCGACCTTGAACTTCTTCCTCAGAAACCTTTTTCTCCCTCGGTGACCTTGAAATACTCCCTTAGCGGCCAATTCTTCCCTCCGCGAACTTGGCCTGCTCCCTCAGAAACATTTACTTCCCTCAGTGACCTTGGCCTCTCGCCGCGTCCTTGAACTTCTCCCTCAGAAACCTTATCCTCCCTCGGCAACCTTGAAATATTCCCTTAGCGGCCTATTCTTCCCTCCGCGACCTTGGTCTACTCCCTCAGCGACCTTTTCCTCTCTCCGCAACCTTGAATGCTTGCTCAGTGAACTTGGTCTTCCTCCACGTCCTTAAACTACTCCCTCAGCCTTCTTTTCCTCTCTCCGCGACCTTGGTCTGCTCCCTCAGCAACCTATTCGTCCCTCGGCAACCCTGAAATGCTCTCTCAGCAATCTCCTTTCGCTCTTCGACCTTGAACTTCTCCCTCAGAAACCTTTTCCTCCCTAGGTGACCTTGAAATGCTCCTTCAGCGGCAAATTCCTCCCTCAGGAACTATTCCTCCCTCAGCAACGTCAAAATGCTTCCTCAGTGACCTTGGCCTCTCTCCTCGTCCTTGAACTACTCCCTCAGCCACCTTTACCTCACTCGGCGACCTTCAAATGCACTCTCAGCGATATTGTTTCCCTCTACGACCTTGAATATCTCCCTCAGAAACAATTTCCTCCCTCAGCCACCTTTACCTCACTCAGTGACCTTGGCCTCTCACCGCGTCCTTGGACTTCTCCCTCAGAAACCTTTTCCTCCCTCGGCGACCTTGATATGCTCTCTCAGTGATCTTTTTTCCCTCTTCGACCTTGGCCTGATTCCTCAGAAACATTTTCCTCCCTCGGCGACCTTGAAATGCACTCTCAGCGATATAGTTTCCCTCTTCGACCTTGAACTTCTCCCTCAGAAACCTTTTCCTCCCTAGGTGACCTTGAAATGCTCCTTCAGCGGCAAATTCCTCCCTCAGGAACTATTCCTCCCTCAGCAACGTCGAAATGCTTCCTCAGTGACCTTGGCCTCTCTCCTCGTCCTTGAACTACTCCCTCAGCCACCTTTACCTCACTCGGCGACCTTGAAATGCACTCTCAGCGATATTGTTTCCCTCTACGACCTTGAATATCTCCCTCAGAAACAATTTCCTCCCTCAGCCACCTTTACCTCACTCAGTGACCTTGGCCTCTCACCGCGTCCTTGGACTTCTCCCTCAGAAACCTTTTCCTCCCTCGGCGACCTTGATATGCTCTCTCAGTGATCTTTTTTCCCTCTTCGACCTTGGCCTGCTTCCTCAGAAACATTTTCCTCCCTCGGCGACCTTGAAATGCTCTCTCAGCAATCTCCTTTCGCTCTTCGACCTTGAACTTCTCCCTCAGAAACCTTTTCCTCCTTCGGCGACCTTGAAATGCTCTCAGTGATCTATTTTCCCTATTCAACCTTGGCCTGCTTCCTCAGAAACATTTTCCTCCCTCGGCGACCTTGAATATCTCCCTCAGAAACCTTTTCCTCCCTTGGTGACCTTGAAATGCTCCCTCGGAGATCTTTTTTCCCTCTACGACCTTGACCTGCTACCTCAGAATCCCTTTTCTCCCTCGGCGACCTTGAAATACTTCATTAATGACCTTGGCCTTCCTCCGCGTCCTTGAACTACTTCCTCAGCCACCTTTTCCTCCCTCGGCGACCTTGAAATGTTCCCTTGACGATCTTTTTTCCCTCTACGACCTTGGCCTGCTCCCTCAGTAACCTTTTCCTCCCTCGGTGACCTTTAAATACTCCCTCAGCGGCCTACTCCTCCCTCCGCGACCTTGGCTTGCTGCCTCAGAAACCTTTTCCTCCCTAGGTGACCTTGAAATGCTCCTTCAGCGGCAAATTCCTCCCTCAGGAACTATTCCTCCCTCAGCAACGTCGAAATGCTTCCTCAGTTACCTTGGCCTCTCTCCTCGTCCTTGAACTACTCCCTCAGCCACCTTTACCTCACTCGGCGACCTTGAAATGCACTCTCAGCGATATTGTTTCCCTCTACGACCTTGAATATCTCCCTCAGAAACAATTTCCTCCCTCAGCCACTTTTACCTCACTCAGTGACCTTGGCCTCTCACCGCGTCCTTGGACTTCTCCCTCAGAAACCTTTTCCTCCCTCGGCGACCTTGATATGCTCTCTCAGTGATCTTTTTTCCCTCTTCGACCTTGGCCTGCTTCCTCAGAAACATTTTCCTCCCTCGGCGACCTTGAAATGCACTCTCAGCGATATAGTTTCCCTCTACGACCTTGAATATCTCCCTCAGAAACATTTTCCTCCCACGGCGACCTTGAAATACTTCTTTAGTGACCTTGGCCTTCCTCCGCGTCCTTGAACTACTACCTCAGCCATCTTTACCTCCCGCAGTGACCTTGAAAATCTTCCTCAGTGACCTTGGCATCTCAACGCGTCCTTGAACTTCTGCCTCAGAAACCTTTTCCTCCCTTGGCGACCTTGAAATACTTCCTCAGCCACCTTTTCCTCCCTCGGCGACCTTGAAATGCTCTCTCAGCGATCTTTTTTCCCTCTTCGACCTTGAACTTCTTCCTCAGAAACCTTTTTCTCCCTCGGTGACCTTGAAATACTCCCTTAGCGGCCAATTCTTCCCTCCGCGAACTTGGCCTGCTTCCTCAGAAACATTTACTTCCCTCAGTGACCTTGGCCTCTCGCCGCGTCCTTGAACTTCTCCCTCAGAAACCTTATCCTCCCTCGGCAACCTTGAAATATTCCCTTAGCGGCCTATTCTTCCCTCCGCGACCTTGGTCTACTCCCTCAGCGACCTTTTCCTCTCTCCGCAACCTTGAATGCTTGCTCAGTGAACTTGGTCTTCCTCCACGTCCTTAAACTACTCCCTCAGCCTTCTTTTCCTCTCTCCGCGACCTTGGTCTGCTCCCTCAGCAACCTATTCGTCCCTCGGCAACCCTGAAATGCTCTCTCAGCAATCTCCTTTCGCTCTTCGACCTTGAACTTCTCCCTCAGAAACCTTTTCCTCCCTCGGCGACCTTGAAATGCTCTCAGTGATCTATTTTCCCTCTTCAACCTTGGCCTGCTTCCTCAGAAACATTTTCCTCCCTCGGCGACCTTGAATATCTCCCTCAGAAACATTTTCCTCCCTCGGCGACCTTGAAATACTTTTTTAGTGACCTTGGCCTTCCTCCGCGTCCTTGAACTACTACCTCAGCCATCTTTACCTCCCGCAGTGACCTTGAAAATCTTCCTCAGTGACCTTGGCACCTCAACGCGTCCTTGAACTTCTGCCTCAGAAACCTTTTCCTCCCTTGGCGACCTTGAAATACTTCCTCAGCCACCTTTTCCTCCCTCGGCGACCTTGAAATGCTCTCTCAGCGATCTTTTTTCCCTCTTCGACCTTGAACTTCTTCCTCAGAAACCTTTTTCTCCCTCGGTGACCTTGAAATACTCCCTTAGCGGCCAATTCTTCCCTCCGCGAACTTGGCCTGCTCCCTCAGAAACATTTACCTCCCTCAGTGACCTTGGCCTCTCACCGCGTCCTTGAACTTCTCCCTCAGAAACCTTATCCTCCCTCGGCAACCTTGAAATATTCCCTTAGCGGCCTATTCTTCCCTCCGCGATCTTGGTCTACTCCCTCAGCGACCTTTTCCTCTCTCCGCAACCTTGAATGCTTGCTCAGTGAACTTGGTCTTCCTCCACGTCCTTAAACTACTCCCTCAGCCTTCTTTTCCTCTCTCCGCGACCTTGGTCTGCTCCCTCAGCAACCTATTCGTCCCTCGGCAACCCTGAAATGCTCTCTCAGCAATCTCCTTTCGCTCTTCGACCTTGAACTTCTCCCTCAGAAATCTATTCCTCTCTCGTTGACCTTGAAATACTTCTTCAGCGGCCTATTCCTCCCTCAGCGACCTATTCCTCCCTCAGCGACCTATTCCTCCCTCGGCAACCTTGAAATGCTTCCTCAGTGACCTTGGCCTCCCTCCTCGTCCATGACCTACTCCCTCTGCCAACTTTTCCTCCCTCGGCGACCTTGATATGCTCTCTCAGTGATCTTTTTTCCCTCTTCGACCTTGGCCTGCTTCCTCAGAAACATTTTCCTCCCTCGGCGACCTTGAAATGCACTCTCAGCGATATAGTTTCCCTCTTCGACCTTGAACTTCTCCCTCAGAAACCTTTTCCTCCCTAGGTGACCTTGAAATGCTCCTTCAGCGGCAAATTCCTCCCTCAGGAACTATTCCTCCCTCAGCAACGTCGAAATGCTTCCTCAGTGACCTTGGCCTCTCTCCTCGTCCTTGAACTACTCCCTCAGCCACCTTTACCTCACTCGGCGACCTTGAAATGCACTCTCAGCGATATTGTTTCCCTCTACGACCTTGAATATCTCCCTCAGAAACAATTTCCTCCCTCAGCCACCTTTACCTCACTCAGTGACCTTGGCCTCTCACCGCGTCCTTGGACTTCTCCCTCAGAAAGCTTTTCCTCCCTCGGCGACCTTGATATGCTCTCTCAGTGATCTTTTTTCCCTCTTCGACCTTGGCCTGCTTCCTCAGAAACATTTTCCTCCCTCGGCGACCTTGAAATGCACTCTCAGCGATATAGTTTCCCTCTACGACCTTGAATATCTCCCTCAGAAACATTTTCCTCCCTCGGCGACCTTGAAATACTTCTTTAGTGACCTTGGCCTTCCTCCGCGTCCTTGAACTACTACCTCAGCCATCTTTACCTCCCGCAGTGACCTTGATAATCTTCCTCAGTGACCTTGGCATCTCAACGCGTCCTTGAACTTCTGCCTCAGAAACCTTTTCCTCCCTTGCCGACCTTGAAATACTTCCTCAGCCACCTTTTCCTCCATCGGCGACCTTGAAATGCTCTCTCAGCGATCTTTTTTCCCTCTTCGACCTTGAACTTCTTCCTCAGAAACCTTTTTCTCCCTCGGTGACCTTGAAATACTCCCTTAGCGGCCAATTCTTCCCTCCGCGAACTTGGCCTGCCCCCTCAGAAACATTTACCTCCCTCAGTGACCTTGGCCTCTCGCCGCGTCCTTGAACTTCTCCCTCAGAAACCTTATCCTCCCTCGGCAACCTTGGAATATTCCCTTAGCGGCCTATTCTTCCCTCCGCGACCTTGGTCTACTCCCTCAGCCTTCTTTTCCTCTCTCCGCGACCTTGGTCTGCTCCCTCAGCAACCTATTCGTCCCTCGGCAACCCTGAAATGCTCTCTCAGCAATCTCCTTTCGCTCTTCGACCTTGAACTTCTCCCTCAGAAACCTTTTCCTCCTTCGGCGACCTTGAAATGCTCTCAGTGATCTATTTTCCCTATTCAACCTTGGCCCGCTTCCTCAGAAACATTTTCCTCCCTCGGCGACCTTGAATATCTCCCTCAGAAACATTTTCCTCCCTCGGCGACCTTGAAATACTTTTTTAGTGACCTTGGCCTTCCTCCGCGTCCTTGAACTACTACCTCAGCTATCTTTACCTCCCGCAGTGACCTTGAAAATCTTCCTCAGTGACCTTGGCACCTCAACGCGTCCTTGAACTTCTGCCTCAGAAACCTTTTCCTCCCTTGGCGACCTTGAAATACTTCCTCAGCCACCTTTTCCTCCCTCGGCGACCTTGAAATGCTCTCTCAGCGATCTTTTTTCCCTCTTCGACCTTGAACTTCTTCCTCAGAAACCTTTTTCTCCCTCGGTGACCTTGAAATACTCCCTTAGCGGCCAATTCTTCCCTCCGCGAACTTGGCCTGCTCCCTCAGAAACATTTACCTCCCTCAGTGACCTTGGCCTCTCACCGCGTCCTTGAACTTCTCCCTCAGAAACCTTTTCCTCCCTCGGCAACCTTGAAATATTCCCTTAGCGGCCTATTCTTCCCTCCGCGACCTTGGTCTACTCCCTCAGCGACCTTTTCCTCTCTCCGCAACCTTGAATGCTTGCTCAGTGAACTTGGTCTTCCTCCACGTCCTTAAACTACTCCCTCAGCCTTCTTTTCCTCTCTCCGCGACCTTGGTCTGCTCCCTCAGCAACCTATTCGTCCCTCGGCAACCCTGAAATGCTCTCTCAGCAATCTCCTTTCGCTCTTCGACCTTGAACTTATCCCTCAGAAATCTATTCCTCTCTCGTTGACCTTGAAATACTCCTTCAGCGGCCTATTCCTCCCTCAGCGACCTATTCCTCCCTCGGCAACCTTGAAATGCTTCCTCAGTGACCTTGGCCTCCCTCCTCGTCCATGACCTACTCCCTCTGCCAACTTTTCCTCCCTCAGCGACCTTGAAATGCTTTCTCAGCGATCTTTTTTCCCTCTACGACCTTGAACTTCTTCCTCAGAAACCTTTTCCTCCCTTGGTGACCTTGAAATGCTCCCTCGGAGATCTTTTTTCCCTCTACGACCTTGACCTGCTACCTCAGAATCCCTTTTCTCCCTCGGCGACCTTGAAATACTTCATTAATGACCTTGGCCTTCCTCCGCGTCCTTGAACTACTTCCTCAGCCACCTTTTCCTCCCTCGGCGACCTTGAAATGTTCCCTTGACGATCTTTTTTCCCTCTACGACCTTGGCCTGCTCCCTCAGTAACCTTTTCCTCCCTCGGTGACCTTTAAATACTCCCTCAGCGGCCTACTCCTCCCTCCGCGACCTTGGCTTGCTGCCTCAGAAACCTTTTCCTCCCTAGGTGACCTTGAAATGCTCCTTCAGCGGCAAATTCCTCCCTCAGGAACTATTCCTCCCTCAGCAACGTCGAAATGCTTCCTCAGTGACCTTGGCCTCTCTCCTCGTCCTTGAACTACTCCCTCAGCCACCTTTACCTCACTCGGCGACCTTGAAATGCACTCTCAGCGATATTGTTTCCCTCTACGACCTTGAATATCTCCCTCAGAAACAATTTCCTCCCTCAGCCACCTTTACCTCACTCAGTGACCTTGGCCTCTCACCGCGTCCTTGGACTTCTCCCTCAGAAAGCTTTTCCTCCCTCGGCGACCTTGATATGCTCTCTCAGTGATCTTTTTTCCCTCTTCGACCTTGGCCTGCTTCCTCAGAAACATTTTCCTCCCTCGGCGACCTTGAAATGCACTCTCAGCGATATAGTTTCCCTCTACGACCTTGAATATCTCCCTCAGAAACATTTTCCTCCCTCGGCGACCTTGAAATACTTCTTTAGTGACCTTGGCCTTCCTCCGCGTCCTTGAACTACTACCTCAGCCATCTTTACCTCCCGCAGTGACCTTGATAATCTTCCTCAGTGACCTTGGCATCTCAACGCGTCCTTGAACTTCTGCCTCAGAAACCTTTTCCTCCCTTGCCGACCTTGAAATACTTCCTCAGCCACCTTTTCCTCCCTCGGCGACCTAGAAATGCTCTCTCAGCGATCTTTTTTCCCTCTTCGACCTTGAACTTCTTCCTCAGAAACCTTTTTCTCCCTCGGTGACCTTGAAATACTCCCTTAGCGGCCAATTCTTCCCTCCGCGAACTTGGCCTGCCCCCTCAGAAACATTTACCTCCCTCAGTGACCTTGGCCTCTCGCCGCGTCCTTGAACTTCTCCCTCAGAAACCTTATCCTCCCTCGGCAACCTTGAAATATTCCCTTAGCGGCCTATTCTTCCCTTCGCGACCTTGGTCTACTCCCTCAGCCTTCTTTTCCTCTCTCCGCGACCTTGGTCTGCTCCCTCAGCAACCAATTCGTCCCTCGGCAACCCTGAAATGCTCTCTCAGCAATCTCCTTTCGCTCTTCGACCTTGAACTTCTCCCTCAGAAACCTTTTCCTCCTTCGGCGACCTTGAAATGCTCTCAGTGATCTATTTTCCCTATTCAACCTTGGCCTGCTTCCTCAGAAACATTTTCCTCCCTCGGCGACCTTGAATATCTCCCTCAGAAACATTTTCCTCCCTCGGCGACCTTGAAATACTTTTTTAGTGACCTTGGCCTTCCTCCGCGTCCTTGAACTACTACCTCAGCTATCTTTACCTCCCGCAGTGACCTTGAAAATCTTCCTCAGTGACCTTGGCACCTCAACGCGTCCTTGAACTTCTGCCTCAGAAACCTTTTCCTCCCTTGGCGACCTTGAAATACTTCCTCAGCCACCTTTTCCTCCCTCGGCGACCTTGAAATGCTCTCTCAGCGATCTTTTTTCCCTCTTCGACCTTGAACTTCTTCCTCAGAAACCTTTTTCTCCCTCGGTGACCTTGAAATACTCCCTTAGCGGCCAATTCTTCCCTCCGCGAACTTGGCCTGCTCCCTCAGAAACATTTACCTCCCTCAGTGACCTTGGCCTCTCACCGCGTCCTTGAACTTCTCCCTCAGAAACCTTTTCCTCCCTCGGCAACTTTGAAATATTCCCTTAGCGGCCTATTCTTCCCTCCGCGACCTTGGTCTACTCCCTCAGCGACCTTTTCCTCTCTCCGCAACCTTGAATGCTTGCTCAGTGAACTTGGTCTTCCTCCACGTCCTTAAACTACTCCCTCAGCCTTCTTTTCCTCTCTCCGCGACCTTGGTCTGCTCCCTCAGCAACCTATTCGTCCCTCGGCAACCCTGAAATGCTCTCTCAGCAATCTCCTTTCGCTCTTCGACCTTGAACTTATCCCTCAGAAATCTATTCCTCTCTCGTTGACCTTGAAATACTCCTTCAGCGGCCTATTCCTCCCTCAGCGACCTATTCCTCCCTCGGCAACCTTGAAATGCTTCCTCAGTGACCTTGGCCTCCCTCCTCGTCCATGACCTACTCCCTCTGCCAACTTTTCCTCCCTCAGCGACCTTGAAATGCTTTCTCAGCGATCTTTTTTCCCTCTACGACCTTGAACTTCTTCCTCAGAAACCTTTTCCTCCCTTGGTGACCTTGAAATGCTCCCTCGGAGATCTTTTTTCCCTCTACGACCTTGACCTGCTACCTCAGAATCCCTTTTCTCCCTCGGCGACCTTGAAATACTTCATTAATGACCTTGGCCTTCCTCCGCGTCCTTGTACTACTTCCTCAGCCACCTTTTCCTCCCTCGGCGACCTTGAAATGTTCCCTTGACGATCTTTTTTCCCTCTACGACCTTGGCCTGCTCCCTCAGTAACCTTTTCCTCCCTCGGTGACCTTTAAATACTCCCTCAGCGGCCTACTCCTCCCTCCGCGACCTTGGCTTGCTGCCTCAGAAACCTTTTCCTCCCTAGGTGACCTTGAAATGCTCCTTCAGCGGCAAATTCCTCCCTCAGGAACTATTCCTCCCTCAGCAACGTCGAAATGCTTCCTCAGTTACCTTGGCCTCTCTCCTCGTCCTTGAACTACTCCCTCAGCCACCTTTACCTCACTCGGCGACCTTGAAATGCACTCTCAGCGATATTGTTTCCCTCTACGACCTTGAATATCTCCCTCAGAAACAATTTCCTCCCTCAGCCACCTTTACCTCACTCAGTGACCTTGGCCTCTCACCGCGTCCTTGGACTTCTCCCTCAGAAACCTTTTCCTCCCTCGGCGACCTTGATATGCTCTC
Organism: Rhaphigaster nebulosa; assembly: GCA_948150685.1. NCBI lineage: Eukaryota > Metazoa > Arthropoda > Insecta > Hemiptera > Pentatomidae > Rhaphigaster > Rhaphigaster nebulosa. Next base: position 1,426,703 of record OX411311.1, read on the forward strand.
TCAGTGATCTTTTTTCCCTCTTCGACCTTGGCCTGCTTCCTCAGAAACATTTTCCTCCCTCGGCGACCTTGAAATGCACTCTCAGCGATATAGTTTCCCTCTACGACCTTGAATATCTCCCTCAGAAACATTTTCCTCCCACGGCGACCTTGAAATACTTCTTTAGTGACCTTGGCCTTCCTCCGCGTCCTTGAACTACTACCTCAGCCATCTTTACCTCCCGCAGTGACCTTGAAAATCTTCCTCAGTGACCTTGGCATCTCAACGCGTCCTTGAACTTCTGCCTCAGAAACCTTTTCCTCCCTTGGCGACCTTGAAATACTTCCTCAGCCACCTTTTCCTCCCTCGGCGACCTTGAAATGCTCTCTCAGCGATCTTTTTTCCCTCTTCGACCTTGAACTTCTTCCTCAGAAACCTTTTTCTCCCTCGGTGACCTTGAAATACTCCCTTAGCGGCCAATTCTTCCCTCCGCGAACTTGGCCTGCTCCCTCAGAAACATTTACTTCCCTCAGTGACCTTGGCCTCTCGCCGCGTCCTTGAACTTCTCCCTCAGAAACCTTATCCTCCCTCGGCAACCTTGAAATATTCCCTTAGCGGCCTATTCTTCCCTCCGCGACCTTGGTCTACTCCCTCAGCGACCTTTTCCTCCCTCGGCAACCTTGAAATATTCCCTTAGCGGCCTATTCTTCCCTCCGCGACCTTGGTCTACTCCCTCAGCCTTCTTTTCCTCTCTCCGCGACCTTGGTCTGCTCCCTCAGCAACCTATTCGTCCCTCGGCAACCCTGAAATGCTCTCTCAGCAATCTCCTTTCGCTCTTCGACCTTGAACTTCTCCCTCAGAAACCTTTTCCTCCCTCGGCGACCTTGAAATGCTCTCAGTGATCTATTTTCCCTCTTCAACCTTGGCCTGCTTCCTCAGAAACATTTTCCTCCCTCGGCGACCTTGAATATCTCCCTCAGAAACATTTTCCTCCCTCGGCGACCTTGAAATACTTTTTTAGTGACCTTGGCCTTCCTCCGCGTCCTTGAACTACTACCTCAGCCATCTTTACCTCCCGCAGTGACCTTGAAAATCTTCCTCAGTGACCTTGGCACCTCAACGCGTCCTTGAACTTCTGCCTCAGAAACCTTTTCCTCCCTTGGCGACCTTGAAATACTTCCTCAGCCACCTTTTCCTCCCTCGGCGACCTTGAAATGCTCTCTCAGCGATCTTTTTTCCCTCTTCGACCTTGAACTTCTTCCTCAGAAACCTTTTTCTCCCTCGGTGACCTTGAAATACTCCCTTAGCGGCCAATTCTTCCCTCCGCGAACTTGGCCTGCTCCCTCAGAAACATTTACCTCCCTCAGTGACCTTGGCCTCTCACCGCGTCCTTGAACTTCTCCCTCAGAAACCTTATCCTCCCTCGGCAACCTTGAAATATTCCCTTAGCGGCCTATTCTTCCCTCCGCGATCTTGGTCTACTCCCTCAGCGACCTTTTCCTCTCTCCGCAACCTTGAATGCTTGCTCAGTGAACTTGGTCTTCCTCCACGTCCTTAAACTACTCCCTCAGCCTTCTTTTCCTCTCTCCGCGACCTTGGTCTGCTCCCTCAGCAACCTATTCGTCCCTCGGCAACCCTGAAATGCTCTCTCAGCAATCTCCTTTCGCTCTTCGACCTTGAACTTCTCCCTCAGAAATCTATTCCTCTCTCGTTGACCTTGAAATACTTCTTCAGCGGCCTATTCCTCCCTCAGCGACCTATTCCTCCCTCAGCGACCTATTCCTCCCTCGGCAACCTTGAAATGCTTCCTCAGTGACCTTGGCCTCCCTCCTCGTCCATGACCTACTCCCTCTGCCAACTTTTCCTCCCTCAGCGACCTTGAAATGCTTTCTCAGCGATCTTTTTTCCCTCTACGACCTTGAACTTCTTCCTCAGAAACCTTTTCCTCCCTTGGTGACCTTGAAATGCTCCCTCGGAGATCTTTTTTCCCTCTACGACCTTGACCTGCTACCTCAGAATCCTTTTTCTCCCTCGGCGACCTTGAAATACTTCATTAATGACCTTGGCCTTCCTCCGCGTCCTTGAACTACTTCCTCAGCCACCTTTTCCTCCCTCGGCGACCTTGAAATGTTCCCTTGACGATCTTTTTTCCCTCTACGACCTTGGCCTACTCCCTCAGAAACCTTTTCCTCCGTGGTGACCTTGAAATGCTCCCTCAGTGGCATATTCCTCCCTCCGCGACCTTGGTCTGCTCCCTCAGCGACCATTTCCTCCCTCGGCGACCTTGAAATGCTCTCTCGCCAATCTCCTTTCGCTTTTCGCACTTAAACTTCCCCTCTCAGTAACCTTTTCCTCCCTCGGTGACCTTGAAATGCTCCCTCAGCGGCCTTCTTCTCCCTCCGCGACCTTGGCCTGCTCTCTCAGCGAACTATTCCTCCCTCGGAAACCTTGAAATGCTCTCTCAGCAATCCCCATTCGCTCTTCGACCTTGAACTTCTCCCCCAGAAACCTTTTTCTCCCTCGGTGACCTTGTAATGCTACCTCAGCGGCCTATTCCTGCCTACGCGAACTTTGCCTGCTCCCTCAGCCACCTTTTCCTCCCTCGGCGACCTTGAAATGTTCCCTTGACGATCTTTTTTCCCTCTACGACCTTGGCCTACTCCCTCAGAAACCTTTTCCTCCGTGGTGACCTTGAAATGCTCCCTCAGTGGCATATTCCTCCCTCCGCGACCTTGGTCTGCTCCCTCAGCGACCATTTCCTCCCTCGGCGACCTTGAAATGCTCTCTCGCCAATCTCCTTTCGCTTTTCGCACTTAAACTTCCCCTGTCAGTAACCTTTTCCTCCCTCGGTGACCTTGAAATGCTCCCTCAGCGGCCTATTCCTCCCTCAGCGACCTATTCCTCCCTCAGCGACCTATTCCTCCCTCGGCAACCTTGAAATGCTTCCTCAGTGACCTTGGCCTCCCTCCTCGTCCATGACCTACTCCCTCTGCCAACTTTTCCTCCCTCAGCGACCTTGAAATGCTCTCTCAGCAATCCCCATTCGCTCTTCGACCTTGAACTTCTCCCCCAGAAACCTTTTTCTCCCTCGGTGACCTTGTAATGCTACCTCAGCGGCCTATTCCTGCCTACGCGAACTTTGCCTGCTCCCTCAGCCACCTTTTCCTCCCTCGGCGACCTTGAAATGTTCCCTTGACGATCTTTTTTCCCTCTACGACCTTGGCCTACTCCCTCAGAAACCTTTTCCTCCGTGGTGACCTTGAAATGCTCCCTCAGTGGCATATTCCTCCCTCCGCGACCTTGGTCTGCTCCCTCAGCGACCATTTCCTCCCTCGGCGACCTTGAAATGCTCTCTCGCCAATCTCCTTTCGCTCTTCGACCTTGAACTTCTCCCTCAGAAATCTATTCCTCTCTCGTTGACCTTGAAATACTTCTTCAGCGGCCTATTCCTCCCTCAGCGACCTATTCCTCCCTCAGCGACCTATTCCTCCCTCGGCAACCTTGAAATGCTTCCTCAGTGACCTTGGCCTCCCTCCTCGTCCATGACCTACTCCCTCTGCCAACTTTTCCTCCCTCAGCGACCTTGAAATGCTTTCTCAGCGATCTTTTTTCCCTCTACGACCTTGAACTTCTTCCTCAGAAACCTTTTCCTCCCTTGGTGACCTTGAAATGCTCCCTCGGAGATCTTTTTTCCCTCTACGACCTTGACCTGCTACCTCAGAATCCTTTTTCTCCCTCGGCGACCTTGAAATACTTCATTAATGACCTTGGCCTTCCTCCGCGTCCTTGAACTACTTCCTCAGCCACCTTTTCCTCCCTCGGCGACCTTGAAATGTTCCCTTGACGATCTTTTTTCCCTCTACGACCTTGGCCTACTCCCTCAGAAACCTTTTCCTCCGTGGTGACCTTGAAATGCTCCCTCAGTGGCATATTCCTCCCTCCGCGACCTTGGTCTGCTCCCTCAGCGACCATTTCCTCCCTCGGCGACCTTGAAATGCTCTCTCGCCAATCTCCTTTCGCTTTTCGCACTTAAACTTCCCCTCTCAGTAACCTTTTCCTCCCTCGGTGACCTTGAAATGCTCCCTCAGCGGCCTTCTTCTCCCTCCGCGACCTTGGCCTGCTCTCTCAGCGAACTATTCCTCCCTCGGAAACCTTGAAATGCTCTCTCAGCAATCCCCATTCGCTCTTCGACCTTGAACTTCTCCCCCAGAAACCTTTTTCTCCCTCGGTGACCTTGTAATGCTACCTCAGCGGCCTATTCCTGCCTACGCGAACTTTGCCTGCTCCCTCAGCCACCTTTTCCTCCCTCGGCGACCTTGAAATGTTCCCTTGACGATCTTTTTTCCCTCTACGACCTTGGCCTACTCCCTCAGAAACCTTTTCCTCCGTGGTGACCTTGAAATGCTCCCTCAGTGGCATATTCCTCCCTCCGCGACCTTGGTCTGCTCCCTCAGCGACCATTTCCTCCCTCGGCGACCTTGAAATGCTCTCTCGCCAATCTCCTTTCGCTTTTCGCACTTAAACTTCCCCTCTCAGTAACCTTTTCCTCCCTCGGTGACCTTGAAATGCTCCCTCAGCGGCCTTCTTCTCCCTCCGCGACCTTGGCCTGCTCTCTCAGCGAACTATTCCTCCCTCGGAAACCTTGAAATACTCCCTCAGCGGCCTACTCCTCCCTCCGCGACCTTGGCTTGCTGCCTCAGAAACCTTTTCCTCCCTAGGTGACCTTGTAATGCTACCTCAGCGGCCTATTCCTGCCTACGCGAACTTCGCCTGCTCCCTCAGAAACCTTTTCCTCCCTCGGCAACCTTGAAATGCTTGCTCAGTGACCTTGGCCTCCCTCCGCGTCCTTAAACTACTCCCTTCAGAGACCTTTTCCTGAGAACCTTTTCCTCAGTGGCCTATTCCTCCCTCCGCGACCTTGCTCTGCTCCCTCAGCGACCATTGCCTCCCTCGGCGACCTTGAAATGCTCTCTCAGCGATATTTTTTGCCTTTTACGACCTTGAATATTTCTCTCAGAAACCCTTTCCTCCCTCGGAAACCTTGAAATGCTCTCTCAGTTATCTCCATTCGCTCTTCGACCTTGGACTTCTCCATCAGAAACCTATTCCTCCCTTGGCGACCTTGAAATGCGACCTCAGCGGCCTATTCCAGCCTCCGCGAACTTGGTATGCTCCCTCAGATACCGTTTCCTCCCTCAGTGACCTTGAAATTTTTGCTCAGTGACCTTGGCCTCCCTCCGCGTCCTTAAACTACTCCCTTTGCCTCCTTTTTCTCCCTCAGTGACCTTGAAATTCTTCCTTAGTGGCCTATTCTTCCCTCCGCGACCTTGGAATGCTCCCTCAGCTACCTTTTCCTACCTCGGCAACTTTTTCCTCCCTCGGCAACTTTGAAATGTTCCTTCAGTGACCTTGGCCTCCCTCCGCGTATATAAACTACTCCATCAGTCACCTTTTCCTCCCTCGGCGACCTTGAAATGCACCCTCGGAGATCTTTTTTCTGCCTTGGCGACCTTGAAATACTCCCTCTGCCAACTTTTCCTCCCTCGGCGACCTTGAAATGCTTTCTCAGCGAGCTTTTTTCCCTCTACGACCTTGAACTTCTCCCTCAGAAACCTTTTCCTCCCTCGGTGACCTTGAAATGCTCCCTCAACGGCCTATTTCTCCCTCCGCATCCTTAAACTACTCCCTCAGAAATCTTTTCCTTCCTCGGCGACCTTGAAATACTTCCTCAGTGACCTTGGTCTCCCTGCGCGTCCTTGAACTACTCCCTCAGCCACCTTTTACTCCCTCGGCGACCTTGAAATGTTCCCTTGACGATCTTTTTTCCCTCTACGACCTTGGCCTGCTCCCTCAGATACCTTTTCCTCCCTCAGTGACCTTGAAATTTTTGCTCAGTGACCTTGGCCTCCCTCCGCGTCCTTAAACTACTCCCTTTGCCTCCTTTTTCTCCCTCAGTGACCTTGAAATTCTTCCTCAGTGGCCTATTCTTCCCTCCGCGACCTTGCAATACTCCCTCAGCGACCTTTTCCTACCTCGGCAACCTTTTCCTCCCTCGGCAACCTTTTTCTCCCTCGGCAACCTTGAAATGCTCCTTCAGTGACCTTGGCCTCCCTCCGCGTATTTAAACTACTACATCAGTCACCTTTTCCTCCCTCGGCGACCTTGAAATGCACCCTCGGAGATCTTTTTTCTGCCTTGGCGACCTTGAAATACTCCCTCTGCCAACTTTTCCTCCCTCGGCGACCTTAAAATGCTTTCTCAGCGAGCTTTTTTCCCTCTACGACCTTGAACTTCTCCCTCAGAAACCTTTTCCCCCCTCGGTGACTTTGGACTGCTCCCTCAGCGACCGTTTCCTACCTCGGTGACCTTGAAATGCGACCTCAGCGGTCTATTCCTGCCTCCGCAAACTTGGCCTGTTCCCTCAGATACCTTTTCCTCCCTCGGCAACCTTGAAACGCTTGCTCAGTGACCTTTGCCTCCCTCCGCGACTTTGAACTACTCCCCCTGCCACCTTTCCCTCCCTCAGCGACCTTGAAATGCTCTCTCAGCGATACTTTTTTCCTCTACGACCTTGAATATCTCCCTCAGAAACCTTTTTCTCCCTCAGTGACCTTGAAATTCTTCCTTAGTGACCTTGGCCTCTCACCTCGTCCTTGAACCACTCTCTGAGCCACCGTTTCCGCCCTAAGTGACCTTGAAATTCTTCCTCGGTGACCTTGGCCGCCCTCCGCGTCCTTGAACTACTCCGTTTGCCTCCTTTTTCTCCCTCAGTGACCTTGAAATTCTTCCTCAGTGGCCTATTCTTCCCTCCGCGACCTTGGACTGCTCCCTCAGCGACTTTTTCCTACCTCGGCAACCTTTTCCTCCCTCGGCAACCTTGAAATGCTCCTTCAGTGACCTTGGCCTCCCTCCGCGTCCTTAAACAACTCCATCAGCCACCTTTTCCTCCCTCGGCGACCTTGAAATGCACCCTCGGAGATCTTTTTTCTCCCTACGATCTTGGCCTGCTACCTCTGAAACCTTTTCCTCCCTCGGCGACCTTGAAATACTTCCTCAGTGACCTTGGTCTCCCTGCGCGTCCTTGAACTACTCCCTCAGCCACCTTTTACTCCCTCGGCGACCTTGAAATGTTCCCTTGACGATCTTTTTTCCCTCTACAACCTTGGCCTGCTCCCTCAGATACCTTTTCCTCCCTCAGTGACCTTGAAATTTTTGCTCAGTGACCTTGGCCTCTCTCCGCGTCCTTAAACTACTCCATCAGCCACCTTTTCCTCCCTCAGTGGCCTTGAAATTCTTCCTCGGTGACCTTGGCCTCCCTCCGCGTCCTTGAACTACTCCCTTTGCCTCCTTTTTCTCCCTCAGTGACCTTGAAAATCTTCCTCAGTGGCCTATTCTTCCCTCCGCGACCTTGGAATGCTCCCTCAGCGACCTTTTCCTACCTCGGCAACCTTTTCCTCCCTCGGCGACCTTGAAATACTTCCTCAGTGACCTTGGTCTCCCTGCGCGTCCTTAACTACTCCCTCAGCCACCTTTTACTCCCTCGGCGACCTTGAAATGCTCCTTCAGCGGCCAATTCCTCCCTCCCTGACCTTGGCCTGCTCCCTTAGCGACCTACTCCTCCCTCGGCAACTTTGAAATGCTTCCTCAGTGACCTTGGCCTCTCTCCTCGTCCTTTAACTACTCCCTCTACCAACTTTTCCTCCCTCGGCGACCTTGAAATACTTCCTCAGTGACCTTGGCCTTCCTCCGCGTCCTTGAACTACTCCCTCTGCCAAATTTTCCTCCCTCGGCGACCTTGAAAAACTTCCTCAGTGACCTTGGCCTTCCTCCGCGTCCTTGAACTACTCCCTCAGCCACATTTTCCTCCCTCGGCGACCTTGAAATGCTCTCTCAGCGATCTTTTTTCTCTCTACGAACTTGGCCTGCTCCCTCAGCCAACGTTTCCTCCCTCAGTGACCTTGAAATACTTCCTCGGTGACCTTGGCCTCCCTCCGCGTCCTTGAACTACTCCCTTTGCCTCCTTTTTCTCCCTCAGTGACCTTGAAATTCTTCCTCAGTGGCCTATTCTTCCCTCCGCGAGCTTGGAATGCTCCCTCAGCGACCTTTTCCTACCTCGGCAACATTTTCCTACCTCGGCAACTTTTCCTCCCTCGGCGACCTTGAAATGCACCCTCGGAGATCTTTTTTCCCCCTACGATCTTGGCCTGCTACTTCAGAGACCTTTTCCTCCCTCGGCGACCTTGAAATACTTCCTCAGTGACCTTGGTCTCCCTGCGCGTCCTTGAACTACTCCCTCAGCCACCTTTTACTCCCTCGGCGACCTTGAAATGTTCCCTTGACGATCTTTTTTCCCTCTACGACCTTGGCCTGCTCCCTCAGATACCTTTTCCTCCCTAGGTGACCTTGAAATGCTCCTTCAGCGGCCAATTCCTCCCTCCCTGACCTTGGCCTGCTCCCTTAGCGACCTATTCCTCCCTCGGCAACCTTGTAATGCTTCCTCAGTGACCTTGGCCTCTCTCCTCGTCCTTTAACTACTCCCTCTGCCAACTTTTCCTCCCTCGGCGACCTTGAAATACTTCCTCAGTGACCTTGGCCTTCCTCCGCGTCCTTGAACTACTCCCTCAGCCACATTTTCCTCCCTCGGCGACCTTGAAATGCTCTCTCAGCGATCTTTTTTCTTTCTACGAACTTATCCTGCTCCCTCAGCCACCTTTACCACCCTCAGTGACCTTGAAATTCTTCCTCAGTGACCTTGGCCTCTCACCGCGTCCTTGAACTTCTCTCTCAGAGACCTTTTCCTCCCTTGGCGACCTTGAAATACTCCCTCTGCCAACTTTTCCTCCCTCGGCGACCTTGAAATGCTTTCTCAGCGAGCTTTTTTCCCTCTACGACCTTGAACTTCTCCCTCAGAAACCTTTTCCTCCCTCGCCGACTTTGAAATGCTCCCTCAGCGATCTTTTTTCTCTCTACGAACTTGGCCTGCTCCCTCAGCCACCTTTACCTCCCTCAGTGACCTTGAAATTCTTCCTCGGTGACCTTGGCCTCCCTCAGCGTCCTTGAACTACTCCCTTTGCCTCCTTCTTCTCCCTCAGTGACCTTGAAATTCTTCCTCAGTGGCCTATTCTTCCCTCCGCGACCTTGGACTGCTCCCTCAGCGACCTTTTTCTACCTCGGTGCCCTTGAAATGCGACTTCAGCGGCCTATTCCTCCCTCCGCGAATTTGGGCTTCTCCCTCATCGACCTTTTCCTCCCTCGGCAATCTTGAAATGCTTGCTCAGTGACCTTGGCCTCCCTCCGCGTCCTTAAACTACTCCATCAGCCACCTTTTCCTCCCTCAGTGGCCTTGAAATTCTTCCTCGGTGACCTTGGCCTCCCTCCGCGTCCTTGAACTACTCCCTTTGCCTACTTTTTCTCCATCAGTGACCTTGAAATTCTTCCTCAGTGGCCTATTCTTCCCTCCGCGACCTTGGAATGCTCCCTCAGCGACCTTTTCCTATCCCGGCAACCTTTTCCTCCCTCGGCAACCTTGAAATGCTCCTTCAGTGACCTTGGCCTCCCTCCGCGTCCTTAAACAACTCCATCAGCCACCTTTTCCTCCCTCGGCGACCTTGAAATGCACCCTCGGAGATCTTTTTTCCCCCTACGATCTTGGCCTGCTACCTCAGAAACCTTTTCCTCCCTCGGCGACCTTGAAATACTTCTTCAGTGACCTTGGTTTCCCTGCGCGTCCATGAACTACTCCCTCAGCCACCTTTTACTCCCTCGGCGACCTTGAAATGTTCCCTTGACGATCTTTTTTCCCTCTACGACCTTGGCCTGCTCCCTCAGATACCTTTTCCTCCCTAGGTGACCTTGAAATGCTCCTTCAGCGGCCAATTCCTCCCTCCCTGACCTTGGCCTGCTCCCTTAGCGACCTATTCCTCCCTCGGCAACCTTGAAATGCTTCCTCAGTGACCTTGGCCTCTCTCCTCGTCCTTTAACTACTCCCTCTGCCAACTTTTCTTCCCTCGGCGACCTTGAAATACTTCCTCAGTGACCTTGGCCTTCCTCCGCGTCCTCGAACTACTCCCTCTGCCAAATTTTCCTCCCTCGGCGACCTTGAAATGCTCTCTCAGCGATCTTTTTTCTCTCTACGAACTTGGCCTGCTCCCTCAGCCACCTTTACCACCCTCAGTGACCTTGAAATTCTTCCTCAGTGACCTTGGCCTCTCACCGCGTCCTTGAACTTCTTTCTCAGAGACTTTTTCCTCCCTTGGCGACCTTGAAATACTCCCTCTGCCAACTTTTCCTCCCTCGGCGACCTTGAAATACTTCCTCAGTGACGTTGGTCTCCCTGCGCGTCCTTAACTACTCCCTCAGCCACCTTTTACTCCCTCGGCGACCTTGAAATGTTCCCTTGACGATCTTTTTTCCCTCTACGACCTTGGCCTGCTCCCTCAGATACCTTTTCCTCCCTCAGTGACCTTGAAATTTTATCTCAGTGACCTTGGCCTCTCTCCGCGTCCTTAAACTACTCCATCAGCCACCTTTTCCTCCCTCAGTGGCCTTGAAATTCTTCCTCGGTGACCTTGGCCTCCCTCCGCGTCCTTGAACTACTCCCTTTGCCTCCTTTTTCTCCCTCAGTGACCTTGAAATTCTTCCTCAGTGGCCTATTCTTCCCTCCGCGACCTTGGAATGCTCCCTCAGCGACCTTTTCCTACCTCGGCAATCTTTTCCTCCCTCGGCAACCTTGAAATGCTCCTTCAGTGACCTTGGCCTCCCTCCGCGTATTTAAACTACTCCATCAGCCACCTTTTCCTCCCTCGGCGACCTTGAAATACTTCCTCAGTGACCTTGGTCTCCCTGCGCGTCCTTGAACTACTCCCTCAGCCACCTTTTACTCCCTCGGTGACCTTGAAATGCTCCCTCAGTGGCATATTCCTCCCTCCGCGACCTTGGTCTGCTCCCTCAGCGACCATTTCCTCCCTCGGCGACCTTGAAATGCTCTCTCGCCAATCTCCTTTCGCTTTTCGCACTTAAACTTCCCCTGTCAGTAACCTTTTCCTCCCTCGGTGACCTTGAAATGCTCCCTCAGCGGCCTATTCCTCCCTCAGCGACCTATTCCTCCCTCAGCGACCTATTCCTCCCTCGGCAACCTTGAAATGCTTCCTCAGTGACCTTGGCCTCCCTCCTCGTCCATGACCTACTCCCTCTGCCAACTTTTCCTCCCTCAGCGACCTTGAAATGCTCTCTCAGCAATCCCCATTCGCTCTTCGACCTTGAACTTCTCCCCCAGAAACCTTTTTCTCCCTCGGTGACCTTGTAATGCTACCTCAGCGGCCTATTCCTGCCTACGCGAACTTTGCCTGCTCCCTCAGCCACCTTTTCCTCCCTCGGCGACCTTGAAATGTTCCCTTGACGATCTTTTTTCCCTCTACGACCTTGACCTACTCCCTCAGAAACCTTTTCCTCCGTGGTGACCTTGAAATGCTCCCTCAGTGGCATATTCCTCCCTCCGCGACCTTGGTCTGCTCCCTCAGCGACCATTTCCTCCCTCGGCGACCTTGAAATGCTCTCTCGCCAATCTCCTTTCGCTCTTCGACCTTGAACTTCTCCCTCAGAAATCTATTCCTCTCTCGTTGACCTTGAAATACTTCTTCAGCGGCCTATTCCTCCCTCAGCGACCTATTCCTCCCTCAGCGACCTATTCCTCCCTCGGCAACCTTGAAATGCTTCCTCAGTGACCTTGGCCTCCCTCCTCGTCCATGACCTACTCCCTCTGCCAACTTTTCCTCCCTCAGCGACCTTGAAATGCTTTCTCAGCGATCTTTTTTCCCTCTACGACCTTGAACTTCTTCCTCAGAAACCTTTTCCTCCCTTGGTGACCTTGAAATGCTCCCTCGGAGATCTTTTTTCCCTCTACGACCTTGACCTGCTACCTCAGAATCCTTTTTCTCCCTCGGCGACCTTGAAATACTTCATTAATGACCTTGGCCTTCCTCCGCGTCCTTGAACTACTTCCTCAGCCACCTTTTCCTCCCTCGGCGACCTTGAAATGTTCCCTTGACGATCTTTTTTCCCTCTACGACCTTGGCCTACTCCCTCAGAAACCTTTTCCTCCGTGGTGACCTTGAAATGCTCCCTCAGTGGCATATTCCTCCCTCCGCGACCTTGGTCTGCTCCCTCAGCGACCATTTCCTCCCTCGGCGACCTTGAAATGCTCTCTCGCCAATCTCCTTTCGCTTTTCGCACTTAAACTTCCCCTCTCAGTAACCTTTTCCTCCCTCGGTGACCTTGAAATGCTCCCTCAGCGGCCTTCTTCTCCCTCCGCGACCTTGGCCTGCTCTCTCAGCGAACTATTCCTCCCTCGGAAACCTTGAAATGCTCTCTCAGCAATCCCCATTCGCTCTTCGACCTTGAACTTCTCCCCCAGAAACCTTTTTCTCCCTCGGTGACCTTGTAATGCTACCTCAGCGGCCTATTCCTGCCTACGCGAACTTTGCCTGCTCCCTCAGCCACCTTTTCCTCCCTCGGCGACCTTGAAATGTTCCCTTGACGATCTTTTTTCCCTCTACGACCTTGGCCTACTCCCTCAGAAACCTTTTCCTCCGTGGTGACCTTGAAATGCTCCCTCAGTGGCATATTCCTCCCTCCGCGACCTTGGTCTGCTCCCTCAGCGACCATTTCCTCCCTCGGCGACCTTGAAATGCTCTCTCGCCAATCTCCTTTCGCTTTTCGCACTTAAACTTCCCCTCTCAGTAACCTTTTCCTCCCTCGGTGACCTTGAAATGCTCCCTCAGCGGCCTTCTTCTCCCTCCGCGACCTTGGCCTGCTCTCTCAGCGAACTATTCCTCCCTCGGAAACCTTGAAATACTCCCTCAGCGGCCTACTCCTCCCTCCGCGACCTTGGCTTGCTGCCTCAGAAACCTTTTCCTCCCTAGGTGACCTTGTAATGCTACCTCAGCGGCCTATTCCTGCCTACGCGAACTTCGCCTGCTCCCTCAGAAACCTTTTCCTCCCTCGGCAACCTTGAAATGCTTGCTCAGTGACCTTGGCCTCCCTCCGCGTCCTTAAACTACTCCCTTCAGAGACCTTTTCCTGAGAACCTTTTCCTCAGTGGCCTATTCCTCCCTCCGCGACCTTGCTCTGCTCCCTCAGCGACCATTGCCTCCCTCGGCGACCTTGAAATGCTCTCTCAGCGATATTTTTTGCCTTTTACGACCTTGAATATTTCTCTCAGAAACCCTTTCCTCCCTCGGAAACCTTGAAATGCTCTCTCAGTTATCTCCATTCGCTCTTCGACCTTGGACTTCTCCATCAGAAACCTATTCCTCCCTTGGCGACCTTGAAATGCGACCTCAGCGGCCTATTCCAGCCTCCGCGAACTTGGTATGCTCCCTCAGATACCGTTTCCTCCCTCAGTGACCTTGAAATTTTTGCTCAGTGACCTTGGCCTCCCTCCGCGTCCTTAAACTACTCCCTTTGCCTCCTTTTTCTCCCTCAGTGACCTTGAAATTCTTCCTTAGTGGCCTATTCTTCCCTCCGCGACCTTGGAATGCTCCCTCAGCTACCTTTTCCTACCTCGGCAACTTTTTCCTCCCTCGGCAACTTTGAAATGTTCCTTCAGTGACCTTGGCCTCCCTCCGCGTATTTAAACTACTCCATCAGTCACCTTTTCCTCCCTCGGCGACCTTGAAATGCACCCTCGGAGATCTTTTTTCTGCCTTGGCGACCTTGAAATACTCCCTCTGCCAACTTTTCCTCCCTCGGCGACCTTGAAATGCTTTCTCAGCGAGCTTTTTTCCCTCTACGACCTTGAACTTCTCCCTCAGAAACCTTTTCCTCCCTCGGTGACCTTGAAATGCTCCCTCAACGGCCTATTTCTCCCTCCGCATCCTTAAACTACTCCCTCAGAAATCTTTTCCTTCCTCGGCGACCTTGAAATACTTCCTCAGTGACCTTGGTCTCCCTGCGCGTCCTTGAACTACTCCCTCAGCCACCTTTTACTCCCTCGGCGACCTTGAAATGTTCCCTTGACGATCTTTTTTCCCTCTACGACCTTGGCCTGCTCCCTCAGATACCTTTTCCTCCCTCAGTGACCTTGAAATTTTTGCTCAGTGACCTTGGCCTCCCTCCGCGTCCTTAAACTACTCCCTTTGCCTCCTTTTTCTCCCTCAGTGACCTTGAAATTCTTCCTCAGTGGCCTATTCTTCCCTCCGCGACCTTGCAATACTCCCTCAGCGACCTTTTCCTACCTCGGCAACCTTTTCCTCCCTCGGCAACCTTTTTCTCCCTCGGCAACCTTGAAATGCTCCTTCAGTGACCTTGGCCTCCCTCCGCGTATTTAAACTACTACATCAGTCACCTTTTCCTCCCTCGGCGACCTTGAAATGCACCCTCGGAGATCTTTTTTCTGCCTTGGCGACCTTGAAATACTCCCTCTGCCAACTTTTCCTCCCTCGGCGACCTTAAAATGCTTTCTCAGCGAGCTTTTTTCCCTCTACGACCTTGAACTTCTCCCTCAGAAACCTTTTCCCCCCTCGGTGACTTTGGACTGCTCCCTCAGCGACCGTTTCCTACCTCGGTGACCTTGAAATGCGACCTCAGCGGTCTATTCCTGCCTCCGCAAACTTGGCCTGTTCCCTCAGATACCTTTTCCTCCCTCGGCAACCTTGAAACGCTTGCTCAGTGACCTTTGCCTCCCTCCGCGACTTTGAACTACTCCCCCTGCCACCTTTCCCTCCCTCAGCGACCTTGAAATGCTCTCTCAGCGATACTTTTTTCCTCTACGACCTTGAATATCTCCCTCAGAAACCTTTTTCTCCCTCAGTGACCTTGAAATTCTTCCTTAGTGACCTTGGCCTCTCACCTCGTCCTTGAACCACTCTCTGAGCCACCGTTTCCGCCCTAAGTGACCTTGAAATTCTTCCTCGGTGACCTTGGCCGCCCTCCGCGTCCTTGAACTACTCCGTTTGCCTCCTTTTTCTCCCTCAGTGACCTTGAAATTCTTCCTCAGTGGCCTATTCTTCCCTCCGCGACCTTGGACTGCTCCCTCAGCGACTTTTTCCTACCTCGGCAACCTTTTCCTCCCTCGGCAACCTTGAAATGCTCCTTCAGTGACCTTGGCCTCCCTCCGCGTCCTTAAACAACTCCATCAGCCACCTTTTCCTCCCTCGGCGACCTTGAAATGCACCCTCGGAGATCTTTTTTCTCCCTACGATCTTGGCCTGCTACCTCTGAAACCTTTTCCTCCCTCGGCGACCTTGAAATACTTCCTCAGTGACCTTGGTCTCCCTGCGCGTCCTTGAACTACTCCCTCAGCCACCTTTTACTCCCTCGGCGACCTTGAAATGTTCCCTTGACGATCTTTTTTCCCTCTACAACCTTGGCCTGCTCCCTCAGATACCTTTTCCTCCCTCAGTGACCTTGAAATTTTTGCTCAGTGACCTTGGCCTCTCTCCGCGTCCTTAAACTACTCCATCAGCCACCTTTTCCTCCCTCAGTGGCCTTGAAATTCTTCCTCGGTGACCTTGGCCTCCCTCCGCGTCCTTGAACTACTCCCTTTGCCTCCTTTTTCTCCCTCAGTGACCTTGAAAATCTTCCTCAGTGGCCTATTCTTCCCTCCGCGACCTTGGAATGCTCCCTCAGCGACCTTTTCCTACCTCGGCAACCTTTTCCTCCCTCGGCGACCTTGAAATACTTCCTCAGTGACCTTGGTCTCCCTGCGCGTCCTTAACTACTCCCTCAGCCACCTTTTACTCCCTCGGCGACCTTGAAATGCTCCTTCAGCGGCCAATTCCTCCCTCCCTGACCTTGGCCTGCTCCCTTAGCGACCTACTCCTCCCTCGGCAACTTTGAAATGCTTCCTCAGTGACCTTGGCCTCTCTCCTCGTCCTTTAACTACTCCCTCTACCAACTTTTCCTCCCTCGGCGACCTTGAAATACTTCCTCAGTGACCTTGGCCTTCCTCCGCGTCCTTGAACTACTCCCTCTGCCAAATTTTCCTCCCTCGGCGACCTTGAAAAACTTCCTCAGTGACCTTGGCCTTCCTCCGCGTCCTTGAACTACTCCCTCAGCCACATTTTCCTCCCTCGGCGACCTTGAAATGCTCTCTCAGCGATCTTTTTTCTCTCTACGAACTTGGCCTGCTCCCTCAGCCAACGTTTCCTCCCTCAGTGACCTTGAAATACTTCCTCGGTGACCTTGGCCTCCCTCCGCGTCCTTGAACTACTCCCTTTGCCTCCTTTTTCTCCCTCAGTGACCTTGAAATTCTTCCTCAGTGGCCTATTCTTCCCTCCGCGAGCTTGGAATGCTCCCTCAGCGACCTTTTCCTACCTCGGCAACATTTTCCTACCTCGGCAACTTTTCCTCCCTCGGCGACCTTGAAATGCACCCTCGGAGATCTTTTTTCCCCCTACGATCTTGGCCTGCTACTTCAGAGACCTTTTCCTCCCTCGGCGACCTTGAAATACTTCCTCAGTGACCTTGGTCTCCCTGCGCGTCCTTGAACTACTCCCTCAGCCACCTTTTACTCCCTCGGCGACCTTGAAATGTTCCCTTGACGATCTTTTTTCCCTCTACGACCTTGGCCTGCTCCCTCAGATACCTTTTCCTCCCTAGGTGACCTTGAAATGCTCCTTCAGCGGCCAATTCCTCCCTCCCTGACCTTGGCCTGCTCCCTTAGCGACCTATTCCTCCCTCGGCAACCTTGTAATGCTTCCTCAGTGACCTTGGCCTCTCTCCTCGTCCTTTAACTACTCCCTCTGCCAACTTTTCCTCCCTCGGCGACCTTGAAATACTTCCTCAGTGACCTTGGCCTTCCTCCGCGTCCTTGAACTACTCCCTCAGCCACATTTTCCTCCCTCGGCGACCTTGAAATGCTCTCTCAGCGATCTTTTTTCTTTCTACGAACTTATCCTGCTCCCTCAGCCACCTTTACCACCCTCAGTGACCTTGAAATTCTTCCTCAGTGACCTTGGCCTCTCACCGCGTCCTTGAACTTCTCTCTCAGAGACCTTTTCCTCCCTTGGCGACCTTGAAATACTCCCTCTGCCAACTTTTCCTCCCTCGGCGACCTTGAAATGCTTTCTCAGCGAGCTTTTTTCCCTCTACGACCTTGAACTTCTCCCTCAGAAACCTTTTCCTCCCTCGCCGACTTTGAAATGCTCCCTCAGCGATCTTTTTTCTCTCTACGAACTTGGCCTGCTCCCTCAGCCACCTTTACCTCCCTCAGTGACCTTGAAATTCTTCCTCGGTGACCTTGGCCTCCCTCAGCGTCCTTGAACTACTCCCTTTGCCTCCTTCTTCTCCCTCAGTGACCTTGAAATTCTTCCTCAGTGGCCTATTCTTCCCTCCGCGACCTTGGACTGCTCCCTCAGCGACCTTTTTCTACCTCGGTGCCCTTGAAATGCGACTTCAGCGGCCTATTCCTCCCTCCGCGAATTTGGGCTTCTCCCTCATCGACCTTTTCCTCCCTCGGCAATCTTGAAATGCTTGCTCAGTGACCTTGGCCTCCCTCCGCGTCCTTAAACTACTCCATCAGCCACCTTTTCCTCCCTCAGTGGCCTTGAAATTCTTCCTCGGTGACCTTGGCCTCCCTCCGCGTCCTTGAACTACTCCCTTTGCCTACTTTTTCTCCATCAGTGACCTTGAAATTCTTCCTCAGTGGCCTATTCTTCCCTCCGCGACCTTGGAATGCTCCCTCAGCGACCTTTTCCTATCCCGGCAACCTTTTCCTCCCTCGGCAACCTTGAAATGCTCCTTCAGTGACCTTGGCCTCCCTCCGCGTCCTTAAACAACTCCATCAGCCACCTTTTCCTCCCTCGGCGACCTTGAAATGCACCCTCGGAGATCTTTTTTCCCCCTACGATCTTGGCCTGCTACCTCAGAAACCTTTTCCTCCCTCGGCGACCTTGAAATACTTCTTCAGTGACCTTGGTTTCCCTGCGCGTCCATGAACTACTCCCTCAGCCACCTTTTACTCCCTCGGCGACCTTGAAATGTTCCCTTGACGATCTTTTTTCCCTCTACGACCTTGGCCTGCTCCCTCAGATACCTTTTCCTCCCTAGGTGACCTTGAAATGCTCCTTCAGCGGCCAATTCCTCCCTCCCTGACCTTGGCCTGCTCCCTTAGCGACCTATTCCTCCCTCGGCAACCTTGAAATGCTTCCTCAGTGACCTTGGCCTCTCTCCTCGTCCTTTAACTACTCCCTCTGCCAACTTTTCTTCCCTCGGCGACCTTGAAATACTTCCTCAGTGACCTTGGCCTTCCTCCGCGTCCTCGAACTACTCCCTCTGCCAAATTTTCCTCCCTCGGCGACCTTGAAATGCTCTCTCAGCGATCTTTTTTCTCTCTACGAACTTGGCCTGCTCCCTCAGCCACCTTTACCACCCTCAGTGACCTTGAAATTCTTCCTCAGTGACCTTGGCCTCTCACCGCGTCCTTGAACTTCTTTCTCAGAGACTTTTTCCTCCCTTGGCGACCTTGAAATACTCCCTCTGCCAACTTTTCCTCCCTCGGCGACCTTGAAATACTTCCTCAGTGACGTTGGTCTCCCTGCGCGTCCTTAACTACTCCCTCAGCCACCTTTTACTCCCTCGGCGACCTTGAAATGTTCCCTTGACGATCTTTTTTCCCTCTACGACCTTGGCCTGCTCCCTCAGATACCTTTTCCTCCCTCAGTGACCTTGAAATTTTATCTCAGTGACCTTGGCCTCTCTCCGCGTCCTTAAACTACTCCATCAGCCACCTTTTCCTCCCTCAGTGGCCTTGAAATTCTTCCTCGGTGACCTTGGCCTCCCTCCGCGTCCTTGAACTACTCCCTTTGCCTCCTTTTTCTCCCTCAGTGACCTTGAAATTCTTCCTCAGTGGCCTATTCTTCCCTCCGCGACCTTGGAATGCTCCCTCAGCGACCTTTTCCTACCTCGGCAATCTTTTCCTCCCTCGGCAACCTTGAAATGCTCCTTCAGTGACCTTGGCCTCCCTCCGCGTATTTAAACTACTCCATCAGCCACCTTTTCCTCCCTCGGCGACCTTGAAATACTTCCTCAGTGACCTTGGTCTCCCTGCGCGTCCTTGAACTACTCCCTCAGCCACCTTTTACTCCCTCGGCGACCTTGAAATGTTCCCTTGACGATCTTTTTTCCCTCTACGACCTTGGCCTGCTCCCTCAGATACCTTTTCCTCCCTCAGTGACCTTGAAATTTTTGCTCAGTGACCTTGGCCTCCCTCCGCTTCCTTGAACTACTCCCTTTGCCTCCTTTTTCTCCCTCAGTGACCTTGAAATTCTTCCTCAGTGGCCTATTCTTCCCTCCGCGACCTTGCAATACTCCCTCAGCGACCTTTTCCTACCTCGGCAACCTTTTCCTCCCTCGGCAACCTTTTCCTCCCTCGGCAACATTGAAATGCTCCTTCAGTGACCTTGGCCTCCCTCCGCGTATTTAAACTACTACATCAGTCACCTTTTACTCCCTCGGCGACCTTGAAATGTTCCCTTGACGATCTTTTTTCCCTCTACGACCTTGGCCTGCTCCCTCAGATACCTTTTCCTCCCTCAGTGACCTTGAAATTTTTGCTCAGTGACCTTGGCCTCCCTCCGCGTCCTTAAACTACTCCCTTTGCCTCCTTTTTCTCCCTCAGTGACCTTGAAATTCTTCCTCAGTGGCCTATTCTTCCCTCCGCGACCTTGCAATACTCCCTCAGCGACCTTTTCCTACCTCGGCAACCTTTTCCTCCCTCGGCAACCTTTTCCTCCCTCGGCAACCTTGAAATGCTCCTTCAGTGACCTTGGCCTCCCTCCGCGTATTTAAACTACTACATCAGTCACCTTTTCCTCCCTCGGCGACCTTGAAATGCACCCTCGGAGATCTTTTTTCTGCCTTGGCGACCTTGAAATACTCCCTCTGCCAACTTTTCCTCCCTCGGCGCCCTTAAAATGCTTTCTCAGCGAGCTTTTTTCCCTCTACGACCTTGAACTTCTCCCTCAGAAACCTTTTCCTCCCTCGGTGACTTTGGACTGCTCCCTCAGCGACCGTTTCCTACCTCGGTGACCTTGAAATGCGACCTCAGCGGTCTATTCCTGCCTCCGCAAACTTGGCCTGTTCCCTCAGATACCTTTTCCTCCCTCGGCAACCTTGAAACGCTTGCTCAGTGACCTTTGCCTCCCTCCGCGACTTTGAACTACTCCCCCTGCCACCTTTCCCTCCCTCAGCGACCTTGAAATGCTCTCTCAGCGATATTTTTTTCCTCTACGACCTTGAATATCTCCCTCAGAAACCTTTTTCTCCCTCAGTGACCTTGAAATTCTTCCTTAGTGACCTTGGCCTCTCACCTCGTCCTTGAACCACTCTCTGAGCCACCGTTTCCTCCCTAAGTGACCTTGAAATACTTCCTCGGTGACCTTGGCCGCCCTCCGCGTCCTTAAACTTCTCCGTTTGTCTCCTTTTTCTCCCTCAGTGACCTTGAAATTCTTCCTCAGTGGCCTATTCTTCCCTCCGCGACCTTGGACTGCTCCCTCAGCGACCTTTTCCTACTTCGGCAACCTTTTCCTCCCTCGGCAACCTTGAAATCCTCCTTCAGTGACCTTGGCCTCCCTCCGCGTCCTTAAACAACTCCATCAGCCACCTTTTCCTCCCTCGGCGACCTTGAAATGCACCCTCGGAGATCTTTTTTCCCCCTACGATCTTGGCCTGCTACCTCAGAAACATTTTCCTCCCTCGGTGACCTTGAAATACTTCCTCAGTGACCTTGGTCTCCCTGCGCGTCCTTGAACTACTCCCTCAGATACCTTTTCCTCCCTAGGTGACCTTGAAATGCTCCTTTAGCGGCCAATTCCTCCCTCCCTGACCTTGGCCTGCTCCCTTAGCGACCTACTCCTCCCTCGGCAACTTTGAAATGCTTCCTCAGTGACCTTGGCCTCTCTCCTCGTCCTTTAACTACTGCCTCTGCTAACTTTTCCTCCCTCGGCGACCATGAAATACTTCCTCAGTGACCTTGGCCTTCCTCCCCGTCCTTGAACTACTCCCTCTGCCAAATTTTCCTCCCTCGGCGACCTTGAAAAACTTCCTCAGTGACCTTGGCCTTCCTCCGCGTCCTTGAACTACTCCCTCAGCCACATTTTCATCCCTCGGCGACCTTGAAATGCTCTCTCAGCGATCTTTTTTCTCTCTACGAACTTGGCCTGCTTCCTCAGCCACCGTTTCCTCCCTCAGTGACCTTGAAATACTTCCTCGGTGACCTTGGCCTCCCTCCGCTTCCTTGAACTACTCCCTTTGCCTCCTTTTTCTCCCTCAGTGACCTTGAAATTCTTCCTCAGTGGCCTATTCTTCCCTCCGCGAGCTTGGAATGCTCCCTCAGCGACATTTTCCTACCTCGGCAACCTTTTCCTACCTCGGCAACCTTTTCCTCCCTCGGCGACCTTGAAATGCACCCTCGGAGATCTTTTTTCCCCCTACGATCTTGGCCTGCTACCTCAGAGACCTTTTCCTCGCTCGGCGACCTTGAAATACTTCCTCAGTGACCTTGGTCTCCCTGCGCGTCCTTGAACTACTCCCTCAGCCACCTTTTACTCCCTCGGCGACCTTGAAATGTTCCCTTGACGATCTTTTTTCCCTCTACGACCTTGGCCTGCTCCCTCAGATACCTTTTCCTCCCTAGGTGACCTTGAAATGCTCCTTCAGCGGCCAATTCCTCCCTCCCTGACCTTGGCCTGCTCCCTTAGCGACCTATTCCTCCCTCGGCAACCTTGTAATGCTTCCTCAGTGACCTTGGCCTCTCTCCTCGTCCTTTAACTACTCCCTCTGCCAACTTTTCCTCCCTCGGCGACCTTGAAATACTTCCTCAGTGACCTTGGCCTTCCTCCGCGTCCTTGAACTACTCCCTCAGCCACATTTTCCTCCCTCGGCGACCTTGAAATGCTCTCTCAGCGATCTTTTTTCTTTCTACGAACTTATCCTGCTCCCTCAGCCACCTTTACCACCCTCAGTGACCTTGAAATTCTTCCTCAGTGACCTTGGCCTCTCACCGCGTCCTTGAACTTCTCTCTCAGAGACCTTTTCCTCCCTTGGCGACCTTGAAATACTCCCTCTGCCAACTTTTCCTCCCTCGGCGACCTTGAAATGCTTTCTCAGCGAGCTTTTTTCCCTCTACGACCTTGAACTTCTCCCTCAGAAACCTTTTCCTCCCTCGCCGACTTTGAAATGCTCCCTCAGCGATCTTTTTTCTCTCTACGAACTTGGCCTGCTCCCTCAGCCACCTTTACCTCCCTCAGTGACCTTGAAATTCTTCCTCGGTGACCTTGGCCTCCCTCAGCGTCCTTGAACTACTCCCTTTGCCTCCTTTTTCTCCCTCAGTGACCTTGAAATTCTTCCTCAGTGGCCTATTCTTCCCTCCGCGACCTTGGACTGCTCCCTCAGCGACCTTTTTCTACCTCGGTGCCCTTGAAATGCGACCTCAGCGGCCTATTCCTCCCTCCGCGAATTTGGGCTTCTCCCTCATCGACCTTTTCCTCCCTCGGCAATCTTGAAATGCTTGCTCAGTGACCTTGGCCTCCCTCCGCGTCCTTAAACTACTCCATCAGCCACCTTTTCCTCCCTCGGCGACCTTGAAATGCACCCTCGGAGATCTTTTTTCCCCCTACGATCTTGGCCTGCTACCTCAGAAACATTTTCCTCCCTCGGCGACCTTGAAATACTTCCTCAGTGACCTTGGTCTCTCTGCGCGTCCTTGAACTACTCCCTCAGATACCTTTTCCTCCCTAGGTGACCTTGAAATGCTCCTTTAGCGGCCAATTCCTCCCTCCCTGACCTTGGCCTGCTCCCTTAGCGACCTACTCCTCCCTCGGCAACTTTGAAATGCTTCCTCAGTGACCTTGGCCTCTCTCCTCGTCCTTTAACTACTCCCTCTGCCAACTTTTCCTCCCTCGGCGACCTTGAAATACTTCCTCAGTGACCTTGGCCTTCCTCCGCGTCCTTGAACTACTCCCTCTGCCAAATTTTCCTCCCTCGGCGACCTTGAAAAACTTCCTCAGTGACCTTGGCCTTCCTCCGCGTCCTTGAACTACTCCCTCAGCCACATTTTCATCCCTCGGCGACCTTGAAATGCTCTCTCAGCGATCTTTTTTCTCTCTACGAACTTGGCCTGCTTCCTCAGCCACCGTTTCCTCCCTCAGTGACCTTGAAATACTTCCTCGGTGACCTTGGCCTCCCTCCGCGTCCTTGAACTACTCCCTTTGCCTCCTTTTTCTCCCTCAGTGACCTTGAAATTCTTCCTCAGTGGCCTATTCTTCCCTCCGCGAGCTTGGAATGCTCCCTCAGCGACATTTTCCTACCTCGGCAACCTTTTCCTACCTCGGCAACCTTTTCCTCCCTCGGCGACCTTGAAATGCACCCTCGGAGATCTTTTTTCCCCCTACGATCTTGGCCTGCTACCTCAGAGACCTTTTCCTCGCTCGGCGACCTTGAAATACTTCCTCAGTGACCTTGGTCTCCCTGCGCGTCCTTGAACTACTCCCTCAGCCACCTTTTACTCCCTCGAGGACCTTGAAATGTTCCCTTGACGATCTTTTTTCCCTCTACGACCTTGGCCTGCTCCCTCAGATACCTTTTCCTCCCTAGGTGACCTTGAAATGCTCCTTCAGCGGCCAATTCCTCCCTCCCTGACCTTGGCCTGCTCCCTTAGCGACCTATTCCTCCCTCGGCAACCTTGTAATGCTTCCTCAGTGACCTTGGCCTCTCTCCTCGTCCTTTAACTACTCCCTCTGCCAACTTTTCCTCCCTCGGCGACCTTGAACTACTTCCTCAGTGACCTTGGCCTTCCTCCGCGTCCTTGAACTACTCCCTCAGCCACATTTTCCTCCCTCGGCGACCTTGAAATGCTCTCTCAGCGATCTTTTTTCTTTCTACGAACTTATCCTGCTCCCTCAGCCACCTTTACCACCCTCAGTGACCTTGAAATTCTTCCTCAGTGACCTTGGCCTCTCACCGCGTCCTTGAACTTCTCTCTCAGAGACCTTTTCCTCCCTTGGCGACCTTGAAATACTCCCTCTGCCAACTTTTCCTCCCTCGGCGACCTTGAAATGCTTTCTCAGCGAGCTTTTTTCCCTCTACGACCTTGAACTTCTCCCTCAGAAACCTTTTCCTCCCTCGCCGACTTTGAAATGCTCCCTCAGCGATCTTTTTTCTCTCTACGAACTTGGCCTGCTCCCTCAGCCACCTTTACTTCCCTCAGTGACCTTGAAATTCTTCCTCGGTGACCTTGGCCTCCCTCAGCGTCCTTGAACTACTCCCTTTGCCTCCTTTTTCTCCCTAAGTGACCTTGAAATTCTTCCTCAGTGGCCTATTCTTCCCTCCGCGACCTTGGACTGTTCCCTCAGCGACCTTTTTCTACCTCGGTGCCCTTGAAATGCGACCTCAGCGGCCTAAGCCTCCCTCCGCGAATTTGGGCTTCTCCCTCATCGACCTTTTCCTCCCTCGGCAATCTTGAAATGCTTGCTCAGTGACCTTGGCCTCCCTCCGCGTCCTTAAACTACTCCATCAGCCACCTTTTCCTCCCTCAGTGGCCTTGAAATTCTTCCTCGGTGACCTTGGCCTCCCTCCGCGTCCTTGAACTACTCCCTTTGCCTCCTTTTTCTCCCTCAGTGACCTTGAAATTCTTCCTCAGTGGCCTATTCTTCCCTCCGCGACCTTGGAATGCTCCCTCAGCGACCTTTTCCTATCTCGGCAACCTTTTCCTCCCTCGGCAACCTTGAAATGCTCCTTCAGTGACCTTGGCCTCCCTCCGCGTCCTTAAACAACTCCATCAGCCACCTTTTCCTCCCTCGGCGACCTTGAAATGCACCCTCGGAGATCTTTTTTCCCCCTACGATCTTGGCCTGCTACCTCAGAAACCTTTTCCTCCCTCGGCGACCTTGAAATACTTCCTCAGTGACCTTGGTTTCCCTGCGCGTCCTTGAACTACTCCCTCAGCCACCTTTTACTCCCTCGGCGACCTTGAAATGTTCCCTTGACGATCTTTTTTCCCTCTACGACCTTGGCCTGCTCCCTCAGATACCTTTTCCTCCCTAGGTGACCTTGAAATGCTCCTTCAGCGGCCAATTCCTCCCTCCCTGACCTTGGCCTGCTCCCTTAGCGACCTATTCCTCCCTCGGAAACCTTGAAATGCTTCCTCAGTGACCTTGGCCTCTCTCCTCGTCCTTTAACTACTCCCTCTGCCAACTTTTCCTCCCTCGGCGACCTTGAAATACTTCCTCAGTGACCTTGGCCTTCCTCCGCGTCCTTGAACTACTCCCTCTGCCAAATTTTCCTCCCTCGGCGACCTTGAAATGCTCTCTCAGCGATCTTTTTTCTCTCTACGAACTTGGCCTGCTCCCTCAGCCACCTTTACCACCCTCAGTGACCTTGAAATTCTTCCTCAGTGACCTTGGCCTCTCACCGCGTCCTTGAACTTCTCTCTCAGAGACTTTTTCCTCCCTTGGCGACCTTGAAATACTCCCTCTGCCAACTTTTCCTCCCTCGGCGACCTTGAAATGCTTTCTCAGCGATCTTTTTTCCCTCTACGACCTTGAACTTCTCCCTCAGAAACCTTTTCCTCCCTCGCCGACTTTGAAATGCTCCCTCAGCGATCTTTTTTCTCTCTACGAACTTGGCCTGCTCCCTCAGCCACCTTTACCTCCCTCAGTGACCTTGAAATTCTTCCTCGGTGACCTTGGCCTCCCTCAGCGTCCTTGAACTACTCTCTTTGCCTCCTTTTTCTCCCTCAGTGACCTTGAAATTCTTCCTCAGTGGCCTATTCTTCCCTCCGCGACTTTGGACTGCTCCCTCAGCGACCGTTTCCTACCTCGATGCCCTTGAAATGCGACCTCAGCGGCCTATTCCTCCCTCCGCGAATTTTGGCTTCTCCCTCATCGACCTTTTCCTCCCTCGGCAATCTTGAAATGCTTGCTCAGTGACCTTGGCCTCCCTCCGCGTCCTTAAACTACTCCATCAGCCACCTTTTCCTCCCTCAGTGGCCTTGAAATTCTTCCTCAGTGACCTTGGCCTCTCACCGCGTCCTTGAACTTCTCTCTCAGAGACTTTTTCCTCCCTTGGCGACCTTGAAATACTCCCTCTGCCAACTTTTCCTCCCTCGGCGACCTTGAAACGCTTGCTCAGTGACCGTTGCCTCCCTCCGCGACTTTGAACTTTTTTTTTTTTTTTTTTTTTTTTTTTTTTTTTTTTTTTTTTTTTTTTTTTTTTTTTTTTTTCCCTACCTGACCTTTCGGTCATACGGGGTCGTGGTGGCAGTGGGGTATTACGCTGGGGTAGCGTGTGCCACTGCCACCAATAATCAACTCATTTATTTAAAAAGGTCTTATTTTACATGCCATGAGGGTTTATATTTCTGGGGACAATATTTCTGCTACTGTGGTGCAGCCCGGTGTGCGTTTGCACGCCTTAGGGCTGCACCTTGTCTGCTACTACGGAGCAGCCCGGTGCGCAGTTGCGCACCTTAGGGCTGCTCCTTATCCTCTCCATCCGTCCGGCCCTCCTGGTCAGCCGCATCCGTCCGGATCCCTTCTTCAGCTCCATCCGTCCGGATACTGGTCCAGCCCTCCTGGTCCACCGCATCCGTCCGGATCCTCTCACTGACTGCATCCGTCCGGAAGCCGGTCCAGCCTTCCCGGTCCACTGCCTCCGTCCGGGTCCCATCAGCCATCCTCAGGCTCGCCGACGTCGGGTGGTCTGGCCCTTCCCAGTGTGAAGTGCTCCGGGCCCACCACTTCCTTCCACCCGTATATGAAATCCTTGAAGAAGGGGTACACCTCCTCCTCCATCAGACGGGGGAAGTCCGACTCGGCGAGGGCGAAGATCCCAGTCTTTCTCGACAACCTGGCACGATGTCCTTCTACTGCGGTGCAGAATACGATGACGTGCTCTGCTGTTTCGGGGACTCCACAGGTGGGGCACCGGGGGTCTATGTCTTTTCCATGGCCGTGCAGTTTCCCCCGGAAACCTCCATGCCCTGTCAGCATCTGCGATACCCAATAGTCGGGGAGGACCCATCTCGCCTTCAATCTTGCTTGGACGGTGGGGAAGAACTTCCTCAAGGTAGCTCCCTTCTGGCTACCTACCCACCGTCTGTTCCATTCCTCGATGGTATCCTCCCTCAAGATCTTCTTCCATTGGTTGGGAGTCTCGCCGATCCTGTTACGGAGTCCCTCCGGAAGCGCGTCGAGCCCCTGCCTCTTCACATCGTACTTCGTTCTGTCCTCCTTGAGGACGAGGTCCAGGGGCATCGCTCCGGCCAGCACCTGCACCGCCTCGTGCGACACCGTTCTGTAGGTCTTCGTGACCCTGAGCAGAGCCAGTCTCTGGATCGTAGCCAGTCTCTTCCTCTGCAGCTGCGTGAGGTTTCGACTCCATGCCGGGGATGCGTACCTCAGAATGCCCATGACCACACCCTTGTAGATGGTCATCGTAGCTGGGTATCTGAGGCCCCAAAACGCACCCCCGATTCTACACAAACCATTTACAGACAGGGTCACCCTATCCTTGAGGTACTCTAGGTGAGGGGTGACGTCGAAGTTTCTCCTCATCCTCACTCCGAGGTATGTCACCTCCTCACCCATCCTCACTCTCTGGCCGCCTATATCCAGTATTATAGGATGTGCCCTGTCTGTGGAGCCTCTGACGAGCATGGCCTGAGTTTTGGCCGCGGCCATGCTCAGCTTCCTCCTCACGCACCATTCCGCTACGAGACTGGCGCACCTCTCCGCCTGCGTTTTCAGCCTGGCTCTGCTATCCTCGGCCACTATGACCGCCAGGTCGTCGACGTAGGCCGTGGCAAGGAACCCTCTCTCTTCCAGTTCCCCCAGCAGCTGGTCGAAGACGAGCTTCCAAAGGGCCGGACCCAGGACAGAGCCCTGTGGACAGCCTCTCTCGATCCTTCGCTCTACCTCGTAGTAGCTACCTCTAATCCTCACGCTCCTTTCGCTGAGGTAACCACTCACGAGGGAGTACAAGTTGCTGGGGGTGTCGTATTCCTGCAGCCGTTGGAGCACGTAGGGCCACCATACACTGTCAAAGGCGGAGGATATGTCAAAGAGGATTAACATGACATACTTCTCCGCCCTCTCCTCCACGTCCCTACGCACTCTCAACAGCGCGTCTGTGGTTCCCTTGCCACGGGTCGAGCCGAACTGCCGTGGATGGCTAGCTGCGCTGAGGATCGGGCGAAGTCGTGCGACCATCAGGTGTTCAAGGACTTTACTGATGACAGGGAGGAGGCATATCGGCCTATACGCCTTAGGCGATTCCTTGTCCTTCCCTCCTCCCTTGTAGAGCAGTCTCAGGTCTGCGGTCCTCCACTTGCTCGGAAAGTACCCCTTATCCAAGCACTCGTTGAATATCCGGAGGAGCTCGTCCTCTACGTACGGGGTACTGTTCCTGAGGATCGCCGCATCTATCCCATCCAGTCCTGGAGCTCTCCCGATCCTCTGCTTCTCCACGGCCAGTCGAAGGTCCCATATGTCCCATGGTGGGCATAGGTCGGTACCTGGCGGGTATACCGTGGTGCGTCTCACCATGGCGTCTGCCTCGCTGTCCTGGGACGGGTCATCCCTGGGGTATGTGAAGTCCACGTACATTGACGCGGCCTCCTCAAGGGTGGTCGCCTGGGCTACACCCACTCTGAGGGAAGCCATCATCGTGAGTGGCTTCACCTTGCCCAGTGCCACCCTGTACGGTATTCCCCAGGGGTTCTTCTCCGTCTCTTCAACGATGAATTCGTCCCAGGACCTTTTCTTCTGGTGACGCACTCCGTTTCGGTACACCCTATACCTACGCTTGGTCTCCTCGCGGAGTGCAGGTCTCGACTCGTCGTCTCTGCACTCCTGGTACCTACGCCTTGCCCTATAGTACTCCCTCTTCAGTTGGGTTAGGGCCGGCGTCCACCATGGGACCGGACGTACTCTCGCCTTCCGACGGCGGAGGGATGCACTCGCCGCTTCTGTGATGGCGCCCGTCAGCATTGCCACCCTGTGGTCAATTCCTGACTCCACCTCCATCGGCGCCATCTCTTCCCACTCTCTGTCGGCGAGTACGCTTTCCAGCTCACTGGAGAAGGCCCTCCAATCCGCCGCTCGGGTCACGAAGCCCTTTTCTATCTCCAGGGCATTCCCGCCTTCCTCCTGCACCACACTGAAGGCGATGACCCGGTGGTCGGAGCTCGTGTCAGACCGTAGGGTCCAGTCCGCAATGCGCCGCGCCATTGTAGTGCTGGCGAGTGTCACGTCTATCCAACTCTGGCCCCTCGCTCCAACGAACGTTGGGCCAGAGGGCTCGTTAACAACCACGAGCTGACACCTCGCCAGGCCGTCCTCCACTACTCTTCCTCTGGCGTCTGTGCGAACCGAACCCCAGGCCGTGCTCCACGAATTCGTGTCAGAACAGACTATCGCGTTCTTGTATCTCTGCGCGATAGCCTCCACGGCAGCTATGCTATCCTCGGCATTAGCCGGTCTCGGCGCCATGTAAGTGGACGCGAGGGCGAATGTGATGGCCCCCCATCTCACATGACATGCCGCCTGATCTGCCGTGGTGAAATTCTTCAGTTCCATCACGTCGAGGGCTGGATTAACAATCACTATCGCCGCTCTGGGCCTCCTCTCACCACTGCTCAGAGCGACCACCCTCGACGCTACACCGAATCCTGCGACCACATTGTTCTGACACCATGGCTCCTGGATCGCCATGATGTCGACACTACGGGCGAGAGTACGTAACTCGTCGGCGACCATTCTTCTTCGGCCCATATTGACCTGCAATATCTGCAGCCTAGGCATATCGCGTTCTCTTCGCCAACACTTCCATGTTCCTGAGGTGGATGGGGCACTCCTTGCTTCCCATCACGTGCTGGGCCTCCTTCCCTCCTCTCTTCTCCGCCTTGCAGTTCCTGCAGCAGGGCGCCATCCCTCTCTTCCTCTCCGGGCACTCGTTGGCTTTGTGCCCGGTCTCGGTGCACCACCTGCACGCAACGTCCTTCGTGCAGGTCCTGGCAGGATGGCCATACTCCTGGCATCGTAGGCAGAGAAGGGGGTCAAGGTAGTCCCTAATCGTGAGGCTCCACCACCCTCCACTCACATCCGCCTCAGTCAGGCTCATGAGGGCGAACCTCATACTTGGGTGCGTCTCCAGGACCCAAGACTTGGTCGCACTCCTCCTAGTGGTGGTGGAGAAGCAGGGTCGGAGCCAGTCTCTCCGCTTCTTCTCTTCGCACTCTATGCTCAGTTTCCCCCAAAGGAACCTCTCCAGCATGGCCTCGTCCCATTGGTTAGGCACACCCTTGACCTCCACTCGAGGCCTCCGGGTCATGGCCAGTTTGGCTTCTAGGCCTCTCTCTCCGAGCTTTCCCCACTCCAGGAGTTTCCTAGCCTGCTCCGGCCCCTCGGTCTTGAACAGCACGGCGCCTCCCTGGGTCACCTTCACCATCCTGACTTCAGCGCCGACCTCACTCAGCTCCTCCTGGGTGGGGAACTGCTCAAAGATCCTCCCGGTATCCCATTTTTGTCCCTCAGCCGGGTCCTTCCCCTTCACCGTGATGTAGGTGGCGGACGCCTTAGGAACCACCGCTGAGACCCGGCTTAGGACATCGGCGAAGGTCAGCCTCTTCCCCGGCTTCTCCGGCTTCTTCTGCTCCTGCTTCTTCTGCTCCTTCTCAGGGTCCTCCAGTTGGATCCTCACTTTCTTCTTTTTCTTCTTGACGACCACGAAGGGCTCCTCTTCCTCCTCCTCCGTGTCGTCAAGCATGTTTCTTCCCCGGCAAATCGGGGTCCGGGACTTGCGCTGAGGCATCGGCGCGGGTGCCAGCCCCTCATATTTCTTCTGGACGCCGGACGGCCCCGCCTCTCCCAGGACTGGTCCTGGTCCTGCCTTCCTGGGTATCCCTCTTCTTTCTTCGGCCCTCTTGGCCGCTACGTAGCGGAGGACCTCCCCCTCCTCTTCCGTCATCCGAATTTGGTCGATCATTTCTTCGACCTTGTTAAGAGTCGGGGAAACCCAGACTCTTTTCTTCTCTTCGTACTGGGCCCCAATACTGTCGCCGATTGCCTGCGCGACCATGGGGGCCACTATCTGAGAGACCTTTCGGGAGATCGTCTCATGGATCTCATCCATCGAGAGGGTCTCCCTTACCGCTCTCTTTATCATCTCCGCTAGTCCTCCCTGCCTCTCTTGCAGGACCACGACCATATCTCGGACCTCCATAATTTTCAAGTTTATGAAGGCCTGCTGGTCCTTATTTATCTTGGTCTTTGTCCTCAGGTACTCCCTGAGGCCCTCTGCAATTTTGGTCGCCTTTTCCGACAGAGTCGGTTCTTCGTCCTCTTCGTCTGCTAGAGGTGGCGTCTCCTTGGTTGGACGTTTCCTTTTGCTCTTTGGCATCTGGAATGGGCTGACCTTTGACCCGGCCACCTCGTCCGAGTCATCTTCAAGGACAACATCCGTCCCCTTCTCTCCTGTGATGTTTTCCACCTCCTGATCCCCCTTCTGGGGATTCTCCTTGGCCGCCATCTTGTCCGCCATTTTGTTGGCCTCCTGGCCCACTTCTTCCTTCTTTTCCTCAATGGGATATTTTTTTGTAGCCTCATCCACCTCCATACCGAGTTGGACCTCCATCTCTCCCTTCCTTCGGGTGGTCATCCCGAGAACCCCTTTTTACGTAATAAATTACGCAAAAGATGGGTTTTCAGGTTGGGTCTCGCCCTGTTCGTAGAGCTGTCTCCAAATTTCGGTCTTTGCCACACTTTTACAAACAAATACCGACACCACTGAGGATTCTTGTCCACACACAAATATACAAGGGATTTTGAAAAACTCAAAATTTGAGCCAGAAGGAAAAATTTTTGTTATAAAAATTTTTCCTTCTTCCTGTCCACCGTGAGTCCCGGCTCGCACGTGTGTCCCTCGGGACTCACCCACGCACTCCCGTACTCTCCAGGACGCACAAACTTGCGGAAAAGGGGAAAAACACCTCTTACCTGGACGGAGTTCTGAAGGCGACTGCTCTCAACTAGCTCTGACAAAGGTGGGGGTAATCCTCAGGAACGCTTCAACGTAGGTCCGTCCTCTATGAAAGTCTGGAGCCTACTCCCGCGACTTTGAACTACTCCCCCTGCCACCTTTCCCTCCCTCAGCGACCTTGAAATGCTCTCTCAGCGATATTTTTTTCCTCTACGACCTTGAATATCTCCCTCAGAAACCTTTTTCTCCCTCAGTGACCTTGAAATTCTTCCTTAGTGACCTTGGCCTCTCACCTCGTCCTTGAACCACTCTCTGAGCCACCGTTTCCTCCCTAAGTGACCTTGAAATACTTCCTCGGTGACCTTGGCCGCCCTCCGCGTCCTTGAACTACTCCGTTTGCCTCCTTTTTCTCCCTCAGTGACCTTGAAATTCTTCCTCAGTGGCCTATTCTTCCCTCCGCGACCTTGGACTGCTCCCTCAGCGACCTTTTCCTACTTCGGCAACCTTTTCCTCCCTCGGCAACCTTGAAATCCTCCTTCAGTGACCTTGGCCTCCCTCCGCGTTCTTAAACAACTCCATCAGCCACCTTTTCCTCCCTCGGCGACCTTGAAATGCACCCTCGGAGATCTTTTTTCCCCCTACGATCTTGGCCTGCTACCTCAGAAACATTTTCCTCCCTCGGCGACCTTGAAATACTTCCTCAGTGACCTTGGTCTCCCTGCGCGTCCTTGAACTACTCCCTCAGATACCTTTTCCTCCCTAGGTGACCTTGAAATGCTCCTTCAGCGGCCAATTCCTCCCTCTCTGACCTTGGCCTGCTCCCTTAGCGACCTACTCCTCCCTCGGCAACTTTGAAATGCTTCCTCAGTGACCTTGGCCTCTCTCCTCGTCCTTTAACTACTCCCTCTGCCAACTTTTCCTCCCTCGGCGACCTTGAAATACTTCCTCAGTGACCTTGGCCTTCCTCCGCGTCCTTGAACTACTCCCTCTGCCAAATTTTCCTCCCTCGGCGACCTTGAAAAACTTCCTCAGTGACCTTGGCCTTCCTCCGCGTCCTTGAACTACTCCCTCAGCCACATTTTCCTCCCTCGGCGACCTTGAAATGCTCTCTCAGCGATCTTTTTTCTCTCTACGAACTTGGCCTGCTCCCTCAGCCACCGTTTCCTCCCTCAGTGACCTTGAAATACTTCCTCGGTGACCTTGGCCTCCCTCCGCGTCCTTGAACTACTCCCTTTGCCTCCTTTTTCTCCCTCAGTGACCTTGAAATTCTTCCTCAGTGGCCTATTCTTCCCTCCGCGAGCTTGGAATGCTCCCTCAGCGACCTTTTCCTACCTCGGCAACCTTTTCCTACCTCGGCAACCTTTTCCTCCCTCGGCGACCTTGAAATGCACCCTCGGAGATCTTTTTTCCCTCTACGATCTTGGCCTGCCACCTCAGAAACCTTTTCCTCCCTCGGCGACCTTGAAATACTTCCTCAGTGACCTTGGTTTCCCTGCGCGTCCTTGAACTACTCCCTCAGCCACCTTTTACTCCCTCGGCGACCTTGAAATGTTCCCTTGACGATCTTTTTTCCCTCTTCGACCTTGGCCTGCTCCCTCAGATACCTTTTCCTCCCTAGGTGACCTTGAAATGCTCCTTCAGCGGCCAATTCCTCCCTCCCTGACCTTGGCCTGCTCCCTTAGCGACCTATTCCTCCCTCGGCAACCTTGAAATGCTTCCTCAGTGACCTTGGCCTCTCTCCTCGTCCTTTAACTACTCCCTCTGCCAACTTTTCCTCCCTCGGCGACCTTGAAATACTTCCTCAGTGACCTTGGCCTTCCTCCGCGTCCTTGAACTACTCCCTCTGCCAAATTTTCCTCCCTCGGCGACCTTGAAAAACTTCCTCAGTGACCTTGGTTTCCCTGCGCGTCCTTGAACTACTCCCTCAGCCACCTTTTACTCCCTCGGCGACCTTGAAATGTTCCCTTGACGATCTTTTTTCCCTCTTCGACCTTGGCCTGCTCCCTCAGATACCTTTTCCTCCCTAGGTGACCTTGAAATGCTCCTTCAGCGGCCAATTCCTCCCTCCCTGACCTTGGCCTGCTCCCTTAGCGACCTATTCCTCCCTCGGCAACCTTGAAATGCTTCCTCAGTGACCTTGGCCTCTCTCCTCGTCCTTTAACTACTCCCTCTGCCAACTTTTCCTCCCTCGGCGACCTTGAAATACTTCCTCAGTGACCTTGGCCTTCCTCCGCGTCCTTGAACTACTCCCTCTGCCAAATTTTCCTCCCTCGGCGACCTTGAAATGCTCTCTCAGCGATCTTTTTTCTCTCTACGAACTTGGCCTGCTCCCTCAGCCACCTTTACCACCCTCAGTGACCTTGAAATTCTTCCTCAGTGACCTTGGCCTCTCACCGCGTCCTTGAACTTCTCTCTCAGAGACTTTTTCCTCCCTTGGCGACCTTGAAATACTCCCTCTGCCAACTTTTCCTCCCTCGGCGACCTTGAAATGCTTTCTCAGCGATCTTTTTTCCCTCTACGACCTTGAACTTCTCCCTCAGAAACCTTTTCCTCCCTCGCCGACTTTGAAATGCTCCCTCAGCGATCTTTTTTCTCCCTACGAACTTGGCCTGCTCCCTCAGCCACCTTTACCTCCCTCAGTGACCTTGAAATTCTTCCTCGGTGACCTTGGCCTCCCTCAGCGTCCTTGAACTACTCCCTTTGCCTCCTTTTTCTCCCTCAGTGACCTTGAAATTCTTCCTCAGTGGCCTATTCTTCCCTCCGCGACTTTGGACTGCTCCCTCAGCGACCGTTTCCTAACTCGATGCCCTTGAAATGCGACCTCAGCGGCCTATTCCTCCCTCCGCGAATTTGGGCTTCTCCCTCATCGACCTTTTCCTCCCTCGGCAATCTTGAAATGCTTGCTCAGTGACCTTGGCCTCCCTCCGCGTCCTTAAACTACTCCATCAGCCACCTTTTCCTCCCTCAGTGGCCTTGAAATTCTTCCTCAGTGACCTTGGCCTCTCACCGCGTCCTTGAACTTCTCTCTCAGAGACTTTTTCCTCCCTTGGCGACCTTGAAATACTCCCTCTGCCAACTTTTCCTCCCTCGGCGACCTTGAAATGCTTTCTCAGCGATCTTTTTTCCCTCTACGACCTTGAACTTCTCCCTCAGAAACCTTTTCCTCCCTCGCCGACTTTGAAATGCTCCCTCAGCGATCTTTTTTCTCTCTACGAACTTGGCCTGCTCCCTCAGCCACCTTTACCTCCCTCAGTGACCTTGAAATTCTTCCTCGGTGACCTTGGCCTCCCTCAGCGTCCTTGAACTACTCCCTTTGCCTCCTTTTTCTCCCTCAGTGACCTTGAAATTCTTCCTCAGTGGCCTATTCTTCCCTCCGCGACTTTGGACTGCTCCCTCAGCGACCGTTTCCTACCTCGATGCCCTTGAAATGCGACCTCAGCGGCCTATTCCTCCCTCCGCGAATTTGGGCTTCTCCCTCATCGACCTTTTCCTCCCTCGGCAATCTTGAAATGCTTGCTCAGTGACCTTGGCCTCCCTCCGCGTCCTTAAACTACTCCATCAGCCACCTTTTCCTCCCTCAGTGGCCTTGAAATTCTTCCTCAGTGACCTTGGCCTCTCACCGCGTCCTTGAACTTCTCTCTCAGAGACTTTTTCCTCCCTTGGCGACCTTGAAATACTCCCTCTGACAACTTTTCCTCCCTCGGCGACCTTGAAATGCTTTCTCAGCGATCTTTTTTCCCTCTACGACCTTGAACTTCTCCCTCAGAAACCTTTTCCTCCCTCGCCGACTTTGAAATGCTCCCTCAGCGATCTTTTTTCTCTCTACGAACTTGGCCTGCTCCCTCAGCCACCTTTACCTCCCTCAGTGACCTTGAAATTCTTCCTCGGTGACCTTGGCCTCCCTCAGCGTCCTTGAACTACTCCCTTTGCCTCCTTTTTCTCCCTCAGTGACCTTGAAATTCTTCCTCAGTGGCCTATTCTTCCCTCCGCGACTTTGGACTGCTCCCTCAGCGACCGTTTCCTACCTCGATGCCCTTGAAATGCGACCTCAGCGGCCTATTCCTCCCTCCGCGAATTTGGGCTTCTCCCTCATCGACCTTTTCCTCCCTCGGCAATCTTGAAATGCTTGCTCAGTGACCTTGGCCTCCCTCCGCGTCCTTAAACTACTCCATCAGCCACCTTTTCCTCCCTCAGTGGCCTTGAAATTCTTCCTCAGTGACCTTGGCCTCTCACCGCGTCCTTGAACTTCTCCCTCAGAGACCTTTTCCTTCCTTGGCGACCTTGAAATACTCCCTCTGCCAACTTTTCCTCCCTCGGCGACCTTGAAATGCTTTCTCAGCGAGCTTTTTTCCCTCTACGACCTTGAACTTCTCCCTCAGAAACCTTTTCCTCCCTCACCGACCTTGAAATGCTCCCTCAGCGATCTTTTTTCTCTCTACGAACTTGGCCTGCTCCCTCAGCCACCTTTTCCTCCCTCAGTGACCTTGAAATTCTTCCTCGGTGACCTTGGCCTCCCTCAGCGTCCTTGAACTACTCCCTTTGCCTCCTTTTTCTCCCTCAGTGACCTTGAAATTCTTCCTCAGTGGCCTATTTTTCCCTCCGCGACTTTGGACTGCTCCCTCAGCGACCGTTTCCTACCTCGATGCCCTTGAAATGCGACCTCAGCGGCCTATTCCTCCCTCCGCGAATTTGGGCTTCTCCCTCATCGACCTTTTCCTCCCTCGGCAATCTTGAAATGCTTGCTCAGTGACCTTGGCCTCCCTCCGCGTCCTTAAACTACTCCATCAGCCACCTTTTCCTCCCTCAGTGGCCTTGAAATTCTTCCTCAGTGACCTTGGCCTCTCACCGCGTCCTTGAACTTCTCCCTCAGAGACCTTTTCCTTCCTTGGCGACCTTGAAATACTCCCTCTGCCAACTTTTCCTCCCTCGGCGACCTTGAAATGCTTTCTCAGCGAGCTTTTTTCCCTCTACGACCTTGAACTTCTCCCTCAGATACCTTTTCCCCCCTCGGCAACCTTGAAACGCTTGCTCAGTGACCTTTGCCTACCTCCGCGACTTTGAACTACTCCCCCTGCCACCTTTCCCTCCCTCAGCGACCTTGAAATGCTCTCTCAGCGATATTTTTTTCCTCTACGACCTTGAATATCTCCCTCAGAAACCTTTTTCTCCCTCAGTGACCTTGAAATTCTTCCTTAGTGACCTTGGCCTCTCACCTCGTTCTTGAACCACTCTCTGAGCCACCGTTTCCTCCCTAAGTGACCTTGAAATACTTCCTCGGTGACCTTGGCCGCCCTCCGCGTCCTTGAACTACTCCGTTTGCCTCCTTTTTCTCCCTCAGTGACCTTGAAATTCTTCCTCAGTGGCCTATTCTTCCCTCCGCGACCTTAGACTGCTCCCTCAGCGACCTTTTCCTACCTCGGCAACCTTTTCCTCCCTCGGCAACCTTGAAATGCTCCTTCAGTGACCTTGGCCTCCCTCCGCGTCCTTAAACAACTCCATCAGCCACCTTTTCCTCCCTCGGCGACCTTGAAATGCACCCTCGGAGATCTTTTTTCTCCCTACGATCTTGGCCTGCTACCTCTGAAACCTTTTCCTCCCTCGGCGACCTTGAAATACTTCCTCAGTGACCTTGGTCTCCCTGCGCGTCCTTGAACTACTCCCTCAGCCACCTTTTACTCCCTCGGCGACCTTGAAATGTTCCCTTGACGATCTTTTTTCCCTCTACGACCTTGGCCTGCTCCCTCAGATACCTTTTCCTCCCTCAGTGACCTTGAAATTTTTGCTCAGTGACCTTGGCCTCTCTCCGCGTCCTTAAACTACTCCATCAGCCACCTTTTCCTCCCTCAGTGGCCTTGAAATTCTTCCTCGGTGACCTTGGCCTCCCTCCGCGTCCTTGAACTACTCCCTTTGCCTCCTTTTTCTCCCTCAGTGACCTTGAAAATCTTCCTCAGTGGCCTATTCTTCCCTCCGCGACCTTGGAATGCTCCCTCAGCGACCTTTTCCTACCTCGGCAACCTTTTCCTCCCTCGGCAACCTTGAAATGCTCCTTCAGTGACCTTGGCCTCCCTCCGCGTATTTAAACTACTCCATCAGCCACCTTTTCCTCCCTCGGCGACCTTCAAATGCACCCTCGGAGATCTTTTTTCCCCCTACGATCTTGGCCTGCTACCTCAGAAACCTTTTCCTCCCTCGGCGACCTTGAAATACTTCCTCAGTGACCTTGGTTTCCCTGCGCGTCCTTGAACTACTCCCTCAGCCACCTTTTACTCCCTCGGCGACCTTGAAATGTTCCCTTGACGATCTTTTTTCCCTCTACGACCTTGGCCTGCTCCCTCAGATACCTTTTCCTCCCTAGGTGACCTAGAAATGCTCCTTCAGCGGCCAATTCCTCCCTCCCTGACCTTGGCCTGCTCCCTTAGCGACCTATTCCTCCCTCGGCAACCTTGAAATGCTTCCTCAGTGACCTTGGCCTCTCTCCTCGTCCTTTAACTACTCCCTCTGCCAACTTTTCCTCCCTCGGCGACCTTGAAATACTTCCTCAGTGACCTTGGCCTTCCTCCGCGTCCTTGAACTACTCCCTCTGCCAAATTTTCCTCCCTCGGCGACCTTGAAATGCTCTCTCAGCGATCTTTTTTCTCTCTACGAACTTGGCCTGCTCACTCAGCCACCTTTACCACCCTCAGTGACCTTGAAATTCTTCCTCAGTGACCTTGGCCTCTCACCGCGTCCTTGAACTTCTCTCTCAGAGACTTTTTCCTCCCTTGGCGACCTTGAAATACTCCCTCTGCCAACTTTTCCTCCCTCGGCGACCTTGAAATGCTTTCTCAGCGATCTTTTTTCCCTCTACGACCTTGAACTTCTCCCTCAGAAACCTTTTCCTCCCTCGCCGACTTTGAAATGCTCCCTCAGCGATCTTTTTTCTCTCTACGAACTTGGCCTGCTCCCTCAGCCACCTTTACCTCCCTCAGTGACCTTGAAATTCTTCCTCGGTGACCTTGGCCTCCCTCAGCGTCCTTGAACTACTCCCTTTGCCTCCTTTTTCTCCCTCAGTGACCTTGAAATTCTTCCTCAGTGGCCTATTCTTCCCTCCGCGACTTTGGACTGCTCCCTCAGCGACCGTTTCCTACCTCGATGCCCTTGAAATGCGACCTCAGCGGCCTATTCCTCCCTCCGCGAATTTGGGCTTCTCCCTCATCGACCTTTTCCTCCCTCGGCAATCTTGAAATGCTTGCTCAGTGACCTTGGCCTCCCTCCGCGTCCTTAAACTACTCCATCAGCCACCTTTTCCTCCCTCAGTGGCCTTGAAATTCTTCCTCAGTGACCTTGGCCTCTCACCGCGTCCTTGAACTTCTCCCTCAGAGACCTTTTCCTTCCTTGGCGACCTTGAAATACTCCCTCTGCCAACTTTTCCTCCCTCGGCGACCTTGAAATGCTTTCTCAGCGAGCTTTTTTCCCTCTACGACCTTGAACTTCTCCCTCAGAAACCTTTTCCTCCCTCACCGACCTTGAAATGCTCCCTCAGCGATCTTTTTTCTCTCTACGAACTTGGCCTGCTCCCTCAGCCACCTTTACCTCCCTCAGTGACCTTGAAATTCTTCCTCGGTGACCTTGGCCTCCCTCAGCGTCCTTGAACTACTCCCTTTGCCTCCTTTTTCTCCCTCAGTGACCTTGAAATTCTTCCTCAGTGGCCTATTTTTCCCTCCGCGACTTTGGACTGCTCCCTCAGCGACCGTTTCCTACCTCGATGCCCTTGAAATGCGACCTCAGCGGCCTATTCCTCCCTCCGCGAATTTGGGCTTCTCCCTCATCGACCTTTTCCTCCCTCGGCAATCTTGAAATGCTTGCTCAGTGACCTTGGCCTCCCTCCGCGTCCTTAAACTACTCCATCAGCCACCTTTTCCTCCCTCAGTGGCCTTGAAATTCTTCCTCAGTGACCTTGGCCTCTCACCGCGTCCTTGAACTTCTCCCTCAGAGACCTTTTCCTTCCTTGGCGACCTTGAAATACTCCCTCTACCAACTTTTCCTCCCTCGGCGACCTTGAAATGCTTTCTCAGCGAGCTTTTTTCCCTCTACGACCTTGAACTTCTCCCTCAGAAACCTTTTCCTCCCTCGCCGACCTTGAAATGCTCCCTCAGCGATCTTTTTTCTCTCTGCGAACTTGGCCTGCTCCCTCAGCCACCTTTACCTCCCTCAGTGACCTTGAAATTCTTCCTCAGTGACCTTGGCCTCTCACCGCGTCCTTGAACCACTCCCTCAGCCACCGTTTCCTCCCTCAGTGACCTTGAAATACTTCCTCGGTGACCTTGGCCTCCCTCCGCGTCCTTAAACTACTCCCTCAGCCTCCTTTTTCTCCCTCAGTGACCTTGAAATTCTTCCTCAGTGGCCTATTCTTACCTCCACGACCTTGACCTGCTCCCTCAGCCGCCTTTTCCTCCCTCGGCGATCTTATTTCTCTCTACGACCTTGAACTTCTCCCTCAGAAACCTTTTACTCCCTCGCCGACTTTGAAATGCTCCCTCGGCGATCTTTTTTCCCTCTACGACCTTGGCCTGTTCCCTCAGAAACCTTTTCCTCCCTCGGCGACCTTGAAATACGTCCTTGACCTACTCCTTCAGCGACCTTTGCCTTCCTTCACGATCTTGACCTTCTCCCTCAGCGAACTTGACCGGCTCCTACAGCGCCCTTTTCCTCCCTGCGCGACCTTTTTCTCCCTCGGCGACCTTGAAAGGCTCCCTTAGTGACCTTGGTCTCCCTCCGCGATCTTGAAATGCCCACTCAGCGACCTTTTATTCCTCTACGACCTTGACCTCCCTCAGAAACCTTTTCCTCCCTCGACGACTTTGACATGATCCCTCAGCGATCTTGACTTGCTCCCACAGCGTCCTTTTCCTCCCTCGGCGACCTTGACCTTCTCCATCAGTGACCTTGGCCTCCCTCGGCGACCTTTTCCTCCCTCCAATACCCTGGCCTCGTTCCGCGATGATATTTTCAAATACGCCTAATTGCACATACACAACATAGAGCAACCATGAAAAATATGAGCTTTAAAGACTTTATCGTTCTTGAGATACTTGATTGCTAATTCAGTCAGAAAAACAGTGGAATATTTCTATTATATTGATAATTCAATTAGCTTTCTTTAAAATGACAACCTGTGTGTGTGTGCATGAAATGCATAATTTTCGAATTATTTAAAAAAAAAGAAAATTAAAATTGAATATGCTTCCATGGGAGTCTGCGCTGAAAACATGGATACAATGCCCAATATACTTTTATACATTGTTTTTATATTTTTAGTATTTTTGCTAATACTGGCCCAGCTTAGATGTTTTAGTTTTGTATAGAATTTAGTTATCTTTCAAATGAGTACCTATAGTTTTCCAGTAGATGTATAGTTTTTGAGTTATTCATGAATCTAACTTTTTCTTAGGCTTTAGAAATAATTTTTAACCACTTAGATCTACGATTTTTTTAAAACTCAGCCTGCCTATTGCCTTCGCGCAAGTGCAAGCAATGAGTTGACGAAGTTTCATTGCAATCGGATGAACAGTTTGGCAGAGCATAGAAAACAAACAAACCCACATTAATTTGTAAATATAAGATTACATGGCTGGAAAGAAATATAGGATTATATGGCTTTTAAGAAGGGAAAATATTCGTCAGCGGTAGTACTAACCATATTCACTTCTACCTTACAAAATTAATAACAAAATGAACACAATTTTTATTTTTCCACCCCAGGACTTTAATTTTTTTTCAATAGTCGTTTATTAATCGAATTCATTCCTTAACATCCATAGAAGCAAGAGATTACATCAGGCAGTTAGTATGCAATAGGAATTCCAAAATGTCTCTTGTCTATTTTGCAAAATCTTTGAATTATCGCAAAAAATTTGGTATTGTATTGACGATTTTCAATAGGTTTTGAAATGTTAAAAAATTAACAAATTTTCACTTACAACAGAGAGAGCCTCCTAAATGCAAAAAAGTAGATTTCTAAAATAAATTAATAAGAGAGTTATCGAAAATTCACTGCTCATGTAAATTACAACTTTCATAATAGTTAAAACGAAATGTAGTCAATGTTTATACTTGGTAAATGCTATGTGATATATTGCTCACATTTTTATATTTATTTTCAGAAGCTTCCTTGATTATATGAATACACTCAATTTTCTCAAGTAGAAATAATTCCACATGAGATATATTGCTGTCCGCTGTGAGAAATACAAAGCTCATTCATTAACTGCAATATGGATTAGATTTGCTATTACTGACATTTTTTTCTACATGTAGCAAGAGGAATGAATTACTGATATATCATGAATAAAATATTTTTGGAATGAACTAATAATGGAAAACTAATGATTCAATGTCAGCTGAAAGTTCAATACAAAAATAAATAATAGATTTAACTAACCATAAATATCCATCCACTTTAGTACATATATTAAATATACATTTCATACTTTATGACCCATAAGTTGGTGTATTGTTATATTCACTAATTAAAGAGTTAAATAAAAAAAGCATTTAGCTACTTATAAACTAGGAACAACTCGTTAAACTGTTTGGCATAAGTTAAAACTTAGCCTTAAGAAGAATAAGGATAAAATAAAATTCATAAATAATTGCTTCAACTTTATATTAATTAAAATAACATTCACATAGGTTTTTGTTTTAATTATGGATTAAATA
Source organism: Rhaphigaster nebulosa (assembly GCA_948150685.1). Classification (NCBI taxonomy): domain Eukaryota; kingdom Metazoa; phylum Arthropoda; class Insecta; order Hemiptera; family Pentatomidae; genus Rhaphigaster; species Rhaphigaster nebulosa. The sequence continues at coordinate 1,469,354 of OX411311.1, forward strand.
AATTTTCCCCAAAGCTAAAACATTTTAATATATATAACACAGACGATACTGACTAGCGGGACCTAGTGTCATTGGTCTAACAATCTCAATATTTTTTTTTAACTTTTCTTCATTAACAAAATACTTTTTACATGCGATTTTATAATACAATAAGTACACATAGCCTGTCGTAAGCTATTTTTTAAACATTTAAAAAAATTTCAATTTTATACAATTATAAGCATTACACATATATATTCTTTTTTTTTTTTATTGTTTTACAAATTAGTAATAAAATCAATATTCGATCAACAGCAATACTTATAAACTTTGAAACACTTACACGCTATCATGTAATGATAATAACTGATAAGGGAACATTAGCTGAGTTATATGAACTTATAAGTTATATCTATTTACTGTTAACACTACTATTTCAAAAACTTAAAAAATTAAATAAAAAGGTAAAACTATTGAATAGTAAAACTGACTTGCAATACATCAAAACTGAAATTGATTAATAATACAGCTTTTAAATTTGGTCAACATTTTTACTTTCACTTACCTGTATATGAAACACATGGTAAAGGAAAATATTGCAACTGTGAAAAATTATTTAAATGTGAATTTTAAACAGATATAAACGTTTTAAGATCCCTTAATCAACTCTCACAAAATGGTTTCCGTGTCTGTATGTGACAAGTTGGAAAAACTGCACCCCTTCTCTAAACATGAAATTTTATCAACATACATCGATAGAAATTGACAATCCATATCAATGATGAGCTGGTTTTGGCGAATAGAGGGCCACTGGTATCTGTTCGATAGTTTTACCCAAAACAACATATGCTTAGCTTCTTTGTATAACATTAGTACTTTCACAATAAGCAGACATGAAACTCTAAAATGCATAGATTAACCATATTAAAATTGTTATTGTATCAATATGAATAGTCTATGCTAACATATTTATAACACATTTACAGGAATGTTTTTGACAGTTTGTACATGTTTTAGATAATTACAAACCTCTTCGGCCTGGTATCCTCTCAATTCTCTGGCAACTCTGGTCATTTCCATCTTAAATCCATGAGTTTTAATTCAAAGATTTTTGGCATTATAGTTTTTTCTTACAAATGATACATTTATTTTTCATAGGTGCATGAGCTTAAAATGGACAATTTTATTAATCATTTTCAAATAAATCAAAAATACTAATATTAGCAAGAACAAATGGATATCAATTCATGTTGATCGAACCCTGTTGTTACCAGACAAAAGAGGTCTTTAAAACTTATAATTAATTACATTAAGAACTAACACATCTTAATATTTCTTCAGTTTTAGGAGAATTAATTTTCGTTATAAAATTAATATTATTAGCTAATTTTCAATGATATACTAGTAAGAGATTTTCATAAAATGAAACCATTTCTTTCACCTTTGAGTAACAAAGGATAACTGCATATCCTTTCATATCATATGTTTTGTTATCAATCTTTGTACAAAGAATAACAAATCACAGAGAAATAAATTCTTGAAGAATGGATCAATTAAAAAGTTGTCTCGCCTTGAAAAAACACTGTGAACATTTTTTTCAGATGTTATTCAAATAATCATTAAGAGGCTTTGCACTCTAATCCACCCTTTAACAAAGAAGAGTTAAACAACTATTCTACAGCGATAATTGTATTTTTTCCTTAAATTTTTAATAGAAAAAAAGAAGGAAATTATTTCTTATTAAAATATTATTATTACATGATTACTAGTGCAAATTAATTACCAATCCATTAAATTTTTAATGCTTGGAATTAAAATTTTTTTAAATTTATATCCTCAAATTTCATAATTTTGGAGTTAAAATCTTATAGAATATCGAAACCTTAGAGTAGAAATGTACTATGTCTGTTCCTTACGGTTTATGGAAAACTCCATGTAAAGCTTTGATAAATGCATTATTCGAAGAATGCAGCTAAATGTCTTTTGGTATTTATTAATTACAGACCAAAAACTTAGTAAATAACAAAAGACATTGAACTGCATTACTGGAGCGCACATCAAAGCTTTACTTTGAGTTTTCCAAAAGTAGTAAGGAACGGACATAGAACATTTTTGCTCTAAGGTATAACTAAGAAGTTATACTGATAAAACAGCAGATTTCATGTTTTGATATTAGATTATTATTAATATCACGAAACTGCACACCATCGACTAGTGTGACTTTGTATTTTAAAATCTTTTTTAGGTGCAAATATTGTTTTATTTGCTCAATTATCATTAATTTATCAACTTAACATAAAAAAGCTGTACCACTTTAACCCACGAAGGACTTTTGGTTTATTACTTGATGAGTAAGAACTGTTTCTCGACCAACGGTTATACAAGGAGGTGATGTGGTCAGTAACATCACTTAAGTGATAGGCTTTTATCACCTGAAACCAATGAACAGCCAGGTACCGACATTATAGAAGGTGCGTGTGACTCTAGAGTGTCTCCAGAATCGAGCCACTGCTGATATTACAGAATAAATAAATTATATGCTACAGTGGGACTCAAACTTGGGCTGGGATTTAAGTATTGAGTGCTTTACCCATCCAGCAGCCTACACAACTCCCATACCCTTAACATAACAAATGCTATAATTAATCAGAAGAGTAAATTTGGAGCGCAAAACTTATAGCAAAGTGGAAACTCGCTTAATGAGAAGTCACAAATGATCGCAGTGTTTATTTAAATAATTAAATCTTTAAAATGAGACAACTATAAGACATATTTAAATTAATACAGAAAAGGTTAGGACTTAAATTTAAAAAAAAATAAAACAATATTTTTTACAATTTAAACCTTAAATTAGTCTTATGTACATTATTCAACAAATTATATAAATTATGTGCAATGACAAGGCTGATATAAAAATTATCTTATCACATTACATTCAAATGTTAATTTCTATCAAAGAAACTAATAATCATTTTAACTATAAAAATAATAAAATATACAAGCGGTAAGTTACTTGTATAATAGAAAATAACCATTGGAAGAAAATTAGAACCTCAAGGTAACTTGTTCCAATAAGGGATATTTTCATCTCCTAAAATGTGTTTTTTATTTCTTTGTACAATTTAAAATGTTTCCAAATAAATAAATAAATGTTTAATTTACTTATATGCCAAAAATGTACAGTTAAACTCATCTTAGTGAGTGTTCCATTGCTATGGAAGTTCTGGCCAACAATATAGATTACAATGCATTTTTAATCTTTGTAATGATGAGTATATATGTATGTATATATATATATATATACATACATAATATGTGTGTGTGTGTGTGGAATAGTAAACTTATAACTTTAATAGGAGAAAAAAAAAAAAAAAAAAAATACCGCTCCTTTGCAAGTAGTGTCCTAACTCTAAATCAGCATTTTCTGGGAAAACAACTTTAAAATTTCCAAAGTCTCATTGTAAAAGGAAAAGAAGATTTGAAAGCTTGATTTTTAACTATATTTAAGATATTATGTCTCAAGATGTAGATTTAAAGATTTGACAAAGATAAGATGATAAAGAGAAACCTCTTTTGAGGTTATAATAAATTCTTTTTGAGTTAGGATATATATATATATATATATATGAAAAACACTCTCTGTCATTCAGGTTTGAAATTAGAGAAATGACGCTATAAAAGTAAATAGAGATAGATAAATACAATTAGTTTTTGTAGATAACTTGGAAATGCGAAGTTTTGCATTAACACTCTTCATGCAAAGAAGCTATATATATTACAGTATCTGATCAAGATTTTAATTTCATAGGAACATTTAAAAATCAATGTTTTAATTATGAACTTAATTTTTATGAAAAAAAAGTTCATTTCTGCAATGGATAAATTTTTAGTTTCTGTTTACAATAGACCAGTTTCACTATTAAAAAATAGATTCTTATTTGACAAATGTTACATAGAAGATATAGGAAAAATTTATTCTGGTTTTGATTCAAGCCAAAACAATTCATATATTAATTAATTAATTTCATATATTAATACATAGATTTCATACATTAATTAGGTAAAAATTTTCAAAACCTTTATAGAATATTTCAGAATATTGTGTTGTTAAAAGTTTTGGGGCAATATATTTTTCTAGCATGCCGCACAAAAGTATCAGAAAAATGATAGAACTATAACTTGCAAAAGTATTAATTCTCTGGTAGATATATTTATAACAAAAGATACAATTTTTTTTTTTATTTAAAAGAGTAAAATTTTTTCAGATATACTTATACTTCAGAAAATGCGATTTTAAAGTTGATAAGTAACTACCTTCATATAAGATGCAATTTAACTAAAAATTATTGACAGCTGTGATATTTCAAGTTTTATCAAGTAAAACAAGCTTAAACAACTCTAAAAATTTTCAGTTCAGTCGTTACAGATAAATGTATACTCTGTATACTAGACAGAATATAATGACCAAAGATGAAAGAGGAATCTTCTTTCATGAAACTAATTTACATTTCTTGCACATTTAACAAAGACAGTCTTAACTACGACTACGTCTTCAGACATTCAGGTCTGCCATCATTCTCCTGAAATCGGCGAGGGTATTGTAGTCAGGATCAGAGTCGATGTCTGCAAAATCCCTCCTCGTGTCTTGTTGGGAATAAGTAGGGTTGTAGCGGGACAGCGATAGAGGGCAGGGCAGTAGCTCAGGCATCACTGAATGGTGGGTGATCAGGGCTGTCAATGTTCGGAACTCTTTTGTAAATCCCTGAAACATAAAAAAAAAAAAAAATCATTAAATTATAAAATAATCTCTTAGTTATAATGCATATTTAAAAATAATAATAATAATATAATAAATTAGGTCTAACAACAGATATATAGGGATCAGGGAAGGTAGAGATGATTAACTCATGCCTTAGACCCGGATCACACGGAGGAGATCGATATGAAGGATACAGATCAGCTGTTGTCATATATGGAGCAATTTACATAAAGAGACTCGAAGTAGATCGATAGGAGAGATCGAAAAGATGTCTCCTCGGAAGTTCCATCTCCTGTAGAAGACTAGGGAACTAACAGTGCACAGTCGTTGAACGACAACAGACTGGTATATATTAACTCCTGGACAAACAAATGGCTGGAATGTAAAATCGAGATGTATTCGAAGCAAACGGTAGGGTCAGCACTGTAAAAATTAAAAATCATTTGCTTGATTTATCTCTCGGACTAATGTCAGGCACTACTCATTCTATGTACAATCAAGAAGTGTCTGCCAAACCGCAGGCACTTTCCATCCTGAGCAGGCCCATTAATTTTTATTAAATTTACCCTTAATTTACTTTTATAACTAAAACCAACTTTCATTCCCAAAATTTTAAAAACTGCACTTTCAGGATCTGCTTGGTGCTAACGGGTAACATAGTAATAAGCTGCTCTAGATTCTTTAACACTAAAGATGTCATATCATCGGGTTCAATGTCAAAGTGGCTTATCAGAAAATTTCTGTGACTGAAAACATTGGGTTCGAATTATGCCAGCAGAAATAATTGTGAAGGAACAACCACACGTTAAAATGCTACATAACCCCAAAATAGCAAAGTTTGTAGATATGCCATTTTGGCATTGTATCAACAATATGTATGTTTGCAGAAATTGCGGCTGCTACAATAAAAAAAATTAATTACTTGTTCATTTTGTAGTTATTTTTGTTAATTATATTTTGATAAATCTAATACATTTTAAGTAATTACAGGTAAATGGATTCAATAAAATTCATCAAATGTGAACTGTCTTTGATAAAGATCAGTTCTTTTCAATGATTTCCAAACAATCTGCAGCCATTACATGTGTGTTTGAATGTTAGTAATGTCTGTCCATACCGTGGCATGTGTCAGTAAATGCTATGTGAAAACATTTAAATTTGGACTGCACATGTACTGTTAGAAATAAATTTAATTAGTAATGAGAGCTTTTTGTTCTATCAAGAGTTTATTAGTGCTATTTCTGGTATGAATTTAATATAAGAATTGTACTTTAGTACTTAGTACAATGTTTGTTCAAGTTATCGAGCATGCATAATCAGGGCCGCCGTCAACTAGATCCGGACCAGGGACAAAATAATACAGCAGGTCCCCTCCCACTCAATATTTCATTTGTTTTATTTTTGTCTATAATATTAATATATAGATTAAGGTATTATGAAAAAGAAACTTTCTACTACATTATAATAACATGAGTTTATATCTATATTTTTTATATTTAATCAGAATAAATTATGCTCGTTTTGTAACCTTACAAATAGAGACGATTTTATAGCAGTTTGTTCCATTCTTGCTGAATTTAGAATAAAATATTTTAAAACAAATACATTGGATGAGGCAGAGTTTAAAAGCTACTTAAATCTTAAAAACTGGCATAGCCTTTTTGGCTATTGTAGAGTAGCCTGGAACTACAGATATGTTAAAATATAGTTAAAGAATTCAATTATTAACTTTACTAATGTTTAATATGAAATATTGATTTAAATATATTTTGTTTGACTTTCGTATGATGTTTGTAAATAATTGCAGAAGCATTTATTCTTTAAAATAAGATGAAATTTTATTTTCCTAGCTTGTATTATTGTAGGACTCTCCTAAGATGGTTATTACAATTAGGCACCTATATCTTAAGCTAGTATTTGTTATTTACTGTACATATGTGAACTTATTAGAAATAAAGATATTTTTATTATTATTATAAAATGTTTATAAAATAAAATACAACACATTATTTTTACACAATTACTTAATAATGATAGTATAATTTAATAACAATTATCTAAGTACTGTTTAAATAATAACACTAGTACAGCTAGAACTGTTTTTTATTTGCAACAACATTTGCCTTCTTTTCTGCAAACATATGAATAATTCAAGACAAAATTCAATGATCTTTCTAACTTAGACTTGACAATCATAACTCTCTTTTCTCTTTAAACTACGATTTATACCTGTTTATATTATATTATATATTAGCCTACACTGCCAAAGTATGATAAAAGTATATGATATTATTTATTATAGATTCAACAAACATTTTGAATATATAGATTTTTTTTTGCCAACACCTTTTCGGCCCCTTGGAAGTCTGGACACCAGGGATTTTGTCCTTCCTGCCTGTGCATAAATGTATTTTGATAAATTTTTAGTATTTGCCATTGGTATTTAAAAATGTTTATATTTAACAAATAATTTCTAAACTTTATTAACATTATCAATTTTTCCTTAAATGCTTAACTATTTATTTTCATTATAGTAATTTTTTTAAGCTTATTTAATTTTTCTTCTATTTCTTTAATTTTCCCATCCTTACAAAATGTTAGATTAAAATATAATCATTATTTTATTTTCCACAATTGTAATATAAGTGCAACAATATATTTTATATGCTATAAAATTAGTAAATATATCATAACGATAATACAGAAAAAGTTAAAAAAAGGCAAAATGAGGTAGAATAATAATTAATAAACTATAACAACACAATAGTGCTTCTATTTACAAACTAATTAAGATAGATAATTATAATTATAGTATTTTAATTGTTTTTATATTCAGTTAATGGATGCATTCGGTAGTAAATTAAACAAGAATGGCTACTAATCCCGGGTATAAGATAGTCCATTATGTGGTGGTCGGGAGTTGGCTAAAACAAAGGAGGCAATCCTGGCCCTACAATGAAAGGGCCATTTTAGTCCCTTCTATTGTCTCTGATCATTTCTACATACTCATATAGGCTTCGTCCCTTTATTATAAATGCTTTCCGGCCCTACGATCCCATTCCACACTTATTATTTAGAGTGGTATCTTACCTTTATTAAACAGAATGGTTTGGCAGTAGAGCGTTTAAACCTACAGAGGTATATGGGTTCTCAGAGGAATCACTTACCATTGTTAAGATTAGAATTGTTTCATCATATTAACTAACATAAGGAAAAAATAATTCATATATATTTTGCTCTGAATTTTTTTTTTTGATTTCTGAAGAAACATTTCTGTATTTTTTGAAAACGATTTCTATAAACTTTTTATGTTAAATATTTTAAATCTGAAAAATCCATATTTTATCCACATCCAACTTAGTGTTTTTAATGTTTGTCATTAAAATAATTCATGGTTTCATCAGAATAAATGTGCAACACAATACATTGTAAAATGTTTACATTCTTATCAATAGCAGAAACTTTTAAACTAATTTGAAGAATTTCCTTTTCACCAGTGATTTACCCATTTTATATTTTAAATTGTTGTCTATATTATGTTCCCTAAAAATATTTCTCAACTTTATTAACATTATCACTTTTTCTCCTTAAATGGTGAACTATTTATTTTCATTTTAGAAGTTTTTTCAGTTTATTTTATTTTTATTTAATTTTGTTATTTTCGTATCCTTGCAAAATTTTAATATATTTTAGATTATTATTAATATATATATATATATATATATATATATATATATATATATATATATATATATATATATATATATATATATATATATATATATAATTTTAATTAAGTTCAGCGTAGTAGTTTTATTTTTAATAACATTGTATTTTTTTATTTATAATGAGCCATAACAATGAGTTTAATTCAATTAAAATTGTTGGGTTTTGTTTTGTATTAAAAAAAAAAAAAAAACAACGGTAAGATACAGTAGGGGATAAAAAATTATAATTTCAAATATAAATGTTTGTCTCCAAGCGCAAATTAATATTATTTGCTTTATGGAAATTATATGAGAGCAATTTGTATCATTTAATCGCTTATGGAATTGGTTTTGGTTTTCAGAATTATAAATTATTTAATAAGCGTAATATTCCTTTTTTACCTTAATTTTGTATCCTTTGTTTGTCCTTAGGATGAGATAATGAGCTATACCGAGCGGCTGAAATTCGTGTGGTACTCTCAGGGAAAGAGCGAAACAACCTGGTTTCGATGTGCTTTCTCTAACCATGAACGATCCTACAGGTTCTTGGCCGAGAACTTCAAGGGTTATCTCTCTGTAAAAAAAATTTAAGTTTTAATATTGATTTTCTTTGATAATAATTTATTAGCTTTAATATTGATAAAATATGATATAAATAATATTACTAGTATAACCAATAAAAATCTCACTATCTACTTCTGGTTATAATTTATTAAATAAATAAAAAAATTACATATAGTATTTATAAGTCATTGACATAGCAAAAACAGCATCCATTATTTCATTTTTCACACCACAGTATACCCCAACAGAAAAACTTAATTTTTTAATTGATTTTAATATTAAAAAATTGAATTTACCTCGGTATGCCAGCTTGAAACCAAGGCGCGGTCTTGAGTTCACCATCTTCCGGCCTGTTGTTAAGAGAGTCGGTCCTCTCTGGCGGAGCTGGTGGTCCTACTATCTTACTATCTGATCCATCCGACACCCTGTAAAACATTATATATTAATAGTTTACAATTCATATATATGAGTTTATAATATGTTATTTGTAGTAACAATATCTCTAAAATTTGAATAGAAAATATTCTGGGAATAAAATTCAACAATTGTAATTTAAATTTAAGGCAGTAGCAAGAAAAAGGGCATTTGGCTGAAAACCATGTTCATAGGAATCACCATGCGAAGATTTGTAAATCGTATAACAATACATGAAATCAGCTCTCCTTTATTTTGGTATTGATTCTCGATACTGTGTACTACTGAATAAGGAAAACACTTGATTTTTAGGTGATAGTCAATTATAGATTGTAAAAGAGATATCAAAGAAGGTTACACACCTTTTTTCCATAGACCACACAATATAAAGAAAATCAATTTTCAAAATTATTTTATTTATTTATGCTTGACCATAGGCTAAATTAAGAAAATAGTCCACGTGTAATAAATAAAAATATTTATTAAATGCCAACTCAGATATTATTCATTCAGATACGAATATAGAATTTTTTTTCTATAAAATAAATTTAATATTTTGTATTTTTCTAGCAGCCCCATTCAAATTAAGAAGAACTAAACCTACAAAGAACAAAATATTTCCAGTAACACTCAAAACAAATCGTAGTAAAAAAATATGCACTTCCAAAAATGAAAACTAGGAACAGAATGAAAACAAGAAAACACAGAACAATGGTTTATCAACACTTTTTTTCTAAAAACTCACAATTATCAGTTATTAAAGTGAATTCCTGGAGAAAGTTCATCAAGAATGCAAGGAGGTTTAAACATTTTTTTTTTTATCAATTTGACGTCGTTTTTTGTATAAGGCTTAAGCGCCAAAAATTCGAAATTTAGGTTCTAATTGGTTATGGGACATAAACACCAACTCTATCGACTCCCACTAACGCTATATCGAAAAAAAATTGGAAATGGCCTAAAAAACGAATATTGATGACGTAAGCACCCAAATACAAACGACTCTCTGGCCTTAACCAGTGTTAGAAGCCTTAAAAATACATTGTAATTATAAAGGTTTTGCCAGGTAAATAAACTCCTATTCTGTAAAACAAAGAATAAAAAACAAAATATATATATATTGTAATATACACCTTTTTTCAGATTATAGGTACTTGTAAATAATTGTTTTTTAGATATCTTAAATTAGATTTAATATTTGGAAATAGGAATTCTCAGGAAAATAATACAACATTTATTTATCCTGACTGTAATCATCATAAATTATAATGAAAAGTGTGTTGATCATCATAAATGGAACCAAAATAGACGGTTTTATTTTAAAACATGGCGGCTCTATGTTTGACTTCAACAGAACCTCTGCCATAATGATCGAGTGGGTGAAGATGATCAATTTATCAATACTTCGACAATAAACCTGATCTAAGAAAATCAAAAAGAAGTAGAAGAGATTTTCATCAAATGAGAACTTCAGAAAATCATAAATGGCCCAATTGTATTAGATAATCAAAATGGCAGTTCGCCATTTTGAAATCGAGAGGTGTAACGGACAACAAAGGAGAGCATCATTCTTGTTAGGACCAGGGACCGGCGTGGACGTCTTAAGAGCTCCCGTGAAACTTCATCCACCAGATCCACATCATTTGGTAACACATTTAATTATATCCCGTAAACCACCGTCATCATTCTACAAGAAGAAAGTGTATAATTTAAGATATATTGACGCTTCACGTTATTCATATGTTTGTAATAGTTATAGTTCTGTGTGTCTGTGTCTGATTGTCTAGCAACCCCCCTGAGAATTAGAGTCAAACTTATATAAAACAAATAAATATATTAAAAAAGGGAAAATAAGTTTAATTTATTTATTTCCCCAAAAACGGAACGTTACAATATTGTTATTTGGGGAAAAATCTTTGCTTGTGTTTCCTGTAAAGTTTGCTAAATGGCGCTTACGCCTTTTTCAAAATACGATGTCGAATTAATCTACATTTTTTTTTTAAAACAAAAAATTCATTGAAACATATTAATATCCTTTACAAAATAATTTTATAAACATCTACACGACGCACTAATATTGTTTCAAAATATAAAGACAGTTGAAAATTATGTGCATTGCGAAATCCATATTTGTGACAGCACCCTTGCGGAAATACAACATACAGTGCGCCATAATAAGCATCTCTTCATTATTTTCCGTGTAAGCTACAACATTAATACTTCATGTCTGCCGATACGAGCTCAATATCAGTTTATTTTTTCTCTTAGGGCAGTATGTTACAGAGGGAACAACTGCCGGGCAATTTAACTGTACATTAGATCGGAACTGGGCGGTTGATATAGTGTTATTACTCCGCGGCCCGACGGGGATCTTCCATGAAAAAACAACATCAAAGATGGACAAAAAACATAGTCCCAGTTTCCACATTAATTCTGGAAGTGTTTCGACCGATACCTGCGCCCGCTTAGTTTTATTGCTAACCGTCCGATATATCTACCTATATATAACTAAACCGCTACTTCTAGATGATTAAACAATTCATCATGGCGTACTAGGTTGCCAAGAGCATTGATAGAAAGTGATAGAGACAAAAAAATCGAAGGAGGATTTCGTCATTTATAAATCAAATTCTTCATAGGTTGATTGGATTTTCTTGGCCAATATTGCTTTTGATGTACTTCAAACTTTTAGGCACTTAAAAACAATAGAATGAGTCAGCAAATTTTTCGTCAGATAATATCACCTGTTATTAGTCATATTTTTCCCGAAAATAATAGACTTTTGCATTATATCGAAGGTGAAAGGGGTGCATTTTATATCCATTTCATAACCCGTAGAACATTGTTTTGGGGATGTTTGATATATTGCTACCTTGGAAGAAGACCGACACAACTAAAAAATTAACGATCTACCAATTTTTGAGTAATCATAATCAACGAGACGATTTTTTTTTTTTTTTATGAGAGCTAAAAAAAATATTTATCGCGTGACCGCTGTAGAGCAGTTATTTTTAAACAAAACTGTCACAAGACAAACAAAATAATAGATCTACAAATATGTTTGGAATAAAAAGAAATATCTTACACAAATAACCTAAAAGATCTCAACTTTTTCTATTCTAAATACGCGAAATATATCAAATTTTCCGAAAGGAATTCAAGTCCAATAAAGGCAATAAATTGAAAGAAAAGAAAAGACTCTTAAATTGAAAGAAAAAAATGTTTTAAATTAAAAGACAGTTATTATTTGTTTATGAGCCTGATGAGGAAAAAGAATGTGTTTCGAAAAGCACAGCAATCTTTTTAAAATTTATTTTATTAACAAAATATAAAATGGAAAGTTCAATGTTTATTATTTATTTCAAAAATGAACTAAAATTTTTATTTTACTATAGGAAAAGAATTATGAATGACAATTAAATATAATTAATCAAATGAGAATCTATTAAAAAAAAAAATTCGTTAGTTTGAATTAAGTAACTATACGCCGCGTACCTCAGTACATTAATGTACCAAAATTTACTTCAATACCTACACCACAAAAAAAAAAAAAAAAAAATCCGAGAGCAGCATATATATATATATATATATATATATATATATATATATATATATATATATATATATATATATATATCGGTCGTAGGATTGATGATCCTACGCCGTTTACCTAAATTGCTTGCGAATCGCGGTGTGGTTTTCCAGGACGTAAAATAGCCGCCCAGAGGTTTAGTCCATGGACGGTCTGCTTCAGGGAAAGAAATATAGGTCCTCGTGCGCCTGCTGACTTCGAACAGCCATAATCCGTGGATCTTGACCGGTTTGTCACTGTCCTTGAACCCGAATGAGTCGGTGGGAAGGACACTGCCGAATTGGCTCCAAAGGGACCGGCTATGGAGCAATGGGCAGCCTGCCGCTGCACCATGGAAACCATGGTTCGCAGCAACGTGAGGTTGGGTGACCCCCTCCAGGCTGTCTGTTCTCCCGCAAGCATGTCTGTATGAATACCACATCGCGCGGCCAAAGATCTTCATGGTCTAGTCCAACCGAAAAAAAAAATATATTATATATCAGAAATCTCCAAAATTTCCATAATGGTGCTCTAGGGGTTATGAAACGGATAGAAAACGCAATCCCGCCGTTCACCGCCGACCTTCCACCCACTGCAATAGTCTATTTTTTCGGGGAAAATAGGACTAAAAAGTATTTTTTAGTTCCCCAGTGTAGCTGATGTAGAACCAGCTGAAATATTGCTGAATTCCTGTTTACCTGAGTATATTTTATAAATTGACAAGATGACTGTAGGAATAAGATATATAGAACCGGCTGTACAGTTGCAGTTATCTGGTGCACACATAACAGGAAATTAGAAATGGAGGCAATAACAAGTGCATATATTCCAGGATATATTGCGCATGGCGAAGCGGTTCTTTAGTCACCAAGATCGTCTAGACTATAAATCTTACAGCCTCTTCGATTTACAACTGCCTCCTCGATATAAGTTTTATATTTATTGCTCATATTATTATCATACCGACACAATTTAACTATAGGTTTAAATGTATATACATATTGCTAATATGTTTGTTTTGCATGTTGTGTTACCAACTAGCGGAAAAGCTACTAATAGAAAATACATATATGCAATGAAGCCCTTAGTTTCAATATTCCATTAACGACTATATTTGAACAGTATTTCATAACAACAATAGAGCAAGGTAATAATTACGGTTGGAGAGTAGAAGGTAAACTGTTTCAGAGACTGGCCGACCAACGACCAAATGACCAACACAATATTGCTCTTATAGCTCTACCAGCGTTAATAGAGCTGTTCCCAGGAATCGATTGTAGGGGGTTAAGGGCAATCGATACCAAGGGCAATGTAATGTATATCCACGTCGTTTTTTTTTTTTAGGCTTGAAAAGCGCCAAAAATTCGAAATTGTGGTTTCAACTTATTATGGGACGTAAAAACCACCTCTATCGATTCCCGCTCACGATATATCGAGAAAAAAAATTGGAAATGGAATAAAGCCGTGCTAGAAATCTTAAAATTATATTATAATTATAAAAGTTTTGCCATCTTCATAAACTCCTGTATACAATAAAGAATAAAATTTAAAAAAAATAAATAAATGGTTATTTGGGGGAAAATTTTTTCATGTCTTTCCTGTAAAGATTGCTAAATGGAGCTTCCGCCTTTAAAAAAAAAAAGACGTCAATAAATTGTGATAAAATTTCTAATAATGAATTAAATTGAACAAATTTTTGACTATTCGTGTAATGTTTAAGTATTTGCCTCGGATCAAAATCGAATAAATGTTTCATCAGATATTTAGAGCGGGTAGCTCAGTGGTAAGGGACTGTGTTACCATGCTCCAGGTCCCAGGTTCGAGACCGGCTTTGACAGATAATTATTTATTCTGTTATAAGCTGTGGATCGACCCTGTGCGATCGGGAGACCCTCCTGGGGCTGACCCAGCCTCTATAAAGTACCTTTAATTGGGGGAAAAACCTAGCAGTTGAGCGTGATATCGGCCAAATCACCTCCTTGCACAACCGTTGGCCTAGAAACAGTACGTTCCTTACCAAGTACTGAACCCAAGACCCTTCACGGATTGTAGTGATACAGGGTTTTTTTTTTTTTTTTTTTTTTTTATCGGGCTTTATTATTTTAGTGTTTCAATTATAATTAAAGGGTCAAGTCTAAAGGCGATAAGTGACATTTTTGAAAAAAAAATGAATTATTGCTATATAAAAGGAAGTAAAGTGATATATTTTAAATATTTCCTCCTTTAATGCGCATAAATTTAATAGTTGGTTCATAAGAGTTGATAAAGTGTCAAGTGACGATGTACATCTGCCTTATAATGGACAAAGATGATTTAAATTCGGTTTTATCAGAACTCGAACAAAAGTTGCTTATCACCTTCAACCACTGCACTCAAGGACGGAATTAGGATTTTTTCTAGGGCAATAGGCACGTTAGGGATCGATATTAATGTCCTATAGTTTTAATTCGATACATCGAAATATCGATATCAAATTTTGAGTACCGAAAACCGATATTTTTATCCCAAAAAATTAAAAAAACAATAATAAAGCCAGCATTTCAGCCCTGCAATGCCTGAAATTGGCCAGAAGTGCCTAATTCCATCGGCAAGGATGAATGCCCAATTCAACCCTATCGACTTTAAGCCAAAGAGTGGCAGAAGTAAAGTGTTCTCCAACGATATTGGCGAATTACCCAGAAACTTCTATTTTTAAAAAAACATTCTCCGTTGCAGAGACTGGCTCTGCTTAGTGTCACTAAGACATACAGAACGGTGTCGCATGAGGCGGTGCAGGTGCTAGCCGGAGCGATGCCCCTAAACCTCGTCCTCAAGGAGGACAGAATAAAGTATAATGTGAAGAGGCAGGGGCTCGACGCGCTACCGGAGGGACTCCGTACCAGAATCGGCGAGAACCCCAACCAATGGAAGAAGATATTGAGGGAGGATACCATCGAGGAGTGGAATGGACGGTGGGTAGGGAGTCAGAAGGGAGCTACCCTAAGGAAGTTCTTCCCCACCGTCCAAGAAAGGCTGAAGGCAAGATGGGTCCTCCCTGATTACTGGGTCTCGCAGATAGACCCCCGGTGCCCCACCTGTGGAGTCCCTGAGACTGCAGAGCACGTGATCGTGTCCTGCACCGCAGTAGAAGGACACCGAGCCAGGTTGTCGAGAAGTACCGGGATCTTCGCCCTCGCCGAGTCGGACTTCCCCCGTCTGATGGAGGAACAGGTGTACCCCTTCTTCGAGGACTTCGTGTACGGGTGGAAGGAGGTGGTGGGTCCTGAGCACTTCACACTGGGAAGGGCCAGACCACCCGACGTCGGCGAGCCTGAGGATGGCTGATGGGACCCGGACGGAGGCGGTGGGCCGGGAGGGCTGGACCGGCTTCCGGACGGATGCGGTGGACCAGGAGCGCTGGACCAGTATCCGGACGGATGGAGCTGAAGAAGGGATCCGGACGGATGGAGAGGATAAGGAGCAGCCCTAAGGTGCGCAACCGCGCACCGGGCTGCTCCGTAGTAGCAGACAATGTGCAGCCCTAAGGCGTGCAAACGCACACCGGGCTGCACCACAGTAGCGGGAAATTATAATAATTGTACCCAGAAATGGAAAATGTAAAATAAGAATTTTGTAAATAAATGTGTTGATTATTGGTGGCAGTGGCATACGCTGGCATACGCCCCAGCGCAATACCCCACTGCCACCACGACCCCGTATGACCGAAAGGTCAGGTAGGGAAAAAAAAAAAAAAAAAAAAAAAAAAAAAAAAAAAAAAAAAAAAAAAAAAAAAAAAAAAAAAAAAAAGCCCATAACTCGGTCATTTATAAAGATAAAGAGGAAATGTAAGGTGTTTTGGAATCAGCATAGCAAGGCATTAAAAAAAAAAGAAAAAAAAACAAAAGACCTGTATAATTACCGATTAAAGATCATATATATCCATAACTCGGTCATTTATAAAGATAGAGAGAAAATGTAAGGTGTTTTGAATTTTTTTTACTTGGACAGAATAGATATTCTTGTAATAATACTAAGTGAAAATAATAAACCATTGTGTAATAATTTGCAGCGTTTTTAATATCCTTATCATATTTATATTACTTTTACCAGTGACCCTCTACAAGAAAGCCCTCTATAGCTAAAGATACAACCCTTACCCCATCGAGTAGAGCAAAAATACCCCTGGCTAAGTTACACAAAAGATTTCTCCGGGAATGGATACTCTTCAGCGAGAATCTTTTACCTTCGCGTCGGTATTGCTTCCTTATTAAATATACCTTTCACCGGCACATGGGTCGATCCTCGTTTAATATAATATTATGATGCCATAATTCTTTGATTACGAAAGAAGATCTAAGAAGTGAAATAAAATGATTTAAAGATGTTCCAGGAAGTTCTTTAAGATTTATTATCTCTTTAATCCACCGTAGTGCCGGTTTTTTTTGTACTCGATAATATAGAACATTATTTATGGGCGTTTCCTGTGAAGACTATTTTTACATCGGCAACTTCTCCAGCTGTAGGCCCAGAGATCTGCCTGGTACATTAAGGTTAAGATTAATTTATCAGTGACTTCATATATTAATAATAATTAAAATATATCATATCCATAATTCTAGGCATGAACATAATAAATTTGTTTAAACAAATAAGTAAGTAAATGGTGTTATGATAAATTTTGATGGTCTTTAAAAAACAAACAGAAGACTCAAGAAAAAAAAATTGTTTTTTTAATTCTAAAAATGTACATTGAAAATAGTTTTATTTCAGTGGGTGCTAAAAATTATATCTCCTAAATATCGGCTCGTCCACTCTTATATCTGGTGAAATAACTGACACATTTCAGGAGGCTATTGTGGACGGCTGTTAGTAACCGGTGTTACTGTGAACTCTGACCGTTACGTGCACATGTTGGAGACTGTTCTAAGCTGAAGTTGGATGAAATCGACGTGGAATATATGTGATTCCAACAAGATTGAACCACGGCTCGAAAAATTCGACGTTCGCTTGGCATTTCGAGAGAAATGTTCCCTGACAGATTCGATCTCTTTGAGGCGTGACTTTGGGAGGCCCCGGTACTGTCTCCAGATAAATTTCATGCGATTTTTTTTTTTCTGGAGATACCTTAAGGACAAAGTGTTGACACACCGACCTCGTTCTTTGGTCGGTTCAAAGGAGGAGATAAGGCAAGAAGAAATCAAAAACACAAGAAATGAGTGAAAGTTATTAGAAAATTTCAGGCAACACCATCGGTAATACGAAGTCAATAACGGGCATTTGGAAGATGTAATTTTTAACCAACTGAAATAAAACTATTTTCAATGTACGTTTTAAAAGTAAAACCATTTTTTTTTAATAGAGAAATTTGTTACAACCCGCATAAATGTTACAGTTATTTCTTCTCCACTGTGTACTTGTTTATATAGAAAGAGTCTAGGAAGCTTGCTCAAAGAAAGTTTAACTTTTAAGTTTGCATTACCCCGTGTCGTTCTATGGAACTGGTTTGTTGTCTGTGCATACTGTGTGTGCATACTTATGCTCATATGTTGGATTTTGAATGCGACTTTCCATAGTTCATTTTGATTTTGTGAAGTTTAAATAATTCCTGAAGTTTCAGTTAAGCAATTGTGTTAATAAAACCTCCTTGGTTTTAGTCTACAAGTCGACTCTCTGACTATATTCCAGTTTTTAAAAAATTAATGATAACTAATTCTTTTTTTTGTTTTTTTATGAGGTGTTTATAAGACATCGTTTTGAAATGGTTTTCGCCTGACTCCTAACCTGCTGTTGTGTAGTACTGACCTGTTGTTGTCCACGTCGACGGCCTTCGATGGTATGATGAGCGGGGAAGGGGCGGATTCCTCCTCGGTGGGGGTGGTGCCCATGGCCAGCCTCTTCACCAGGGGGGGCTTGTCGGCCAGCCTGCGGCAGCTGTTGAGTTCCGTTGGGGAGTCCGCTTCCTCGCCCGGCCCCGGACCGCTTTTGCACTCCAGGCTGTCTGGCCGGTTCTGCAACGGATACAAGTAGCTGTTAATATCATCAATATTACATAGTTAAAATAATAATAACAATGAAAATGTCATGGTATCAAACTTAACTTAACTTAGAGTATTAAAGGAAGAAGGAAGAGAAGATGGAATGAATTAGGAGACAATATATTCAGACGAGGAAATTTTGGAAGAACATGCTTCAAATAAGTTCACACCACAATTACGTTCTATGTTACGTATTTTTTGGGTTTAGGCATGGATCAGAATGTATCAATCTGACACTTTGTCACTGATACTGATAAATAGCAGGTACCGTCAAAGTGGGTTACTTTGCTCCTTTAATTTTGTGCTACTGAATGTTGCCCCATAGGACCCTATTTCACAATAAAGTACAAAAGTATAAGTAAAAGTATACTTATAACTTATAATATTACAAGATAAATGTTATTTCTAAGTTTTTCAAAATATATCTCTGATAAATAAGCAAATGTCAGCTTTATTTAATAATATCTTCTCTAATTGTAATTTCTGAAAATGTGACTGTCGATAATTTTGCACCGGAAATTGGGGATACTTTGCTCCACTAAATGTATCGAAGTAATGGAGGGGGACAGACGAAATATGATAACCACCAAAAAATTGATTACGTCTAAAGTATAATGAATATTTTTTGTGAATTAAAAAATATCTACATAATTCGAATTTATTTTGGTATAGGTTTATATTAAATAAAAAATTCTGCTTTGATATTTTTAATTAGCTTACGCTAGTATAACTTCAAAAGAAAATGCACATAAAGTTTAAAAAAACAAACATAGATATTTTTCATAAAATCAAAAAAAAAAAAATGTTTGTTGTTAAGTTGTTGTTAAGTTTTGGTAAGTGGTACAAATTCTCCCAACCTATCCATAAGCCTTGCTCCATTTTTGAATAAAATAAATATCAACGCAGTGTAAACTACGAGTTTTTTATTTCATCTATACTCTGTTAAGCTGAGATATGAATTTCAGACTCCTGTTATTGTGTAAAAAACACAGAATATAAAATAAATCCAAAATCTTGTGCAAAGCTACTCTCTTGACGGTAGAGTAAAATGTGACCAACATAAACCAATATGTCCTTTATAAAGATACTAACAAAATACTTAATTTGTATATTTACTCCTAGTATGAAAAAGATTTTTCCATTTTTATTTCTTTCTGTATCCATGTTCAGGCTGAATTTTATTTATTTTTTGATAAATTTATTTTAATTTTGATTGTATTTATATTTATTTTTAAATGTTTTTTTTTTTTTTTTCATTTTGTAGGCATATTTGTATATGAGTTAAGGCTAACTCTGCTCGGGGGTTCTCCCTACAAACAAATAATTTATCATATCTACGTCTAAACATATAGCTGGAAGTCAGCATCAATAAAACAAAAACATATTGTTTTGTCATCATATTAACTAATCGTTGACTGATTCCCAAAAATTAAAAGTTATTATTGATATTATTAGATATGAGTATGGCTATTTTAAGCCCGAAACCTCATCATAATATTACCATAATATTACCATAAACATTCAAAGATAGGATATATGTTGCACAATAACTTTGTGTTTTTTGTTTCACGAATCCTTCTTGTTCAATCGCCTATATTTAATGAATGTGTCTTAAGATCTTGTTTGATACCTTTAATGATACAAGAAAGGAGATATTTATTGGTGCATGTTTATTCATTGTAGGAAGATATATTACACGAAACATAATCTACATTATAACAATTAGTAACTAAACTTTAACCGAAATGTTCTTCCGGCCGAGGCACGAAATGGAACATGTAGAGTGGTTTCGGGCAGCATCGAACATAACGGAGAGTTTTACAGCTGACCCAACTGTTTCATGGCGTCATAAAAACAGAATTTATTGCAGGACCTTTAATAACAATAAAATATGTAAATAAATAAAAAATCCAATAAAGTCGATTGCTAATAAAATATCTGTCTACCAGAAAAAACAAAGTATTAATACAGTAAGGAATGATGTTGAGTAATTGTATGTATAATTTATTTCTTATTTATTTTCGTTTAAATAATATGAATATTAATAATTTCTTTTAAGTGGAAAAACAATCCCTGCCCGCCATAATGTTCTCATGAAATATAATAATAATTATTTTAATAGTTTTATAATAATGATGAAACTGCTTAAAGGCCTGTTCCAAGGTGACAGTGACCGCCATTCAATTATTATTATCGATTATATTATTGATTATACGTTTTACATATTGGAGCATAATTTTTCAAAGTTAATATGTTTACTTCAAATAATTACGTAAGCTATTCAGGAAGCCATAGTAGGTATTTTTAGTAATATATTAGGGAATAAATGCAAAATTCCGAACACGAAAGAAATAACCTAGTCGACATTTCGACAATTCAGGCATCAAGACAGAAAAATAACATCACATAAATGCGGAAAAAATACAACACATCTTACATCAACAGTCTAAAAAGACACTTCAACCAGAGACAGTACCTCACTCCTAGACATCTACACATACACTTAAAGAAAATGGAGGCAACATAACAACACCTGGGATAGATTATATTAAAACAGCTGATCAGTAGGAAACAAGATTACACATACTGATTGTAAGAAGTAAAAATAGCTGAGGAGAGAAAGGCTATAATAAAAAGCAATTATTATTTTTTTTTTTAGTTTTTGCTCTTCTATTTTAGTAATATATATTTTTTCAAAATAACTTTATATTTATACTTTATTTAGTTTTAGGCATATATCGTAAAACTCAATAATATTATTTATTATATAACTTATCTTTTCACAGAAGCAAGGGCCTCTTTTATAGCTCAGATTATATTTAGTTTTATGATGTAGTGCGAGGAACAGAGTCGTAAATATCCGGAGCGTCGGAAGCGGACCATCGGGCCTACATTTTATTGAAGTCTAGAATATTTTATGTCGACAGGTAATATAACTTGCTGACAGCGGCATCTTTTGTCGTTCGAACGGATCTACGTTATTGCTTTAATATAATTGAATATTCAATAATGGCTCTAACAATGTCATTATGACTGTGAGTGGCTTTGCAAATAGTTCAATACATTTATATATATATATATATATATATATATATATATATATATATATATATATATTTAATCTGTATTAGCAATAATATCAAAGTTTGAAAGTAACGGTTTGTTCTTAATGTATTAAAACTGTTTTTCCAAATATACATTTGCTAGATCAAGAGTGAAATATAATATCTGTGGTCTTTGGGAAATGGGATACAAGTCATTTTTTACGACTGTGGGTTTATGTTATATTTTATTCTTAAAAATGAACTTTATCTTTGAAAAAAAAATGGAATATGGACACTGAAGTTAATTAAATAGAACAAAATATAACATAAACCCATCTTCGCAAAAAAAAAAAGACTTGCCCTTTACCCAAACACCACAGATATATTTTGTACATCAAAGACCCCACACTTCCATTTTGATAATAAATGAAAATTCAATAACCTACAGTGAACAGTATGTTTCCACCAGCGAAGCACGGAATTAATAATTTCCCCTTTTTCCAACTCTTGAAGCAGAATTTAATTGAACACAAATCGGATAATGATATTTGAAAGCCCAAATAGACTAATATCTTAGCGATTCAATTTTTTCGTAAAGTGGTACATATTATTAGATTACTTTTTCGTACAGTTATTAGGTTATTACAGATTATAAGGTTATTTTTCGTAGTTGTACGAAATGAATTCTTAATAATTAGTATTTCAAATGACAGTAAATAATTATAAACGTTGATTAATCAGCTTAATTTTCGGCAATTGAGCTATCATCAATATAAGATCACATAAATGCAGACCTAAAAAAAGACTAAAGCCTCATTAAATGTCGACAGCTTATTATCACTACCGTGATAGATGTACTCGTGAAAGCCACTACCATGGTATAAGTTGTTGCGTCATGACAGATTTTGTTGTACTACTATCAGATTTGACGTCATCGCGACAGTGACTGCTACTGTCACGTTACTGCCACATTTAAACACCTTGACAATGAACTGTCGCAGTGGAGATTGTGCGAGAAACCATTTTTATCATTCATTGTTGTGCTGAACTTGAAATTGAATTTTATTAAATTCTTGGGGGAGCATGAATAGTTTCCCTGTTGATCGACCAATATTACTAAAGTCAAATCTTGGTACAACGGAGGAATAGGGGTAAAGGAAAGGATTAGACGGAATGTCCAGGTATATAACAGGAAAAAATTCAAGGATTTCAAGGCTGTGAACTGCAAAATTCAAGGATTTCAAGGCTGTGAACTGCAAAATTCAAGGAGCTTTTTGTCAATTTATTGAATTAAATTTTAAAACAAAATTGGAACCAGAAAATGTTGTATTTGGTCAGCTCATGGTAAAGTGCACAATTAGGACTGAATTATAGAATGAATTTGAATAATTATAAAGGTTGTATTACTGTTTGATAATGAAAAATTGTTATTTATTTCTTATAACTCAACGCATCGCCAAAATTAAAAACAATTTCAAGTGTAAATAAATAAAATTCACATATTGGAACAAATTTAACAAATAATTAGAGATTGATAAATTATTTGTCACTTTTATAAATTTGTTTTATTGAAAACTAGTTTCGAATGCTATACATTCATGTTCAGTTCTAAAAGCACACAAACAATTCAAAAAATAGATTGGTATTATTGTACATATTAAATTAGATGTAATATAAATCAGTATTATAAAACATTTATGAATCATGAATTTAATTAAGACAAGAAATCAAATACATGTTGGTACTCACCAAGGTTTACTGGTGAGTAATTGGTTTTTCACCGGCATTCCTGGAAAAACCCCGACCCTTAAACCGTTTACCTATAAACATCCTACCTACCTTTCTTTCATTAGTTAGTTCAATGCGAGAAGAAACCAGTACAAACTTTTCTGTTTGATATAATCCATTTAAACCTTGGTGAGTACCAACATGTATTTGATTTCTTGTCTTAATTAAATTCATAATTCATAAATGTTTTATAATACTGATTTATATTAATCTAATTTAATATGTATAATGATACCAAACTATATTTTGAATTGCTTATTTTTGAACTTTTTGTGTTTTTAGAACTGAAGATGAATGTATAACATTCGAAACTAGTTTTCAAAAAAACAAATTTATAGAAGTGGTAAATAATTTATCAATCACTAATTAGATATCTGTAGTATATAATGTTCACTTCAATATACTCCTTCATTATATCGAACCTATCTTAGAATAAAGCTTCAACTCAAAATTAGAAATTGTTGGAAAATCATATTTAAAAATTTGTATTCTACACTTTTAAATACTTTCCCATTAAAACACACTGCACATTTTAATACCCTACGATCGATTTTATACCATTATTCTACGATAGATGTGACATATTGAATTGTTTTGAAATAAAGTACTCTCAATGAAGTAGACTCGTTTACACATTGATAATTTTTGTCGTCACGACAGTGTGTTGTTTTCTACTTTAGAATTTAATTTTTCTACCGCTAATTTATCAATCCTTAATTAGACTGATCCTTCTATACCATCATGCGGACGTCAACTGATATCGATATCTTGTCGATGCAAGATGTGGTACCTCCGAAATTTATGTAATCTTATATTTTTCACTGCTGATGAAGCCTGAACTGGAAAAACGTTGAATGGCTAGTTGTTTACTGTTACTTGAGAGACTCCTAAAAAAAATTATCAATTCCCTCCTCGATTTATTATAACGACGGTTTGATTTTTTATTTTCTTTCTTCAGCCTAAAAAGTGTTTTATATTGAAGAGATGGGAACTCATTTAGGCGTGGTTAAGCCTCTTCTAATCTCAACTTGAGCTGAAAAATTAATATATTTCCTTCAGTGCTCGGAGGATTATCGGGAAGTTAATATAGGCAGCTCCTCAAGATTACTTCCTTTATAAGGTATTCCATCTCTCAGGTGAAAATTAAAAGGAAATATTTCAACGTGCTTTCCCCCAAACACCAATTTCACTTTGGTATTTATTAAAACAACAGCTATTCTTCTGTTGTAAATAATTGCCGTTTCTTTCATAGACTTATACAAAATTATGATTCTATTCACTCTACTTAGGAATTGTCCAGTATAAATGTAAATAATTGTAAAAATTACTTTAGACTTCTAATGACTGAATTGGACTCTATATGACCCAATGCATCATGAATTTCCTTGCAGTTGTGTGAAGAGTGGACCTCGCGAACAAATTTAGGCATTTTTATTTTATTTCGCATCCGACTATTCCAATCAAAACGCGAATCTGCTGAATACGTGTGTGACTTTGCATAAACCACTTTCGCCTCAATTCATATTGTTATCTCGTAATATCGACGACATCAATACAATTTCAATTCTCAATACAATTTCAATTCTCAATTTAAAAAATCGAACAACGCAATTTGTCGTGACTACGAGTCAAATAGATTTTTGATGATATAGGACCATTAAAAGTACTGCAATCTTGGATTGGAATTTAAAAATAAAATTCCCCGACTTCAAAGAACATTTGTGATAAATTTGAAGAATATCTAGGGACGCATTTGGTCGTTTTCGCGTAACAAACAGACCGTCGCTTACACTTGGTCAATTAATTGCCAGTTTATATATAAATAATGTTTATTTTCTTTATTACCATCATCAAAGAGTGATTTTCCCAAATGGTTTTGAATATTTCTTTGATTAATACTGCAAAAAAGTAGGATATACGAATTTTAAACCCCTCATCCAAAGCTATATATAGGTCCTTCAGAGTTGGATTTGAGGAGAATTGAAGGAAGGAGAATTCAGTTTGGATGGGAAGGCCTTTGACATGGCACATGTTCCCTTAAAAAAGGTCCTGGAAAAAAAAGTTCTGGCCATGGACATGTTGTCCAATGATACGGCTCTTGACATCTGTTTCTTTTCACTGGAATTGAAAGAAAAGTCTCATGCAGGAACGGTTCTCTTATTTTTTTGGTTGTTTTTTAAAATAAACGGGGAGGCATTTTGTAAACAATTTTTAACAAGTTTCGGTATATTAAAAAAAAAAGAAACTAAAAATCTTTTCCTCCACTCGTTTCCAATACCAGTAAAATAGCTAAGGGAGAAGCTCTGGGATTACCTGGAGTTCTGCTTTTTCCTCCAGAAGTAGGGGACAAGCATGCTTAGGAGCTCTCCAGGCTGAGTGTAAAAATGGTACATAACTATGAATTCCAACTTTACAATTCATTCAAATGAAAAAAAAAAAAACCCATAAAATTCATGAAATTCATCACGTTGAAAACAGTCTCAAATCATATATATATAAAGCACTTGAAATAATGAAATCCTTCAAATCCAATCTATATTTTTGTTTAAATGACCAAATAAATATCTCCAATAGTCCCATCTTAAATTTATTCCCATCTATAACAGAAAAAAACAGTTGCTCACCGGAAAAACACCGACCCTTGACCGTTTACCTATGAACACCCCACCTTTCTTCCATTGCTAGTACAGTGCGAGAACAAACCAATACAAACTTGTCTATTTGATATAGTCTACTTAAACCTTGGTGAGTATTAATATGTATTTGATTTCTTGTCTTAATTAAATTCATAAATGTTTTCTAAAACTGATTTATATTACATCTAATTTAATATTTATAATAATTAATATGTATAATAAAATATATTTTGAATTGCTTATTTTTGAATTTTTTGTGTGTTTTTAGAACTGAAGATGAATGTATAACATTCGAATCTAGTTTTCAATAAAAACAAAATTATAGAAGTGGCAAATAATTTATCAATTCCTAATAAGTATGGATGTTTTTATAATCTTTCTTTCCCTTTTTTATAAATTTAAATTTTATTTTGATTTGCATTTATTTTGCTGTGATTTAATTTTTTTTAAATTTTAAATATAAAATGTATGGTTACTTAGATAAATATTGATTATATCCCTTAAAAGTGGCAGATTGTTAAAATTTGACATTAAAAAAAAACAAACAGTTAATCCCTCTAACTAAAATATGTGCACATAATTGGTTTTATTAAATTATTAATAAATTCGAGAATTGTATTTCGGATTTTTTGAAAACATCTTTAATAATTATTAATTTTAGGTTTTTAATCCCGTTTTTTTCATAAATTAGAGAGGAACCTACTTAAGATCGTGAATGATTTTCTGAAACGAGTTGAAAAGAGGCGACGTACTCCAGCTTGGAGTCTCCAGTTGACATTCAACGGAAGAGGATGAAGTACCTGAAGAAGTGAAAGCCAAAGATGCCGAGTGAGGGCAAGCCGGTCCCACGGGCCCAATGCCCTACGTTTACTTGTTACAATGCTACGCTCGTTTAGCGTTTGTAATATATAATTTGTAAATATTATAAGATTAATTTATTTACAACTTTACTAATTAAATAAACATTATGAACAAAGTGTACTTGCTAAATCCTCATGAAGGATTTAACTATAACTCGCTACCTTGGTTTGACAAGGTTCAAACTGCTCTAACCTTACAGCTTTAAGAAAACTTAGAATTTGAAGTACTAAATCAATTTTTTCCTTATTGCTTTACATGATTTCAACTTAACTTTTGAAGTTGTTTTAATAAAAAAATACCATATCTCTATTTTTTTTTATAGAATATGTTAGAATTTTGTCACATTAGTAAAAAGGCTATTTTTCGACAGATCGCAGATATAGTTAGATTCTCTTGTGCATTAGAGAAAGGTGAGTCAGAAGTACCAGCAATCCCATTTTAGTGAACTGTTAAGGTAGAAAATAATAATTTAAGAAACAGAACTAAGTTGAAAAACAACTCTTCAAATTTACTAGATGCATATTACGGTTTGTCTATTAAAATTTGAAGGATGTAAGGAGCTTCGTAAATAATAATAAAAAAAATATATAAAAAATAAAAATGAATATATTGAAATAAAAACAAATTTGGTTTGAAGAAAAACAAAAAAACTTCTACTGGTTGCAATTGATACAAATAAACAAAAAGTTCTACTAAAAAACAAAACAATCCACACATGAAACTTTGTTCACCAAACGTTGGCACTTAATTATCACAATGCAAGAAATTACGCAAATACATAATTTAATTCAATAACATAATTATCCCTGTCTGGCAACACTGGGTGGTAACCGTCACCGGGCACGATCTTCTTGAGTGTTTGTGTGAAGTACCGTAACAAAATTCAATTTAAATTTAAGTACAATTATATATTTTTTATCAATTATGACAAAGAAGCTATTCGGAATGTATGGGAAAAAACTAAAGTAAATTGGTAGTACAATGGAAATAAATGGGCTCATTGAGAAAAGCAGACGAACCCCGGGCCTAGAACTGCGAGTGCGTTGGGGATAAAGTGCCCCCCCCCCTTCTCCTTCCACAGTTCTGAGTGTTGCACTAAATCTCTCGGGAGCAGGTGGCCAACGGCAGTTGACTACTTCAACAGTTAGTTGAGTGTAGTACTAATCTCCGTCAACTATAATCTCTGAGTGACATTCTGTCAAACAGTAACCCAGATGTCAAGTCCTAATAACTACCAGGGCTCCTAGCGAGAGTTCAGAATTTAAAGTATCTACTGCAGAAAAAAATTATAAGATTTAGTACATGACCTCTCTGGTTAAAGGCGAATAGAAACCTTAGAGAGGCAAAAGAAAATTTCCAGTGTTGTGTTGGTCAGATTGGGCTAAGCTTCTTAAAGACATAAGGCCATAAGTTCCCTTCTTCTACTGTTTTTTTCTGTTATATTTTTTAAAATATATTATTTCGTTTTTAAGGAAATCTACTAGGAATTATTTTCTCTATATATCGACGTCGTATTTTAAAAAAGGCTTAAGCGCCAAAAATTGAAATTTATGTTTCAATTGATTTATGGGACATAAATACTACCTCTATCGATTCCCGCTCACGATTTATCTAAAAAAAAAAAAAAATTGGAAATGGTCTAAAAATCTAATTTTGATGACTTAAGCACCAAATACTAACGACTCTCAGTCGTCACTCTGGTCTAAACCAGTGATAGAAACCTTTAAAATATATTGCAATTATAAAGATTTTGCCAACTTAAAAATTCCTACTGTTTACAATAAAAAATAAAATTTTAAAAATTGTTATTTGGGGAAAAAAAGTTTTATGCAAAGTTTGGGAAATGGCGCTTACGCCTTTACAAAAAACGACGTAATTTCTCAATTCTGAAAATATCTCTCTAAAAACGGAGCAGTTTTCTAAAATGAGACAGATAGTCAGTTATTCCAGAGACACACGGTTTGGAGGAAAATCCTTCTTGATTGAGGTGCGTTCCTACCTTTGCCGAACTACGGCAAGTCCCAAGCCAAACCAAACGGCTAGCGCGTACAGGCGGTTTACAGGAGCTTAGCAAACTAACCTATCCTAACCTAACCTATGTTAATTTCGGTTTAAACTGTTTTTATTTTATAATGAAACAATTGGAAATAAAAAATAAATATATAAATACACTAATATGTAGATACACCACTAACCACTAGTGTTTATGTTGGAAAAAAAATCCGAGCCAAACAAAATTACCCCTTTGCATGTTTGATCTGCCAAGGTTTGGTAAAGGTGTGAACCCACCTTTAGGTATCCATGATCAAGTTATGTGTGGACAATCCTCACAACCTCCTTCTTGTACTGTTGTGGTTAGAGCTTTACCAGCATTGGTTTCATTTTTAATACTTTTTAGTTTATTGTGTCCATCAGTGGTCTCCCAAAACTGGAACCATGTCATCTTGCCTTAGTATTTTAAATAGTAGCATATATCAGTTGAGGTATCGATATTGCTTCCCTAATTCTACTGACGATAATGCTGCTTCTTTGATTACTTAAGTGTGATGGAATCCAAACGAGTACTAAGTGCTTTTGAAAATTTTTGTTTTGGTGGTATGAAAATATATACAGGGTGTCCCGGATAACCTGCCGCCCCACTTCTAGAATATTTAGAATATCAAAATGAAATTCGTGGGATTTTAATTGGCAACCTGAAGTTAGTTTGAGACGTATTACAAACTTCGTAAACCACCGGAGTATTCCTCCAGCGAATCACTCTGGAATTCCTGATTGAATGGGGTATTTTTTTTTTTTTATTTTTTATGGATTCTGATAGGAAATGAAATTTTAAGAAGAATTCATATCGGACACTTTTTTGATCTGATGAGCCCCGACAGCGCTAAATGCAAAAAAAAAGTTTCGCAGAGCTGCGTGGTCGGGAGTACAGGTAGTGGTAAAACTTTAGATTACAGCGGTCTTATAAAAAACAGTTGCCGCACTACCGCTCCCTAGCGTCATTTCTGCTAACTGCTTTGTATTCAGTCGTAAAATTCGTATTCATTGGAATTATTAAAATTATTACTGCTTTAATTAGTTATTATTTAAAATTATAAGTGTTGTCTATTTCCACTCGCTAATAGAGAAAATCAAAACCCCAAGGGGTCCTTTTCAGTTGTGGTCGGAGTCCGTAATTTGAATTATTACTGCTTTAATTAAATTAGAGCTGTCGATTTCCGCTCGCTCAAGGATTCTTTTCAGTTGAGGTCGGGCCCTTACAGTACTTTAAATTGTTATCGCTTTAAGCACAACTTCCACAGACCACCAGAAGTCGACAGAACTAATAATTTTAAATAATATGTAACTAAAACAGTTATAATTTTGATAATTGCAGAGACTAAGAATTTTACAATATCAGAGAATAGTAAGCACAAATGTCGCTAGGAAGCGGTAGTGCGGGGACCGCTGCTGATAAAGTGGCTGCATTGTAAGCGCTAGTAAATGGTTTTTACAAACTTCCAAATATCTGTGAAGAAAAACGTTTATTTTTTTTTTAGAAAACTATTCCTAATAAAAATATATCTTAAATTATTACCACACTATTAGCTAGATATTTGTAAATATTCGATACCGATGCATGAATCGAATTATAGCGAACTAAACCGGACAAGCGGTGCGATAATAAAATCGATCATTAGAGCTATAACAGGAGCTGTGGCTGACCGGAGTGCCATTAGCCGAGACCCAGCTGTGCACTGAATAATGTAACTGCCCTGTTACCGGTTACTGCGAAAAACCTGTTACGGTAACAGTCACCGCTTGAGCCACGTTTTATGTCCACTATATGCTATTATTGGATTAAACCTATTAATGGTTCCTGAATATTGAACTTTAATAGTTACAGAAGTAGTTGCAATACCGTGAAGAACTATAAGATTTTGGTAACGATTCATATTCATACCATAGAACTGGATTAATTAATGTAATTAATACATTGGGTGTTCAAGACTAAAATGACACTCTCGTTAAAATCCAAAAATGTTTGAGTTCATGTTCTGAGCTAACTCCCTCCCCCCCCCCCCCCTTCTAAGTTTCTGAAGTACATCTCCAGCGCACATATTTCGGAATTTTCAATGGATTTTAATTGTATGACGGATTCTTATAGAAAATCAAATAGTAGAGCTATGTTATGAGAAAATAAATCAGAGTTTCTTCAGACAAATTATCATTTTCCTCCAGAAGAGAGCCTTTGATTAAGATACCTCCAACATAAACGTTGTAGTTAATTGAATTAGCTATCAAATTAATTCATGTACAAAGACCTACGATAATTCTTAACTAAGATAATCCTGCTTGGACATAAGGCCAAATTGTCATTTTACGGAAAAAGTCGCGATAGAATTCTCAAGTGTGGTGTGTGCTTGATGAACGTTTCTTACAGTATATATTGAAAATAATACAATATTTGTTCGTTGAAATTTTTCCGCGTCATTCGCACCGAAAAGTAAAGGAACCCATTGATTGCCTTTTGTTAGTCCTCGATATAATCATCGGGCTTTTCTTAGATTGTTGCAACGAGTCACATCAAATCAAACGATCAAACACACACCACAGTTGAGGATTTTACCCCGACGTTTTCCGCAAAAGAGGATTATCTCAGTTAATACTTAACGTATGACTCTGCACATGATTCAATTTTATATATAATTAAATTAACTACAACCTCAATTGTGGAGGAATTTTTGCTAAAAGGCTTTCATTTGGAGGAAAATGAAAATTTGTCTGAAAAAATTTGATTTCTTGTAATTAGCCTCTTACCGAGGCGTCGGATCCATATTTTCACTGATATAACATCGTTTTAGAATTTTATTTCCTATAAGAATCCGTCATAATGGATACCTCATTCCATGAAAAATTCCAGAGATATGTGCGCTGGAGAGGTACTGCAGAAAGTTAGGGGGCTGAATATGAGCTCAAAGGAAACTTCAGGCGACACAATTGTGTCCCACCAAGTTTCACCCCAAAATTACGGATTTTAATGGGGGTGTCACAATGCAGTTTATTGTAAAGTTTTCATGTAAATTAATAAAGTTTTTGTGCTCGAAATATCATTCTAGGTTTTACCATTACTTAAGACTAGAATTATGAAAATTCCAGTATATTATGTGACAATTACAAAATGTTTGAACTATTTCTAAAGTTATCGGTGAAAGAGAGCATGCCATCGCAATAAAGTGCCCTGAGCGCTGTAATAGCAGGGCCCCAGCGTTCTCGGGCAAATCGGTCCCGAATAGAGGCAATTAGGCTCACGACATGGGACTATGAAAAGACCCAGAACTGTTGGAGTCCTGAGGAGGAGGAACCAACGGCGGCAGTGGACATCGGGGTACCGTTAGGGCAGGAGCAGGAAGACTCGGGAGTAAATGTTGAAGGATCTCTTAGGTAGAACGTGTCCTACACTTTGCAGCCATGACTATTTTTTTTTTTTTTTTTTTTTTTTTTACCTGCAACCTATTTCTCAAGGTGTTTTAACGGTTCATAAAGGAATAGTTTTTTTTTTTTATCAAAAGTTGATTTATTCTCTTCTCAAAATAAAGATTTTTTTTTACGTATTAATATTCTACACATAAAAAATCTTAAATTGTCTCCTGCAAAAACATAAGTGTTACAAAAAAACAAACTCAATAAAAATTGCCTTATCACCATGATATGCCCCACTAAAATTGTTTTCCAAAAGTGGATATATTGATTTTTGATAGAAAACTCCTCAAATGTAATCAAATAAAAATAAGAAAAAAAAATACTATGTAAGGGATAATTTACTAAATTTATATAACAAGATATGATGCGGCGATGAGGTTTAGTCAGCTGTAAATCGAAAATATAAATAGCTGGAAAAATAATATCTCGCCCGCTCGTATTATTAAAATAATATGTCGCCCGCTCGTATTATTAAAATAATATGTCGCCCGCTCGTATTATTAAAATAATATGTCGCCCGCTCGTATTATTAAAATAATATGTCGCCCGCTCGTATTATTAAAATAATATGTCGCCCGCTCGTATTCGTTGGCGAAAAATAAAATCAATATTCCGATACATGGGGGCTCGATTTTTTTAACTCCTTCCATTAAAAGGACGACACTATATGGGTTTTGCAAAAATATCGAAATATTTTAAAAGATAAATATCAATATTTTTGTACAATAGTTTTAACTCGATTTATGGTAATATCAATATAAAATTTTGAGTATAGGAAACCAAAATTTATTTTTCAAAAATTTCTAAAAGGTCTACACGTTTAATAGATTTCATTCATTAATTTAATTGTAATTTTCTTTTTTTTTTAATTTTTAAGTACCTAATTTAATTCATTTTTTCTAGTTATTAGTAATGAGTCTTATTAGAGAGAAAGAGGGATGCTTTATTTAGACCAATGCTGCCCAAATACCTTGGGTTGCTAAATACACAGCATACTAATCAATCTATAGCTATACTATACATAATATTCATAACATTTCTTTTTCCTTTCATTCTATTTCTAAACACGTTATAATTATCACTATATCACCCACTTTAAATCTTTTCCTTTTTTTTTCTTTTCCTGCTATATACATACTACATACATACATACATACATATATATATATATATATATATATATATATATATATATATATATATACCCTGCCTGCTATATACCTTCTATTATTCTCTAATATATCCCTTCTTATTTCTCTTTTCCGGTGACTCTCAACCATTTAATAACTTAAAATAACGCTTTTTCTATTATGCACATAAACGTTAATATGTGCATTACATAGGGTTTTAGCAACTCGTTCAAAATTGATATTCATCCGTCCATTTTAATATTTTATTTTTATGTTTAAGCAATTTATTAATTGCTATTTTTTCTATAGTTCCTATTATTTATATATACATATTTTTTTTTATTGACAAATGTTAATAAATTAATACATTTTTTCATTTAAAGCTACTTATGAATATTTAATTGTTTCTTTGAAAACTATTACAAATACTAATACTTGTTAATTTATATTACCATATCAATTCAATTCAATGTAACATTATATTTTCTTCTTTTGCTTTCAAAGATTAAAAACATCGAAGTCCCGTATATGGAAACATCAATATTTTTCATTGATAAATCGAACTACTCTTTCTATATATTTGAAAACTCTCGATTCGATATATATCGATATTTTTGTACGATATTTGCATTCTTAAGCAGAAACCACTAAAAAGATGAAATGGTAACACCAACAAACCACACCACATGTTTTTTTGTTTTTCGAATCCGTCGTTCTTTGTTAATATTTTTTATTTATTTTTTGGCGGAAAAAATATCGATTTTCAAATTTTAATATCGATAATACGATATATAATGGATAAAAACTATATATCGATATACATATTAAAATTGTTTGTTATCGATATATCGATATTTTTCCAACATCCCTATTGATAAGTTAAAGGTGTGAGGGTGCGAATTCTCTGGTTTGGATCTTATAATGCTCTGCCACTAGAACAGCGCATCTGCCATCTTACCAATAACGTTACATCCAGAAGATCCTAAGAGATCGCTTTGGAAAAATATGTATGTTTTCCTCATTTCGCCTATATCGATACCTTTTGCCCATATTTCGTTTAACATAAAAGGCCCAACAGATGATATATGGACAGAAGAGACGCGGAGCCTGGTGTATTATTCATTGTGGTCGGATGACACTCCCCGATTTGGGCGGGTATGAACTCTCTCTGCATTTACATTTGATTCATGTGATGGGGAGGTTGCCTGGTCGATAACCGGTCTACCAGAGGTCATACTCATCTGTATAGTAGAAACTAAGTAAATTAATTGACCGACAGATTTTGAAGAAAGATAGCTCAAATCTTAGTTATAATCTTGTATGTATGTCAATAGCTAGAAAGAGTTTATTATGCAGTTTCGAGTGCAGAGTATCCCGCCTTGGTCAACAGGAACCAAGGCATTTTGCAACAAAACAGAACAATGCCCCTGCAGATCATTCTCGTTTGACTAAGAAAATTTATCGGAACTTTAAAGAGTAAACGTTTTGCCTCATCCTGCGTATAGCCCAGATATTGCACCATCAGATTATGTTTTTTTAGATCAACGGCTCATTTTTTAAAATATCGGATCTTTGATAACTACGAGGACGTAAAAATTGGATGTGAAGAGTTCTTTGCCTTAAAACCAAAGGAATGGTTCCGACATCAAATCCAATTACTGGCAGAAAGATGGGTGAAAATGGTTGAAAACAATGGACTTTACTTTAAAGAGTAGTAATTTAACTTTATTTAACGAAAATTTAACTTTATTCTGGGACTAATGTCTCCTTGAATAACTTACATTTACATAATGAATGCATAAGACTATTGTGAGCCTGGTATTATAAAAATGAGAAAAAATAAAAATTGTTATCGTTAAAAAGTACAAAGAACAGAAAAGAAAAAAAAACAAAAAAAGCAAAAAACAATAAATTAAGTAATACTTTATACAGAAGTAAAAATATACCTGCTAACATTTTTTCAATAAAATAAAAACAAACCAAATTAATAATACTAATAAATTGTAATAATAGTAATTACAATAATTAATATTACATATTAATGAAAATGCATACACATAAATAATATATACATATATTGTATTTAGGTCCACACTATATGGTTATCCATATTTTAAGAAATTAAAATTTAATTATAACCTGGGTTATACTCAATCCTCAGTGTTTTTTGTTTGTGGAGGAGGTATGAAAAAAGAAGGGATTTGAAAGTACGGAGGGGAGGAGCACGGCGAATTTCATGACTAATACATTTAATATATTCGGTGGTCGCTATAGAGTAAAACTTAGCACCTATAGTATATAAATTTAAAGGAAGGAATGCTGCCATAAACCGTTATATTCTTCTGAATTGAAATTTAGTCAATTCAGAAAATTCGACTCATTAAAATCAAGCTGGAAACATTCGGATATCTTCACGATACCAAATCCAACAAGAATAGACTATCGCTGAAATATGTATCCCAATAATTAACAACAACAACAACAACAACAACATCGCATTATGACGTCTCCTTCAGAGCCTCGAGCAGTAAGATACAGATATACTAAAAGAAAGTGAGTTGATATTAACACAGATGAGAAAGGTTACTTTAAAACAGCTGATTAGCAATATGAGGACTACCTTAAACGTAACACTACACTATGTTCCAAGGCGGGCACTGACGTTCACTCCAAATAGCGCAATTGAACGATAAAGTGGAGCGACCAATCCATCGTTCCATCTTTCAACGACTGAGAGTGAATCACGCACCTAATACAGGCCATTTTCAAACCTATTCCGAACTCATAAACACAACAAATTCCAGACAATCATAAGAACATTATCTCTGAATATCACGGCAATTAGTCAGAAGAGAGGAATTAGCAACTTTACTACCCACAAAACTTAATTGATATTTTTTTTCAATAAACTAGAAAAAGTAGGAAAACACCTATTTTAAAATAATTACAGTCTATAAATCCTTCAATGTACAAATTAATATAATTCTTGAGAATAATTGGGATATAAATAGTGCCTCTACTATAGCAAGTAAACAGATTTTTACTAATTTAAGCATAATATGCTTAAAATTTCCATTATTTTTAAAATTATTTATCATATCATGCATGATACATCATAAAAACACTAAAAATGTTCATTTCATTTTAATTAATATTTATGTAAAAAAAATCGTAATTATTCATATCGATATTTTTTTAAACATATTTTATACAATCAATGCAATAGAGGAGCGGAATAGCTCAATGGTAAGGTACCGTGTTACCACGCTCACAGTTCCGGGTTCGAGACCGGCTGAGGCAGATAATTATTTATTCTGCTTTCAGCAGTAGATCGGCTCTGTGGGATAATGAGACCCTCCTGGGGTTCATCCAGTCTCTATAAAGTGGGTACTCTTAATTGGAGAGAAATTCCTTGCACAACCGTTGGCTTAGAAACAGTACGATCCTTATCTAGTACTGAACCCAAGACCCTTCATGGGTTATAGTGGTACAGGTTTTTTATACTATCAATACCTTAAATATTAACTATCATGTATTTGTGAATCAAAAATTATTATTATTAGCCTAAAAACCGTACAGTCCATCGTTCTACTCAACCTGTAATACAGACTCAGGATCGGTTGGATTGATTGGATTTTAGCATAGCTTGATAGAGTTTATGACCGATAGAAATCCAGCTACTCCTTAAAATTCCAAAAATCCACAAAGAATTCCACATTTTTTTAATAATAATTTATTTTTTGTTTTTCAATGTAGTTGGATTTAATTATGACAGTGTTTATGTTAATTTTGATTTCATCGAAACTTTATAATCAGTTAATTAATAAATTATTGCATAGTTATCATTACAACGTTTATTCCACAAACTCATAATTTACGAGCTCCAAGTTGAGGTTTTTAACTACCACGAGGAAGGAAGGGAAGTTTAACTAAAGCCTGAAGTTTGAACATCTTCCCTAATTACCGAAATATGATCCATTAAGGGCAGATATCGGGACAAATATTGCGGGCCAATAAGGATCCTTCTTATCAGGATCCGGCCAATAAGGATCCTTGTAATCTCAGCTCTGGCCAATCAAAAAGTTGCTGGGAAGTCGTTAAGGCCCCGAGCCACAGCTGCCTCCTTGTTTTTGTCCTTATTGTTTAGCTCTCTTCGACATTGGATTTTTTTTTTTTTTTTTTTTATTTCTATTCTTGTTTTATCTTAAAATAATAATTACCCATAAGAAAGGTTGTTCGGTGGGCGTCTGCTGTTGCTGCATTACTTGCTGGAAGGCAGGCTGGAGTTGGGCCGCGTAGGCCATACGAAAAGCATTACCAACGATAGAATTCAGTTCCTCTGCCTGCAACAGAAAAACATTTCAAATATTACAAAATAATAGAAAATGTTTTAGAAAATATGAATTGACCTAAAATAATAATCAACTGTGATGGTTGTAGATGCTAAAGGTGGGACGGATATCAGGTCTTTGTTTGGACTAGTTAAGAGGTAAACATACTAAAATATCCCAGATCAAGCAGAGGCAAAGGAGGAGAGGGGGAGAATGTCTTTTTCGTTTATTTCTTGATGGTTGGTCCTAGCTTAAATCATTACATTTAAAAAATTGAAGATCATTAAATTTCCTATAAGAATGTTCCTATTAATTTATTTCGTATCTGTTATAGTTTAAGAAATATATGGTCTTTAAAGTAACAAATTTAAAAAAAAAAAAACTTTTTTGACTACTCATTATATTGGACGATACTTTTCCTTTTATCGTCTATACCGTTTGTTACTTTGAAGAACGCATATTTATTAAACTTTAACAGATACACAAAAAATTGACTATGTGTGCCCATGCTTCAGTTTTCATCAAGATTGTTCAGTTTTTACTTTATAAAAAATACGCAACAACTCGTGATCTATTATATGATTACTATAGAAAAAGCAAACATTTCTAACTGTAATTTTCAATAAAAAAAAGTAGATTCCCCTTCTTCGTAGTCATCGTGACCGAAATTTTTCAAGCTGAATAGACAATATTTGAAAAAAAAAACTGAAGAACTGACGTCCCAAACCGAAGCTCAGATAAAAATAAAAAACGTATGGCCAGATGACTCAGACAGATAAACGTAAAGCTAAGCCGAGCGTTTTGGGTACCCTTCAGTCCAAGAAACCGGATGGCTTGACGAAAAACCTGTTCTGTAGCCTCAGTTATCGTTCAAAAATGACGTCACACAGATAAACGGACCGTTCAACTGAGCTTGTATGAGTCCCTTACAGAGATGCAAAACCTTCATTTTAATAAAAATGGAATTTACGAGGTCTGGCAGGTATAATGCAGTAATGTAAAATCATTAAATTTAGATATGAGGTAATTCAAATAAACAAATTAATGCCTAAATATTGATTTGCCAATATCACCTAAAGTACTTATGAACTAGGACACTCAGGAACCATCGCAACCAAAGTTGAACAGCTCACTTCTCCAGACATTCTCCAGCTGGAATTGTTAATGGAGAAGGTGTGAACTTGGCCCTCTGTTCTCTGGAAGTACTCCTGGAATCCAGGATTCTCTCGGTGTTCCTTTGTTGAATACCGAATAATTTTAAACTTTAGGAACTCAATTTAAAACTACCCCTTGGTCTTTGACCATATTTCAACGGGGTATTAAAACCTATTTACTTTAAGGAATAACAAATTTAGTGTGATATGAATATATTTAGGTTAAATTAATATATTAAATTTTCAATATACCCAAATTAAAAATGTAAAATTTTAAAGCAATGAATTTGAGGAAATTTGTAAATATGTATTTTCATACGCTTGTTCATGATTATTTGTTTAATTATATATATATATATATATATATATATATATATATATATATATATATATATATATATATATATATATATATATATATGTAAACACACTCATAAATGATACTATTTATTAATATAAAAAATAATATAGGACTGTACTTTGATGGAAGTAGTATAGATAGCGACACGTAGACCTGGGCTCCACTTAGTCTTGAACGATGGCCTTAAATGGCCCATCCTGACTCCTCCTATATTTCATTTACCACACTTTAGGTACATAGCACCCAATAAAGGGGAATCAATATCGATAAATCGAATTCCTACCCTTTTCTACTCGATATATTAAAGATATATTCTGTTGCTACCTGCTCGTGTATATGCAGATCGTTCCTAAACTTACCACATCGCCACAAAATCTAAAACCGGCTCACATATTAGTTACGAAAATAAAATGTTATCTACGATAATTACACGGATTTAGGGAATGTTTAGGTGTAATAGAAAAACCTTACTACATAGTAACGCCCAAAACAGATATTATTGAAAGCCATAGAAAACTACTAAATATTATATGGTCCGCTTACTTGATACCAAGACAGATAAGAATATAGATTTTTGTATATAAAGTTAGTGTGGATAGATGCAATCAAGTTGAAAAATCGTTAGATATATTAATTTTTGTATTTATAATCAGCTTTAAAACCGCTATTACCATTTGCGAAAATATTTATAGAAATATTATTTTCGCCAGTTGAAAGGCTGTACAAGGCTTTAGTGATTGAGCTGAGCAATAAAGATATAGTAAAATTTATGAATACTTCAAACACAAAAATTGGTTTCAAAGATTTGGAATAATCTAATGTTTTAGAAAAAGGAGAAAAACGATAAATCATTTCATTTAATATAAATTGTAATTTTTAATTTAATATTGTGGAATTTAAGTCACTAAATTGAAAACAGCTGATCGTTTTTTGTTATATATAGTTTGATTCAGTGTAAAATTAAATTAACAGCTGTGAAGATATAATTGCTTATGTGAGAGTGTGTTTAAGTTGGGCTTAATACAAGCAAGTTGAGAGTTAGTTCATAGCAAACAAAGAGAAAAGAAATAAAAGGTACAGATATAATATGGGTAATGTAGTGATAATTATAATATGTTTAGAGCTAAAATGAAAGAAAAAATGTTATGAATATTATGCATAATATTATTGTATCTCTAGCCATGGATTGATTAGTATGCTGTGTATGTATACCCAAGGAATTAGGGCAGCATTGCTGTAAATAAAGTATTTCTCTCTAATAGTTTACTTTTCAATTATTTATTTATTTTTAACTATTCTTATATAATATTTTCTTTTGTCTGCTTATTTCTTAATACATGCATAATACATAATTGTACTGTAAAGTATCAATAAATTATAGAAAGCACCTGCTATTAAATTAAAATCTTACTTTTCTTCACTTTAAATATATTTTATTTTCAAAAGATATTCATACAAAGGTATCATCATCCACAATTAATTTTTATTACTACACATCAATCGGGTTCAGTTAAAGTTTCAAACGTGCTAGCATGCAATTTTGTTATCTTAAGACCCTCCCGACCACCAGGTAAGCGAAAGTTAAGCATCTCCAGCACTGCCAAAACATAATCAAAATGTGTTTTTAATGTATAGGAGTATATCGAGACGATGCCTATATCATGGGCTAAAATATAATTAGGTGACTTTCTTCAGAGAATCATTTGACATCCGCATGATGGTATAGACGGATCAATCTAATTAGGGATTGATAAATTATATGCCACTTCTATAAATTTGTTTTATTGAAAACTAGTTTCGAATGCTATACATTCATCTTCAGTTCTAAAAACACACAAAAATTCAAAAATAAGCAATTCAAAATATATTTATATTTAGAACTGAAGATGAATGTATAACATTGGAAACTAGTTAATAAAACAAAATTATACAAGTGGCAAATAATTTATCAATCCCTAATTTCTTGAGAGAAATAATAATTTAAAAATATATATCTTTTGAATTTTCCAAAATGCCATAGCGCGCCAAACCCCAATCCTGCCTGCCATACTTCAAATTTACTTGTATGGGGGATATTTTTGTTAGCCATGAAATTATGCCAAGTAAAATTCAGAACAAACTTAAATATATTAGCGAAAAAAAAATAAAGAGGATCAAGGTATAACGAGGGGAAAAGATTCAAAAGCAAAAAAATCAATATTTGCAAATGAAATTCAATAAAATAAGGCTTGATTTAAATAATGTAGAGATAGGAGAAGCTGTTAGAATAAATTTGTCGAGATATGATCACAAGATTATAGCCCTTGATAGCTCGGATCTTTTCCCAGCTTCTGTAGCGAACAACAGCCTTTATAAATATTTCTATATCCGAGGAAGAAGAAGAGGAAGATGGTTGAACAAGAAGGAGATACTGAACAGAAACGATAAATATTGTAGAAGCATCAGTGTCTTCGAGTGTTGCAAAATGTAGCTAGAAAATGGCGAGGTCTTCTCGGCTGTCCAATGTCGCCATTAAACATTGAGTCCTCGAGTTGACGCGCTTCTTCAATAATCCATCGATCTTGGCACTTATCGATTCTGAGCCTATCGCGATTTCGGTCCTAACCTAAACTCATCATCCCAAGTGACAGCCATAACCTCGTAGGCCACGCGTCACTCAGTCCAAATCTAATTCACATTAAGTCAGCGTTCTCCATTCAATTTTCATTTTTTGGAGCTTGCGTTTAGCCTTTTTTTTTACGTCGTTCACTCGGATATTCCTCACTTAGTACTTCAACTAATAAATGGTTCTTTATTATTAATTCTTCCTTTATAATTTAAAAATAAATAAATCTCTATGTATCATTTAAGAAACAATAATGATTCTATTATAAATCGAGTGATGAATATCACTTAAAATTAAACTTAATCCCCTTATTAGCACAAAAATATAAATATCGACGTCGTTTATTGAAAAAGGCGCAAGCGCCATTTAGCAAATTTTACAAGAAATACATGAAATAATTTCTCCCTTAATAACAATTGATATTTTTTTAATTTTATTCTTTATTGAATACAGTGGGAGTTTATTTAGGTGGCAAAACCTTTATAAATACAATATAATTTAAGGCTTCTAGTGCTAGTAAAGGCCAGAGTGACGATTGAGAGCCGTTAGTATTTGGTGCTTACATCATCAATCATTTTTAGATCATTTTCGATATATCGTGAGCGAGAATCGATAGATAATAAATTGAAACCTAAATTTCGAGTTTGTGGCGCATAATCCTTTATCAAAG
Source organism: Rhaphigaster nebulosa (assembly GCA_948150685.1). Taxonomy (NCBI): domain Eukaryota; kingdom Metazoa; phylum Arthropoda; class Insecta; order Hemiptera; family Pentatomidae; genus Rhaphigaster; species Rhaphigaster nebulosa. Next base: position 1,512,399 of record OX411311.1, read on the forward strand.
ACGACATTTATATTCTTTGCATAAGTATACCCGGAAGATGGACAATTTTAAAATTTAATGTAATTTATAAAAAAAAAATTTAGACTTGCTGACCTAAAATCTGTTTAATGAAATTAAAAATTAAATTATAAAAAATTATATTTTTAGTATCTGTCTTGAAGTTAACAGTATTTTTACTTTCTCTTACCTATATACGAAGTATATAGCAAGGGGAAGTATTGCGATCGTGAAAATTTTCGAATTCGAGTTTTCAACGGAAATACATGTTTTAAGGTCCCCTGAGTCCAAATGACCAAGTCTCGCAAAATGGTCTGTGTGTCTGTGTGTATGTGATCAGTCTAGCTCAAAAACGGAAAGCTGTACGATACTGAAATTACATATTTAAGGTTAGCACATGCATGTGATGTTACAGCAACATTTACGTCAAAATCGACTAACCGGAAGTGCCACTTTATATAATCGATTTTACACATTTTTACAATTTTCTCGAAAACGGCCCTAACGATTTTGATTTGACTTGCCTAAATTATTCTTCATAAATACCTCTAACTTTTCATATATATGGTACATCACCGAGGAATTGCAGGGAAAAAAGTTATGATGAAAAGAATATTTTATTTACGCATAACTTCAAAAGCGTGCAATTTATGGTAAATCATCTATGCACTTGTATGAAAGATAATTAAATTATCTAAAAAACAATAAAAGAATCATCAAAATCGGACCAGTATTAGCAAAGATATAGTGCATCGGACTAACCGGAAATAGCTATTATATTATGAATATTACACTTTTATACAATTTCCTCGAAAACGGCTCTAGCGATTTTGATGAAACTTGCCTAAATTATTCTTCATAAGGGTCTTTAACTTTTCATTTATGAAGTAAATCACCGAGAAAATGCAGGAAAAAAAGTTATGAAGAAAAGAATATTTTATTTTCGCATGGCTTAAAAAGCGTGAAATTTATGGTAATTTATCTATAGACTTTTATGAAAGGTAATTAAATCATCTAAAAAAGAATAAAAGAATCATCAAAATCGGACCAATAATAGCAAAGATACAACGCATCGGACTAACCGGAAATGATAATTATATCATGGATTTTACACTTTTATACAATTTCCTCGAAAACGGCTCTAACGATTTTGATGAAACTTGGCTAAATTATTCTTCATAAAGGCCTTTAACTTTTCATTTATGTAGTAAATCACCGAGAAAATGTAGGAAAAAAGTTATGAAGAAAAGAATATTTTATTTTCGCATGGCTTAAAAAGTATGCAATTTATAGTAAATTATATACAGAAATATATGAAAGGTTATTAAAGCATCTAAAAAAAAAAAAAATCATCAAAATCGGACAAGTATTAGCTAAGATACAGTGTATTTTATGAGGAGCATAAAATAGATGGATAACCGAGCGCATCCGAAAGGAGATAGATGCGACCGAACCTCCTCCCACCAATCCGCCAATCTGTTGTAAACAATACGCTCTGTAACAAAGTAATTTAAGAATACAAGAACGGAAATTAACTTAATAATTTCTACTTTCACATTATTTAATGGAAAGAAAATGTTTCCATAGAAACTAAACCAGCAACTTTTAAAATATATTTTCAACTTGACAAAGTTTAAATATAGAGGTAGTGTACAGAATTGTTGTGCTAAAATTGTTTTAAAAACTATTTTATTGTACTTAAGTGGGAGAAGAATTGAATGCTGCTGAGTTTATTTCAAGTATTGTTTATGTAAACTCTTTAAAATTATATTAAAAAGATAATTATTATAGGGCGGTAAGGGAAAGTTGTGTGATGCGCGCATCGCACCAGATTTTTTATGTTTTTGGTCACATATTCTGCTTCAAATATTCTTCTGTTTTTTGTATTTTTTTTTATATTTAAAATGTTTGTGTTTTTTAAATCAAAATTTTGTTTATTTACTATGCTATGTTGGGCTAGGGCAGTTACATTGATGTTTTGGATATTTTTAGAGTTCTTTACATATCCATCTATTCTTTTGATGTAGTAGTTTTTTAGATGTTTCTTCAATATATATTCGGTCGCAATTTTTACATTTTATTTTATAAATTGCATTTTGTTTATCCATCATTTCTATTCCATCATTCATATTAGTCGAAAATGAATTTAATTTATTGCTATTGTATATACCAAGCTTAATATTAAATTTCTTGTATTTATCAAATGATTTGTTTATTTTGCTAATGAGTCCTACTTTATAATTCATATTAAAAAAATTAAGTCGTGTTTTCTTAACAGTAATATTTGCGTTATTATGAATATGTTTTGTTTTTTCTTTGCTAGTTTTAAATATTATCATGCTTATTGTAATCCGTAATTGTACTTTGTCTATTAAGCGTGTTACTGTTAATGTCAAGAAACTTTTTCTTAATTTAAGAATATTAAATGAAAATAAAAACAAAAATTAACTTAATTGATAAAGAGAAATTTTGTCGGAAATTCGTTTAATGAAGTCAAGGAACGTTTTAAAGTTCTCTTCAGTGGATTCTTTATTCAGTAATTTCTTAAGCGAGTGCTTTCAACGGGAGCTTTAATACCATTTACGGTTCTTCCACCTTTCTATAGCCATTTTCGACGGTGTTTTGGAGACAGTTTTATATAAAGGATTTTTATTAAAGCATTTCTGAGGATGTAATACGAAGTTTATGTAGCTCATGAAGAAAATTGACTGTCAGAATTATATATAAATAGCTTTACAAATATAATAAAGTTTTTGCATATATATTAATAAAAGAGGACGAAAATTGAAAAAAAAAAATGGTTAGAACACAACCGGAAGGTTCTAAAATCTAAGCATTAGATCTTTCAAACACTAGTTAATCATAAACCATTCCAAGTTTCGCCAATTCGGACATCATCGGGACAGAGAAAAAGGCATGCAAATGCAGACAAATTAGAGACTACACATTACGCCAGGACATGACAAAACTTATTAAAGGAAAACGGAAGGTAATATGAAACTGAAACAAAAAATAAGCATACAACACAACCAAAAATATTGGTTTATAAAATTTAAATATTGGTAAAAACAAAAGGTAAAGAATGGAGGAATAAGATAAATAAAGAAATAGGATTAAATTGTCTATAATATATGTGACGGTGAAAATTAAAGGCATTTTGTAATTTGATCTTTATGAAGATTTAAATTTTAACTTGAAGAAAAATTGACAAAATATAAATTTAAATTGATAAAAAAAAAACTGTTAAAAAGGAACATACTTATAAATATGCGTGTTGCATAGAGTCTGGAATAATAAAGCACTATTGTTGTAGTTGAGTAAAACTTTTAATTATATATATATATATATATATATATATATATATATATATATATATATATATATATATATATATATAAAAAATTGAATTTTTAGTTGTTGAACCCTGAATATGTGGTAACAGCCCATGAAACGGTCCTTTTGTGAGAATAATTAATAAAATTATAAAGAAGATTTACAGTTCACATTTATCAAGATAAACTGAAAAAAGTTCCATTATAAGACAGCCATATTCTAGTAGTAGTTCGTAGTTGTACGGAAACCTTAAGACTCAAATAAAGATAATAGAAAGATATTATAGAGGTCGTGGTAGCAGCAATATTAATAATTCATTGAGCAGAAGGGCCTTCAATATGTTCCGTTCATTAATTCACAACTCGTGAACACTAACGGATGTAGTCCCTCCTCGCTGCCTGCCAGAATGGGTTGGGTCTTCAGCGTCCTCATGCTTTAAAGCAATGAAGTGAAATCCGAAACAATACACAACGTCCTTCACGAACGAAACATTCCTAAAAGGAAATTTTTTTCCGGGAATTAAAAAAAAAATCATTTATTGAAAGAAGATAGAATGCACGAAACTGTGACCTACGGGTGTACTCCTCTCTGATGTATTCGCAATCTCCGATGTTTAAAGTAGATCTATAACGACAAAATTGGCAAGGAGAGAATCATCATCGTCAACATATAGATAAATAGGTAATTAAAACAGCTGTCGAAGTTATGCGAGTATCTTCAACAGCTGTTTTAATTATTAGATAAAGAATTCACTGGAGAGAACTCAACAGCGTTAATCAATGAGGCACTTTAAACGAAAAACAGTTCTTAAATTAAACCATTAAAACGAAGGAGTTACTTTTTCAAATTATTCAAATAAACACACGGTCCGGGTGTGTCAATTTGTTAACATCAACATGAAGAGAAGTTTTCTTCCAATCATCTTTTGGTTAATTATTTTCGATAATGATTCGGTTAATTATTTTCAATAATAAGCAATTGCAATCGACCAAGAAAAAAAAAGTGTTTATACTCTCAAAATTTGAGGCTTTAAGTATCATATGTACATAAGATTTATCAACCACATTTGGATAAGTAGAATCCAAAAATAGAAAAAAAACTATATATTTTAATTATAATTAAAACAGTTCTATAAAAGAGATTTAATAAATAAAGAAATTTAATTGCTTCAGAAATTATACAGAACCTGAAGAAGTATTTGTATGATAAATTTTGACTCCTTGACAAGATTAATTAATTTACAAACATTACTCACGAAAGCTCTATCACCTTTTAAAATGAATTTATTTCTCTTATACAGTCCAACTTCTGTATATCCAACTTCCTTATATCGAACAAATTTTAGGAACCTTGAATTTTTATTAGAAAAAAATATTCTGTATATCGAATAAAATTTCTATATATTGAATAAAAAATTCCAATTTAAAAAAATATAAAATGTGATTGCCATTTCAAAAAGCGCCCTTAGTTTACATACATTAGAATGTGTAATAATTAAATAAGAAAAACAAATGTTCCACTGGCTGGCAAAGCAATGGAAATTCAGGGAATATCTTGTTTCAGAAGAAGCACAGGAGTACCTAAATTCTCTGAATCTCTTTCCTAACATAGAGTAAAATTTTCAATTTGAATTCAGTTTAACTTTGCCTTTCTTGTTGTGAACATTGCTCCTAAACTCGGTGATGAATTATGCACAAATAGACATTAGAATAGACTATTTGCGCAAAAACAAAAATAAATTAATTTTTATGTATGCCTGCATATTTTTAATACATGTCCTTTTTAAATTATAAATTTACATTTGTAAAAAAAACTGTTATAAAGGATGTTATTTGTACAATTTTTCAAATAAGTGTTATTGATCGTTCAGTTTTGTTTTTCTTTAACCCCAAAAAATAGCCTTTGGTATTAGTATTAGTATATTGGTATTGGTAGAATAGCTGTAATTGTTTTTAATCTCAAAAGGGTGAAAAATTACAATCTTTCTATACATCGATTTTTTTCAAGGAATCTTTAGGTTTGATATGTAGAGGTTCGACTGTATTTTTGAGTATATTTTTTTTTATAATTGCACAATTTAAATTCTCAAAATTAATTTTCATTTTTTACACGAGAAGGTGTAATTTTCTCTCTGATTGCGTAAATTTTATTTGAAAGACGTTTAGAAAATTGTAACAAAAATAAATATAGTTGGCTGGGAAGGGATGAAAGGAATAACGCATTAAATGCCAGGTGTGACAGCTGTTGGGGATTACAGTTGAGGAGGAAAATAGGATTACAAAGATTACAGGAACCACCCTCATTACATCTGTCGTGTGTTATCTGGACTAACAATCAGTCTTTGTCCCTTATTGCCCCTTCGGTTATAAGGTTTAGCGGCCCTACGATGCCTCTATAATTGACGAAAAGTAATATATCTGCATAGGAATGCCACAGGTGTACAGGCACCTCCGAATGTCTCAAAAATATTTTTATTTTTCTATAAAACAGGAGATAGAAGCAATGACATTGAACTAAAGTTCAAAAACTTCAACTTAAAAGTTTTTTGAAGCCCAAGAGTATTATATTTTTTGTTTAATTTTAGCACAAACATATTTTTAAATACATTCATATCTTTGAAAAATCTCCAGGAGAGTAGAAGGTATCTCCGAACCTTCCTCCGGTACTATGGTTCGTGCACTCCCTGATAAAGAATGCTGCGCACGCCAATGTATATCTCCAGTGAACAGATCGACTTATAGCGACAATTTTTTTCATTTTAGTCCCAGGACCACTACAGGGACTTAAAAGTTCACTTCTACATTGTGTTTAAATGGCTAAATCATAAACGAAACTGGTAGGAAACAGTGGCATACGCAGAGGGGGGTCAGGATGATATATCCCCTATTTCCCAAAATTGTTGAAAAATATGATTTTCATATAATTTTTTGTATTTTGAGTTATAATTTTGTATTCAAATATCATTCTTATGTTTAAAACATACTAAATGATTACTTGTCTTCTCATTAAATCCATCTCCCCCAAAAAAATTTAAATTATACCATCGGTAGGAAAATATTGCTATTTGAAATCACAACATTCCAATAAAGTTTACGTTAATTAAAATTTAAAACTGTCGTCTTGAAAAATATTAATTTTCGACTTAACAACTTCTTCACAATTCTTACAGACATGTGATATATATATATATATATATATATATATATATATATATATATATATATATATATATATATATTCCTTATAGCAAAGTGTTTTTATCTTGGTATTACATGTCAAGATTACTTTACCCGACTAGATTTTACTTTCGAAATGTTGCTAGATTAGGGGTTTTCTCCTAGATTTGAGGTTTTATTCGCCCTCAGTGGTATTATTTACTTTTCTAATCATTTATTCTTATCTTATACTAGGAGGTAATTTTGGTTACACTAATAGAAAAATAAGAATTAAACATTTCGGGTTAAAGTTGGCGAATTTAGAAGAAAAAATAGAAGATAATACATGACTGACTTTGCAACACCTCACTACCATTGCTGTCTAACAATGTTTTGTTTTGCTTTATAGTTAAACTCTGTTATAAAAATATAATAACGGTAACACGACTTTAATTTTCACTACATTAACGATTTTAATCCAGTTACCTTCATTTTTTTGGCATAAACCAATAAATAATTACAACAGAAACAATTACACTCTGTTCAACTAAATTAAATTGATTATTAGATGTTATTTTTTTATTTTGATGTTTCTATCAAAACACAACCGGCTTTCTCTATTTTTTCACACAGTTTAGTTTGACTGTCACAGTTTATCACTTATACATAACTTTACATTAATTTTACATCACAAAGTCATAATTTCATTATAAAAATAAAATAATGCTAGAAAAAAAAAACCGTCAAATTCTTAAATTTTATTATTTTAAGGGTGCAATATGCATGAGAATAAAAATTGTAGTTCATATCATTTCATAGTATTAAATTGATACATTTTAACGAAAACATTTGGAATTTATACGGCAACGTTTTGGCTAAGTAACCTTTTAAACATGGTAAGAGGTACTTTGCAGGTACTTAGGTTAGAGTGGTGTAAGGTACTTAGCTTTAGAGTGTTAAGCACACTCCCCAACTGATGAAGTAGTCGATTATTTTGGCCCAGTAAGCACCTGATCGATATTACTTTTTGTACCGAATTTTATGCAGTCTCTGATAATGATAACTGATATATCGATACAAAAATACGGATATTTTTGTATCGATATATTAAGAACTCTTGGGTAATGAAATTCTTCAACAAACCGCATCTGCCCCGATATAAGTGAGTTACTCATTGTATTACTATTATGTATTGGTTAAGTAAATAATTTGGCGAAGTGTTTGAGGTTTTAATGACGTCTAGAGATATGCTATTCCTTCCTTAGATATTTTATAAACTTTTATCTAAAATCACCAGAAAAGTTTTTAAATATTATAAATGCATTTCTAATATCCAGATTTTTTGGGAGGTCCGTTCTACATCAAAAGGATGAGTAATATTGACTTTCCAATATTTTGTTTATAACGTTCACATCACAATATTATAATAATGCTGACATAACAATATTATAATAATATTCACATATCAATATTATAATAATGTTCACATATCAATATCACAAAATAATATAATGTTATATAATATACTTATATATTTTATTTTATATAAATAAATAATATAATATATATTATATAATAATATATGCATATATATATATATATATATATATATATATATATATATATATATATATATATATAATGCTGACATCACAATATTATGATAATGCTCATATCACAGTATAATAATACCCCCACCATTAGGACATTATTTATTATTTTCTCGCACATAATTGTCAATAGACAATGATGCTATAACCAAGCCATCAGCTCATACTTGCCTAGAGACAAATATACAATATAATATTGTTCATCCTTTTAGTTATAAATACGTTTCATTTAGGATATGTATTAGTTATTACATTATTTGACGATTTTAAGCGTGCACATTTTAACGCGAAAATGTAGCACAGGCTTTGAGATTGATTATTATTAGGCACAGACCTTCTAAGAAGATTATATGAATTATAGTTGATTAAATGAATGGAAAGAAGAAACTCTCCTCTTTTCAATGAATGCTAGAATGTCGAAATCGGATGAACTAAATATCAGGTACAGAGCTTGAAAACGAAGCACAATACCGTAGCTTACAGATTTTGAACGATCTCTGAATTGATTTTTTTTTTCGGTGAAGTTTTCAACATAATGGTTTTTTGGTGTGCTGAATTGAAATATGCCATAATTTATGATGAGAACAAAAACTATAAGGCTAGTTTACATAATAATGTAAACATTATTTTTTAATTTACTTGGTCATAAAGCAATTATTTTTAATGTTTTTATATTTCCTTTCATATACTCTGAAAAATAAATATTTTAGCGGAAAAAAACATGTCAATATCATTTTCCAAACTCCTGGAGATATAATATAAAACCTTTATTTTTTTAAGCTCCAAGGGTCCATTGAACGAAACAAACTTTTCAACACAAGTCGATATTTTTCTTCTAAATCTTCTTGTTGATCTATAGTTATATTTATACTGTTCCACTTTCGATTCGACATTGGAATCGAATGTCGAACAGTGTGGATATATCTTAAAGATGGCAGGTGAATGGTGAAAGTAAAACTGCTTTGTACATTAAATTTAGCTTAATCCTTTTCTAAAAACTATTTCAAAAATATTTCCGCCAGATTGAAATTTTATCCAATCGATTCCAATTTCACTACCCAAAAATGAATCAGCCTACCAGGCCATTAAAGGATTATATTGTATATATATTTTTTAATTTAAACTAACAACTGATAAGCAAATACCCCGACAAGCAAATATCCCAACTTTAAAGATGGCGGGATTGGTGAAACTAAAAATGTTTCGTGCTTTACATTAAGCTTAATCCTATCTTAAAAACTATTTCAAAAGTATCTTCGCCGGATTGAAATTTTATCTATTTATTGCCGATTCACAATCCAAAATGAACGGGCCATTAAATGCATATATATATATTTTTTTTTAAATTTAAACTAACAACTGACTAGGAAATGCTCAACATCCACGCATTGCAACTGAAATGGGTACCTTCACCAGCGGCCTAATTAGAAACCTGTTTGGAACCATTTATTAAAGACGTCGGTGGGAGTAAGACCATGTATGAAATAAGTTGATGCTAATGACGACGTGTGTGGGAGGATTACTTAATATGGAAACTGCTTTATCACCCTGATTTTTCATCCTCGAACACGGTTTTTATTTTTATTTGTGGAAAATATATTTATAAAATACGACAGATCCTGATAAAAAAAGGATATTATTCGTTTAATATGTAAATTTTAGAGGTGTAATAATCAGTTATGAATAATTGCTAGCGATATTTTTTTTTTTATCGGCCGTTTTGGTCTAATCTGATATAAAAGAAAAAAAAAATGGCAGAATATAATTTGAGGGCGAGGGAGTTATAACTTGGTGTATTAGGTCGGCCTGTGGTCATTTTACGGTCTGCAGTTCTTTATGGACGGGAAGCGTGATCACTGAAGCATCTGTGTTCATTAAGAACGCAGCAGACCAGGGCAATGATCTAGATGATCCAGGTAGGATAATATCTAGTTCATCTCCGTTAGATTAGGGTTACTGCACCTTGGGCTTTTCCGTCCATTCCTCCAACAGTTCACCAAGTTACGAAATTTATTATTCAAATATAATTATTAAAAAAAAAAAGAAAAAAAAAACTTGTACCATTACAACCTATGAAGGGCCAACGGTTGTGCAAGGAGGTGATTTGGCCAAGATCACGCTCAATCTCCAGGTTTTTCCCCCAATTAAGGGTACCCAGGTTATAGAGGCTAAATAATCTCCCGATCTCACAAGGTCGATCTACGGCTAATAACAGAATACATAATTATCTGCTACAGCCGGCCTCGAAACCGGGACCAGGAGCACGGTAACACAGTACCTTACCACTGAGCTACTCCGTTCCCTATGGTCATTATTACTGAATGAAAATAAAAATGAATGATTCATCATGTTTTGTGGGATTTTACATCGAGATATCTTGACTCAGTTGTAGGTATTGTAATTTTTTGGTTTATTATTTCCAATAATCAAGCTTTATAATCGATCAAGAAAAAATAATCAAAAAATTAACTTAACGTTTCAAGATACGTAGAAATCAAAAATTCGCAATCCGATATTTTTTTTCACGATTTACCATAGTATCGAAAATCGATATTTTTTCACAAAAAAAAATAAGAAAAAGTATAAAATAAAAAAAAATCTACAAGGACGGTGGGTTCGATAAGCAAAGAACCATAAAAAGTTTTGGCCTGGTGTGTGTCGTGTTACTATTTATAGAGGGTGTGTTAAACGGAGGGGATGTCGAAAGCAAAATATCGATATTGATATTGGTTAACCATATCGATATCTTCAAAATATCGGCATAAAAATAATGTTAATATTTTTTTTTTTAAATAAATAAATCCAAACAAATTGGAGGAAGATTAGGAGATAACCTGTTTCTTGACATTTACATCCTGCTGAAAATGAACTTATTAAAAACAATACCTTAATCATATAGGCAAAGAAATATCGATATTTCAAGATATCGTTAATTATTCTGGCAAATTAAAAAAAAAAAAAACTAAACAAATCGGAAGGAGATTAATAGATAACCTACATCTAATTATTTTAAGGCTGTTGTAAATGAACTTAATAAATACAATTTATTAATGATATCGATTGTGAAATATAGATATTATAAAAAAAATCTTAATTGTATCGGCACAGAACAATCGATATTATAAAAACAATATTTTAATTATATCTTCCCAGAAATATCGATATTATAACAACAATATCTTAATTATATCGAAATAAAAATATCGATATTATAATAAGAATATCTTTAATTATATCGGCCCAGAAATATGTGTCCTTTAAAAGATCATTTAAACGATTAAAAATATCGAGGTCCGATTTATCGAAATATCGATATACCGAAGTACTATTTCGATATATTCAAAAACTATCGATGCGATATGCAACGATATTCTTTTTTCGATATACACATCCCAACGTGTATCACAGGTCATCAGCGCAGGTACCAATTGTTATAATTCCTCCATAACTCACCAGTTATATTAAATTTCGCAAGGCGAGGTATATTTATTGAAAATATACCTCCTACGGTAAAAAATTATTACACTAAACGGTGATGGTTTATTAATCCCAAAAAGTAATATATCCCAAAAAAATATTATTTGGATTGAATAACATTTTTTTATTTAATGACTTCTCTAATCTCTAATTGATAATGATCCGTGGATCGGAGGATGATCATGATATATTAATGATCCGAGGATCATCAAGGGGTGACCTGTGACATTGGGCCAAATCTAAAAAAACGGCCCAGTAGTCTCAGAAGGAAACAACCGCGAACGGCAGACGGACAGATTTTTTTTTTTTTCGATTTTTTGAAAATTAGTTTTGGTATCTACGTACCTCGAAACGTAAAGCCTAAAATTTTGAGTATCGTATATAATATAATATAAATTACTTAGAAGAAAATAGTTAAATATTTTATCTAGCCGTTGAAAATAGTAGCTTGCTATTTCCAACCTTCAAGCCCCGAGGATCTTGTAAAGTTACCTCGTGTGGGCCGTTCACTATTGGCTAACTCCTCTCGGATCGCCTGAAGGCGTAGGTAGCACTTTCGAAAGGACGGGACTTGTAAACATCTCCGACGAATAAAATTAGAATTTGAAAAATCGAAACGACGGATTAATTGTAGGCACCGAAGATACTATCTGCAGATTCCTCATCTCAGATCTTTATCTCGGAGGATATCGGAAGGATCGGAGATATCCTGCCAACCGGACAGATTGCGGCCTGAGGTACACCTGTTGCTGTTCCTTGGGGGAGAAGATCCTGGCAGATGTTGCGTCATTAAGGAAGCGATACATCGCAGCAGGCGGCTTGTTGTGACTTTAGTTAAGATGGCAGCAGGTCCAATTATAAAGCTATGAACATCTCTTATTAACGGCATTTATTTGATACATTGAAGTATGAAATTTCATTACTCAAAACAATTGCTTTGTGAAAGTATAATAAAAACAAAATAATTTGGTATCAGAACTTAATTAATATACCACAACATAGCATTGGAAATGAATCGCGCAAATTGAAACAGAACTTGGCCCTGAACAGGCGATTTAAAGATTATTAAAGTACAATATTCTAAAACAGTACATATACAAAACGAATTAATTCCATTTATCCAGTTGGATCACAATAGAGAAGATAATAACCATTTCAATAACAAACAGTAGGGTGGTATGGAAAGTTGAACACTTTGGACATACTTTTATATCCAATTTAATTGTATATACTGTTGATATAAGGCTATGTCCACACTGTTTACCTTTCAATTCAACTTCCCAGGCGACACCCCGTTCGTTATGTCGAACGGTGTAGACAGGGTAAAACTTTGCCCACACTGTTCAACATTCGATTCGACAACGCAGGCTATGTCGCCTGGAAAGTCGCACAGTGTGGACATAGTTTAAGGTGGATCTTGAAAGCAACAAGCTCATTACCACCAGACGTAAATTATCACCATGCAGAATATAATTCACTACTTGAATGAATTTTCCTAGATTTTTTATGTGCAAAAATATCGATGAGCTTAGAAAAGTCAATATGTTTAGCTTTCATTTTCAATTGAAAGCAGCGCCAAACCTGCTAGTCGATTCTGTCTCATCGTTGATCTCATATAGCTTTTAATTATTTTTAATTAAGAAAAAGGGCACTCTGCTTTTGCTTTTAGAAAATTCATTACGAAAACAAAAGAGCGAAATATCACGATCAGGAATCCGAACGAAATAAAAAATATTCATTTTTTAGCCTCTATCTTGGGGGTACCCGGCGTACATATAATACATATAATGAAAATTCCTTTTCGGATTTCGTAGACTACCTCAAGACTTCTCTCAATAATATAATGATTAACTGAAACAATCAAAAGGATAAATGAGATGGTAGAAGCACAATATTTCCTACACATTCTCTCAAGTAAAAGAATCAACTACCTTTTTAAGAGCCACTAGTCACTTCGTGGTATGCCACTAGATTGATTCGTTTTATATATATCTTCTGAATATTTAAACTTCATAAATCCACTTCTGAAGGACAAGTTTAAAAACTGTGAAAAGTTAAATCCGTCGAGACAGGAGATTAATTAAAAGAGATAAAAGTTGAAAAGAGTCGGAATATAACCCCACCCTGTAATATGACACTCGCCCATTAAAAGTTTAGACGCAATTTTTAAGGCGTTAAAAATAATTATCTAAATTCAATTATTAAATATATATATATATATATATATATATATATATATATATATATATATATATATATATATATATATATATATATATAAGGCCTTCGTGAACCGAGAACTTGAACTGAAGAATTGATTTAATGATGAGCCCTCAGACGTCTTAGGGCAAACAGAACCACCCTCCATTCCAAACCCTTCTCCAATCTGCCCTTTTAATCAAGGAATAAAATTACACTTTTAGGATAAACTGTTTGATTGCCTCCGCTCCAATTGTCTTTCATTACTTTTCGAAAATTAAGGTTTTTGTCTCAAATCTTCTGCTTAAAAAGAAAAAAAGTAAAAGAAAAGAGCTCCCCGTTTAATCTCTTGATGTAATTATACAGATTTCCTTCTCTCGCCCACTTCTTTTTTTCAGCCTCAAGCCGTAAATCGCTTTCCGGGAGGCCCAATTTAGAAATTTTTCTCTTTTGAAATCTTTTTGAAAACGGTTTATCAAAGGAGTTGGCACTTAGTTCTGAGGAAATGGTTATCTCTTAATCTATGGCCCTTTGTGGCCGCCCTAAGCAACATCAGTTTTGTTAATTCCTTATATTTTGAAAACATCCGTTTCATCATTATTAATTGTTTTTCATTTTTATAAAATCTTTTATATATAATATAAACTATACATAGGCAGTAATAAGAATATATTTGATTTTATATGTGGTTATATATAAGGAGTGGTCTCTACAGCATAATGGGTTGTTCCCTTAAATTAAAATAAGGCTGGGTTTAAAAAAATACGTACCTACTCTAAGTGGTTTAAAAAAATTATATTTCACAAACCTAAAAAACATGTTGTTTTTTTCACTTTTTACAGGCGGAAGGCGTCACCCATGGTTGAGGAAAAAATCACATTTATGTTGCAAATGTGTTACGACGGTAATGTTATAGGCTAAAACGTAAGTATCTTTAGAAGCAGTTTTTGATTTATATATAAACCAAGATAGAGAGAGAAATTATTAAATTTATTAGATTCAACCAGAGTAAGCTACGAAGTACGAAGTGCGAAGCTATGAAGCAGAAGCTACGAGCGAAAGGGGAATGGTAACTTTTTGGATATTGAAAAGATTTTTGTTTTCTGGTGGGCTCTTATGCGCAAACAATGTGTAACACAACTTATTTATATAATGCATTAAAGTTTTCCATGTCATAAACGTATATAAAACAAGACGAAATGGCAGAAACCGAGTGAAGCTAAGTTCACCGGATAGTTTTTTTTAAATAAAAAAAAAAACAGTTGTTATTAATATTAAGCCATACAATATTTATATAATTGTCGTTTAATGAAGGTTTTGGGCCTTGGATAAAACATAGAACTTCAATTGCATGCAATGGATAGTTTTTTCACAAGTGACTAAGGCCATATTAATAAGATTGCACAAATACTTGGTGAATTTTAAATACAGTTGTCAATTTTACAATAACTAAAATTAATGGTGCCTTGGACACGTGGTAAGAATGGACCAAGGGAGATTAAACAAGAAAGTCTTTGACAGAATCCGAGGATATGTAATACAAATGAGAGAGGAAACAAAAAAATTGGAAAAAACAGATTGCTGGATAGAGAGCAATAGAGAAAAAAATTAAAAGAAATCTAGGTTCTTGTGAAAAATAAAGAAAAGCGGAAGGGTACTGCGTGGTCGAAAGAAAGGCAAAAAGGCACGCAGAAATTATGAGAGGATACTGGGAGAAAAGAAAAGCGAGAATGAGAAAGGAAAAGTAATGATATTCGCGTGGTCTTAAAAGGCCGTACCGTGAAAAATAAATAAATTAAACATTTTACATTTTGTCATTCTGCTTCTATGCGTTTAGTCAGCTATTAATGCCTTTGATGGCAGAGGGAACGCAATGCCCGAACTCTCGCTATTAAAGCAGTTACGCCGGAGCACTATAAACTTTACAACTGACAAGACAATAGCATAGTGATGGCCACACAGTTAGCCCAGCTTTAAGGGAACAGAAACTACAGTACTGTAAGTAGAGTAGAGGAAGCGAGCTATCCATGCTTGACTCAGCCAAGGCCTTGGACTCTGTCGACCTCCCGCAATCAGCCATTGCACTAATGAGTCCGCTTCAGTCAACACGTGATGGAAGCTCACTCCTAGTATTTAAGATGGAGTTCACAGTAAGTTCTAAACGACAATAATAGAACCATTCCAGAAGATTACATTTTTGTATTTTTTTTTTTTAACAATTTAATCATTATAATTTGCAACTGCTAGTTGAGCAACGCAATAAAAATTGAGTTATTTTCATTTGATAAAGAATTACTATTCCTCACCTCTAAAGGTGCGTTAACACGTTTGCCAAACTATGGCAAGTCCTAAGCCAAACCAAACGGCAGACGTGTAAACGCAGGTAACAAACGCTTGGCAAACTAACAAACCATTATTTACAGTAAAGCAGCGCGGCGGACGTCGACTGTTACTTTCGGTTTAAACAATTTTAATTTAAAAAGCCTCAATTAAATATATAATAACAATTTAGAGTTGACCTTATGGTAAATACTGAAGGAGATGGGTGCGATGGAACCTGTGCGAGGTGAGCCCTGTATTTTCCCTCTAAAACTCTCTACATTTTTATCTATATTCACTAACTCTAACCCCAAACTTATCAAAATTTTCCTCTAAACCCACCAACTTTAACCCCAAATGTTTAGTTCTTATTTTTCTATTGGTATTCAGTAGGTAACCAAAATTGCCTCATAGTATAAAAAAGAGTAAATGATTATTAAAGTAGAAAATACCCCAGAGGATGAATAAAATCCCAAATCTAGGGGAAAAAATCCCAATCTGGCAACGCTGGTAGCGGTAAAAAATAAAATAGTACTGATTATTTATTTAATGCCGACGTTTCGATCCATATTGTAGGTCTTCATCAGGACTCTACAGCTCTTATCTTATTCTTGTCTTATCCGATTCGTCATAGGTTGTAGAGCCCTGATGAAGAACTACAACGTGGGCCGAAACCTCGGCCCAATAAAAACAAATACATAAATGTATTTAATAAAAAATAAAAAAAAAGAACGTAGTCGAGGATCAGTTGATATTGATTTGAATTTTTTGTCCTTTCAGTCTTGAACCAGGTCTCTATTAAGAATTCAAGATAATACAATGCAATATTAAGAAGAAGAATACCGTAAAAAATAATAATAAATAAAACTTCACAATATGTTGGAGACAATCACGCCCACATCGCTGCTGCCTTCCCAGAATTCGCCCACCGTTGGGTGGACTACATCTTAGGAAAACCCTGGGAAATAGCGGACTTTACCGCTAACTAGAAGAAAAAACCGGATCGGTAACGCTTTTCCTTCACCCGTTTTCCCAGCCTTTACCGTTTTCTGCTATGTGAAAAGCAGTCGAATAAAATCCCAGAGGATCTATGCCAATTCTTCATGGTCCAAATCAGTCCTGGAATTTTCAAACTACTGACTTACCAGAAGTAAGGAGATTGAGCAAAGTACAATGTCCACACTTACCTGAAACAAATAAAAATAATTATTAGCACCAAATATAAAGCTTTTTAATAATAAATTAGTTTTAAGATATTTATGAGGAACTTATTTAATTTATTAATTTTCATTATGATAAATTAGAAATGTTCATGCTAAGAAGGATCACGAAAACATTATCTTTTCTTGGAGAACTTATTTCGTATAAGATGATTATATTGAAAACTAATCTGAATTAAAATATTAAATTTAGAATAGAATAGAATAGAAAAAAAAATGATTCTGGTACTAAGCTCCTAAGGTATAATATATGTACCAAATGCAGAAATCACTTCTTGCCAGAAGACATTTCATAAATATAAATTAATTAAAAATCCATAAGTATATACACATTAATAAAAAAAAACTAGGGTTAAACAATAGAGGATTTTCTATTTTTCTATTAAAAAAGTACGATTACAGAATACAAATAAAATTAAATTTTCCACTAACATTAGTAAAAACTTTATTTAATATTTTAAAAAATATATGTTTATAGATGAAATCAAAATCCGATACTAAAAATTCTCTTGTTATATAGAATTTCCCTGTATTGTGAGGTTTTGGAAAAGGAGATGATGAAGGAGCATAGGGAAATAGTAAGAGGGATATTAAAATTGGGAGATATGATTTTTTTTTTTTAAATATTTTTAAAAGAATATTTAATATTAAAAGCATCAGTGAAAACAGTGTATATATATATATATATATATATATATATATATATATATATATATATATATATATATATATATATATATATATATACTATTTTCAATGATGCTTTTAATGTTAAATATTCTTTTAAAAATATTTTAAAAAAAAGCATCATTTCTCCTTATATATATATATATATATATATATATATATACAACAATTAATTTTATATATATATAAAACAATTAATTTTATGATTCAATATTCAAAGGATAGTGGGTTTTTTTCTGGAATAAGATGGTTTTAACATAAATATCATTTCTTGACAGCAATTTTCTAACTAAACTCGCATTTTTTGGCTAAAATTTTTATGCAATGAATTTTACATTTCATTAGATGTTTGAATAACAAAATGCTTCCATTTATCTTTTTAATGGTCAGTAGTAATACTTGTACAGCTAAGAGTATTTAGAAATGTTTAACGAAAGAGACAAGCTTCCAATATCACTATAATGATTTCATACAAAACATGTAAAAAAAAATAAAAATTATCTAACCAGGTATAAAAGTTTTCAATGAATCAGGAGGTGGATTCAATGTAGCCAATATAATAAATTCCAGCTGTTTCATTATTAAATTTAAATGCTATATCCATGATTTCATCATTATTTCACATACGTTATCCATTTGGCCAATAATAATATTGTAGAATGTGATGAATATTCTATATCTGGTTCATATTCAAATGGAAGAGGATTGAACGATGATCGGGTTAATGCACGTTGCATTTCCATCCATTGTCCATTTAAGTAAATCGTAAAATGTTCACTAATACTCGCATATAGCTTGACAAATATATAATTTGACTACAGCGCTACCTATCGTATCCTGGCATAGCTATAAACCATCGTCTCGAATATAGAAATATATTTTGTGAATAAGACATTTATCGGTCAAGTTGTTCAGAAGTTTCAAAATCACAAACTGACGTCCCAACTATTATATATATAATGAGGAAATAAGATGGTCCAGGAGGCGGTAAAAAAAAAAAAAATGGGTCACATATAGTATAAGCGATTTAGTAGAAACCGATCTTTCGACCTATTTTGCAGGTCTTCATCAAGGCTAAATAAACAAGATAAAAAAATAAAATAATGATATAAAAATTATGAGAAAAAAATAAAATAGTGATTAATTTGTAAAATGTTATAATATTAAACTGTTTATTAATAAAAATGACTATTAATAATAACAGATTGAATTGATGAGAATAATAAAAAAAATAATAACGGTAATAAATATAAAAAACTGGGAAATTATAATATAAATATAAATAAACAGACAAAATTTAGCACCATGCGTGGTAAAGGAGCGACTAAGCAAAATAGGAAAGTAATAAAGGAGGCGGTGTAGGAGTAGTAATTAAGAAAGTCATTAATAATTATATAGAGAAGGCAGTGGGGATGGGTCGTCATTATACATATGGGCTAGTCATAAAAATATATAAAAGAATCAAAAAGTCTCGAAAATAGGAGAAAAAGATAAACCCAAAGGAACAAATGTAAATAATAAATTAAAACAAAAGTAAATATTACATTTATACATGCAATAATATTTAACAAACTTTCAATTGTGTTCATTTAATCTATGTATCGAAATCGTTTTTTGAAAAAGGCGTAAGCGCCATTTAGCAAACTTTACAGGAAATACATGAAAAGATTTTTCCCAAAATAACATTTTTTTTTTATCTTATACAGTAGGAGTTTATTAAGGTGGCAAAACCTTTATAATTACATACTTTTAAGGCTTCGAGCATTAGGGCCAGAGTGACGCCTGAGAGTCGTTAGTATTTGGTGTCTACGTCAGCAATATTCCCATTTTTAAACCATTTCCAACTTTTTCTCTCGATATATCGTGAGCGGGAATCGATAGAGGTGGTGATTACGTCCCAAAATTAATTGAAATCTAAATTTCGAATTTTTGGTGCTTGAGCCTTCTTCAAAAAACGACGTCCGTATAATTAAAACACTAATAATTTTAATAATTCAAAATTTTCATTATATATATATATATATATATATATATATATATATATATATATATATATATATAATGAATAACAATTAATTATATGATGAAACATTCAGTAAAGGATAGTGTTTTTTTCATAACCGGTGCAGACATGTTATTTACACAGAAATTTAAATTTATATATATATTTGTGTGTGTGTGTGTATATATATGTGTGTGTGTGTGTGTGTGTGCAGACATGTTATTTACACAGAAATTTATATATATATTTGTGTGTGTGTGTGTATATATGTGTGTGTGTGTGTATGTATATATGTGTGTGTGTGTGTGTGTGTGTGTGTGTGTATGTATAATGCATAATGCCCGTATAATATGTATAATGCATAATGTATTTAATTATATAATGTATAATGCCCGCTCCTCTACCCTTTGGAATTTCTTTCCTTCCAATATCCGCCATGCTTCTTCTCTATCCTCATTCAAATCCCTCCTTTTCCAACACCTTCTTTCTCTCCAAAATGATGCTCTCTAATTGCGAAATTTCAGTTTAGGATTAACATCTGGATCAGAAGTGGATAATAGATTTGGATAATGTACAAACTTTGCTAATCAATTCATTATTTTTGTATTTTTCATTTTCTCTGTTTTGTTTTTTTAACTTTTTTCTTGTTTTTTCTCTTTTTTTTTTTGTTTTGCTCAAATCAATTATATTTTTTCGATAAAAAAAAACCTATTTATTTGCTTATTTATTTTACAGAAGATATTGTAAAAATTAATTGTTCTGTATTCTATAGTCTTATAGCCAGATAATGTTACTGTTTTATTGGTTCCTTCATGTTATTCTTAAGGGACCTAGTCCCAGAATAAAGTTCTTTTATCTATCTATCTATCTATCTATCTATAACAATTAATTGTATGATTAAACATTGAGTAGGGACTAGCGGAGCGGGCTGACCAACGACCGCCGAGCTGTGATATGGAATCAACAGGTTGCTCACGTCCGCTCCCAAGGGGTCGCTTCCAATCATTGCCCGATTCCGTTTATCTGATCTGATCTCAGTTCTCTTTTGCTTTACTTTTATTCCTAAATTAATATCGCGAAGTGTTAAAACATGTAGCAAAATAAAGTTTAAAAATATATTGTGTAATAAATATTTAATATATTTTATAGTAGTGTAGAATTATTGTTTCTACAATCCTTTGTCTTCATTATTGTTTGTATCTATAATTTTTCGCCTTAATCAATTTCTACCTCTCAACAGAAAAGTACACTGCCTCATAAACTAATATCGTCGGTTGTGGGTTTTCTTTTAACGATTTAATATTTAATAAAACTTTGCATATTCTAAAATTCTAAAATACGAAACATTTATAAATATGTATATACATATATATATATATATATATATATATATATATATATATATATATATATATATATATATACACACACACACACACACACACACACACACACACACACACACACACACACACACACACACACACACATATATATTTATATAGCTCCATAACCAGTCCCTTTGGGGCCAATTCGGTGGTGTCCTTCCCACCGACTCACTCGGGTTCAAGGACAGTGGAAAATCTATCTAGATCCAAGGATTATGGCTGTTCGGGGTCAGCAGGCTAACGAGGACCTATATTTCGTTTCCCTAAGCAGGCCGTCCATGGACCAAACCTCCGGGCGGCTATTTAAAATCCTAGGAAACCACCACGCGATTCACAATTGAGGTACACGGGGTAGGGTCATCTCCTACGACCATGTATATAATATTTTTTTTTTCGCATAGTAATCCTATGGAAGATGATTTTGTTTACAAAGTGTACATACTCATGCAAAAACAGCATTATATATATATATATATATATATATATATATATATATATATATATATATATATATATATAAAATCGACAGGTTACATTCTAAATTATATTAATGCGGTATACAAATATAAAATTTACTTAAAATTAAAAGAAAAAATAAATAAAACAAAAATAAAAACGGAACGAAACAAGAATAGGAAAATGAAATAACATGTTTTAAACATACAAGTAGAATTATTTATAGAATTTCTATAGATATGTAAATAAAGGAAATTAATCATTAAAGAAAGAGGAATACAATTATATTAAAATAAACAAATCAGCAGATTCATACAATTAAGTAGAAAATAAATAAAATACTTTTGTTCTAATAGATTTTTTAACAAAGGACAAAGGCACTAAGGATAATTGAATTGGTAGGTGATTACCGTTAGCAGCTGATTTAACCAAAGTAGCATCTCCTTTCGAGGACCCTGCTGTGACCTTTAACCCACGGTACTGAGATTTTTATAGTTTTTATTTATAATCTTAATTATACTGTTTTTTATTCGCTTGGTCAGTAAGTTCTGACGTTTCGAAAAAAAAATATATTGCCAATAAGTATTTTCTCTGTCAGTGGAAATATTATTAGGTAGCTCGGAGTGGCCTGTCAGCCTTAGGAGATAGTATGTGGCCTTAATTAGTGCTAGTTGTTCCACTTGATCGTTCGAGCAGTATGGTCCGAATCTATATTGTTCGTCATAGTCAATGTAAAAGCGCACACAATGTTTTGTTCGTATTCGCTTCCGTCTGTACAAATATCGATAGTTAGTAAGTCAGAATTGTCTACAATTTTAATGTGTTGTGTTAGTTCAGCGTGTATCCATTATTTTGCTGTTATCTACAATTAAATTTTCTTTTTCCATATATATATATGAGTATGAAGGCATTTAATCATAAATTATTGTTGGATGAGCTAATTTAAGTGCCGGATCGAAATTTGTTTGCCTTTCCAAATCGATGATCGAGAACGGTTTTCTATTAACACATCTAATTCATTACAGTATCAATATGAAGTAATCATTCCTTCTGTGAAAATGGCCAATGGCACACAAGGAATGAGAATCGCAATTCTTGTGAGTTTTAGACTTTGATTTGATGCCAGTTGTTTCATAAAGTGTTATTTCGATGATATCGGCCGTTATCGTCAATATGAACTTGAAATGCTTAATACTAAGAAAAATCAAGGAAACGTTTATTTTCTTGGAGAACTTATTTGTTATTAATCGGTTATAGAGGCTTAAAATAATTTTTAAAAAATATATCTATATATTGGGCATTTATAAGGTATATTGTGTATATGTTGAGTATACAATTCAATTATTTATATAATTGGTTACAGCTGCAATAAAATCCTAGAGCAGTGACCAAAGAGACTGAGGACATTATATATTGAGGGAGCATTCCCTGTCACTGAGCGAGGGGAAAGCTCCTGTCCTAATCGGCCATGAATATCAGAGTGACTCTCTTCAGCAAGTTCTGTAGATCATCATCATCAGCACCGAAGATACTGGATATCATCTGGGTCTCGGGCTGAAGAGGACAGAAGAGATAAGAGACGTCAAAAGGTTTGATAGCGGACATCCCTGAAAGGGTTGTCTCTGATACATCGCACCCAGCGGGCCAAAGAACATACTGAAACCTTTCAATAGAGGACAGCCATTAATACTTCCAGGCGGACCTCGGGGTACCCGGTAGAATAGATAAATTGCGAAATTAACATAAAAATAATAATATATTTTTGTTTCACTACATATTATATTTGCTAATATAACTTCGATATCAACACTTCGTTATTACTTATATATTTATATATCTTTCATACCTTATTCAGACACTCTCTCCTTATTATTTTTTCTCCTTATTATAATTTTTCATAATAAATTATGCTTATTTTCACACACCGTAATAATTGTTTGATGTTATTTCGTCGACAGTGATTTTATGATGGAATAATTAGTCAGGGTGCAGTCAATATAATGTTTTTTTTTTATTGTAAAAGCCCGGCTAATTCCATCATAATAATTTTCATAGTTCTAAAGAAATATTTTCAAACCAGAATATTATTTATCTCCTGTATCTGACTACCTTACATTTATTTATATATTTTCATGTTTTATATTTCTAAATTTTCATACTTATTTATTATACTAATATAATTATAATTATAATATTTATTAATTACTTTCTTGTTAGTTTTTTTTTACTTAACCTTGATGAAGGCCGAAACGTTGGCACATAATAAAAAAAAATAAGTTTCACTTATTAGTGTGTATATCTATATGACCGCACTCCTTTCACTGTCAAGGCTTATTCATACGGCAGTTAACGTGACTGTTGTGGTCATGGTCGCAAAAGCTAGTCTCAACTATCACATCAAACCTGATAGTGGGACAATAGTTTTACGGTATGGTAACTATGACCGCGTAAACGGGCTTTAATTCGCATTTATTACAAAAATATCCGAAATTGATTATATGAAATTTCACTTGAATTAATTCTATGATGGAATGTTTCTTTAAAAAAATTATGAAATGTGTTCGAAAATAACCTCGTAATAATCATTAATTATATTCAGGGAAAGAAAGACTTTATACATTAAGCAATGCTGGCCAAATCCATAGGCTCACTACATAAACAGCATGTTTAGGCAGTCTTTATAGGACAAATAAAAATATATTAGTTTATTTTCAATGAATATTGATGAGCATCCTTCTCATTTTAGTTGACATCCGCATGATGGTATAGAAGGATCAATCTAATTATGGATTGATAAATTATTTGCCACTTCTATAATTTTGTTTTTATTGAAAACTAGTTTCAAATGTTATACATTCATCCTCAGTTCTAAAAACACACAAAAATTCAAAAATAAGCAATTCAAAATATAGTTTGGTATTATTATACTTCTTAAATTAGATTAATATAAATCAGTATTATAAAACATTTATGAATTATGAATTTAATTAAGACAAGAAATCAAATACATGTTGGTACTCACCAATATTTAAGTAGATTATGTCAAACAGAAAAGTATGTACTGGTTTGTCCTCGCACTGAACTAGCAATGAAAGAAAGGTTTTTTAAGAAAGGTATTTAATGTAAACACCCCACCCCACCTATCTTTCATTGCTAGTTCATTGCGAGGACAAACCAGTACATACTTTTCTGTTTCACATAATCTACTTAAATATTGGTGAGTACCAACATGTATTTGATTTCTTGTCTTAATTAAATTCGTAATTCATAAATGTTTTATAATACTAATTTATATTACATTTAATTTAATATGTATATTAATACCAAACTGTATTTTGAATTGCTTATTTTTGAATTTTTGTTTGTTTTTAGAACTGAAGATGAATGTATAACATTCCAAACTAATTTTTATTAAAAACAAAATTATAGAAGTGGCAAATAAATTATCAATCCCTTCTTATTTTAACTGGTATTACATTATTTTCAAAAAATAATAATATCATAAAATATTGGAAAGCCACATACACAACTAAATAAAATAAATCGCCAACTTCAGTAGTTTATAAGTTTCGCTAAAGATTGTGAGTGGTGCATTACTTTGCCATCGAGTTTCGAGATATATAGATAGTGAGCGGGGATCGATCACAGTCCATGCCAGTTCGGAAATTGTAACTTGCTCGCTATGAATTCCTCATGAGCTATGTAGTAGCTAATGGATGCTCGCTATACTTTGCCACAACTCACTTCCAACCAATATTTCATCTCTGCGGAACATGTGACTTCAAACCATAACCAAAACTCCCCACAACTGCGATGTACAAAATGACATAAACCGAGAAGAAATACATTTTACTTTAAGAGTTACTAAAATTTAAAACAATATCAATATCTTTCAAGTTAAGAAATTGAGATTTTATTGATGCAATCCTGTGTTTGAATAGAAAAAAAAAAATGACTTCAAGAGATCAACATTCGTAACAGCTAAGTGAATAGTTCCTTTGGAAAATTAAAATATTCCAAGATACTGTTGGGATATTGTTTTTATTTTTGTAACATGCTGATCTGCGCTCATCCTGGTATAGCGGTCAACTTAATCAATCTCTAGGTCACCGCCGCGAATGCCGTCAGGGTGGGTTGAATGGGTTCGCGGTGGATGTTAAGTGTTAGTACTGATAGGTTCATGCTGCAAGTCAGTCTGGTGTGGACATTTTTGTAGTATTCTGTGGCAATATCTGAACTTTTAGACAGTCCAAGCCCTTGCGAAGCAAGTCATTTGTTACACGACTGAATTCTTTGGATGTTTGAAGTTTTGGCAGAGCCCCATAGCTCTATCCCGTATTCCTACGTAATCTACGTATATTAACCTAAGGTTTAATTAGTAATTAGTAGATCTAAGTATGTTAGTTTAGGATAATTTGGAGCGCCTCTCAAGTAAGCTGGATAATATTCCAAATCGCTTCTTCCGCCATGATTTCAGTTGGGAAAACTAAAATATTTTATAATACAGTTGGGAAAATTAAAATAGTTTATAACATAGTTGAGAAAATTAAAATATTTAATATAGCTGAGGAATCCGGGTAAAATTGTTAGAAAATTTTAGATTTTGACCTCCTTCCACCAATAAATTATTGCAGCTACGTCACTGCTAATTATTCTATCGATACGATTAACAAATAATAATAAAGATGCGAGGGCTGAAATAATGAGAATTTGACTAACATAGGTATTAATTAAATATAAATATAAATATATATATATATATATATATATATATATATATATATATACATATATATATATATATATATATATATATATATATATATATATATATACACATATATTTATTTATTTTTATTGATTTATATTTGTTTCTAGGGAAGAACCCTATACAAATAGAGCCTATCTCTACTTACACCATTATCATTAGACCTATTTCACTATTATTATTTATTTTGTTTACATTTAATTGAAATATAGACTGGTATTAATTAATGTTATTAAAGTTGAGGGTTGGGGAACCTTTAACAATTTAATGAATAATTTGGGATGTTTCATACAATGACTCAGTAAGTCATTTTATTTTTCATTTCTTACTATTCAATATCTTTACTAATTGTTAAAATTCTCTCTAAGAATCCGTATTCAGTGGTAATTTTCCCCCTAAAAACACTAGTTCGACACCACAGAGTATACAGCAGTATAATAAATATAATAAATAATAATATAATAAATATATAATTGAATAATAATTATATAATAAATAAATTCTTATAACAGTATAAGAAAAATTACATTCGCGGAATACATGGACTACCAGGTTTACACGAAGAGTCTAAAAAAAAACTAAAAAATACCGAAAATGCTTGATAAGTCTTGAGAGGCCTTCCTAAGATTTTTAGCAAATGTTATCAATTAATAGTACAATTTGGTAATCAACACTTAGTAAGCCTGCCTAAGGAAGCAGTAAACT
Organism: Rhaphigaster nebulosa; assembly: GCA_948150685.1. NCBI lineage: Eukaryota > Metazoa > Arthropoda > Insecta > Hemiptera > Pentatomidae > Rhaphigaster > Rhaphigaster nebulosa. The sequence continues at coordinate 1,539,715 of OX411311.1, forward strand.
CAATAATTAATGCAAATCTGTATTTATAGAAGGATGAGAGATCAATTCGACAGATCTAGATGCTAATTGTCCTAGTGTTAATTGGATCATCGTAAACAGTTCCCTATTAGCCTACTGTCTGAGTAGCCTGTTGTTCACTGTTTGTTCTGGATGTCTTCCACCAAGAGGGAATTCGTAAACGTTATCAAGCAATACGATACAAGTACATTAAATACACAACTAGTCATTGTGTCATTGATTCTAAGGAATTTTTTTCTTACGATAATTCAATGCATTCAAAACGAAAATATCAAATATCACAGTCAAAAATACTCAAAATAATCTACTTGTTCCCTGGGACCTGGAAATCCGATGTCACCGAGAGCGGCCTTGAATAGACAAAAATAAAAAATTGAAGTATTTTGTCAACGGTTATTATCCGTTTAGTCTCTTTCAGAGACAAGTGTAATACAACTTAAAAGACTGTAAATAAATAGGAAGATTCATTTTATATTTAGGTGGGCCGAAAGGTAAATATAGGATTAATGATATATCGGTTTCTAACCAGTTGAGTCTTAAAATTTCTTACGAAATTATATTTACTGGTTGAAACATTTCGTATTTAATTATTTGAGTGCATTTTTCTCTTTGAAAAATGGCTGGCAAAAGTGAATATTACTATTAGTGTTCAACTCCGGCAAAAAAACATTTTTTACTTATGATTTATTTGAGTTCGTCCCTTATCCTAGAATGTTTTCTTTAGATCTTAACATCTATTTTAACTAACTAAAGAACAAAATTTGATTCATTATTCTTTTCTACGATAGATGTGCCAAGAACTATAAAAACTTTATATCGAATATTAATAAAGTTATTTTATATTTTCATTTATTTTACTTGACGTATTGATGGTTGATCAATTGTATTATTATTCTAAGCATTAATTAGAAATAGTTTCACATTACAAAAAAATAATTGTGTATATTTATGGATATAATAAAAATTCTGAACTTCAAGATTAATTCTGATTTCTGTCCAAAATCATATTGATAGGCCAAACTGTAAGTCAGCGAAAAGGTATCTATCCCTGTGACCTATTTAACTACATTTTGTTTTGTTTATATATTTCATTTCAAAAATATCCTACTCGAATACATAAATTTTAATCTCGAGGAGGAAGAATAAACATTAATAGATTCACCAGATGCAGTCCAACACAGTATGGTCCAGGCGGGATAGTTTATTTTTTTAAATGCATTGTAACAGTATTTTTTCAATGTGATAATTAGAAGAAAAATGGTAGAAACAAATTGTAAATGTTTTAGATAAAACGGTAAGAAGCAACATGATGAAAACAAACCCATAAAGGTGCCGAAAAATAGTTTTTTCACGTTTAAGATGTGAAAAAAATTTGTTTAAGAAAAATAAAAAATAGTACGGAATAGCGTTTAAAAATGTGGAAAAAACGAATTTTAAACAGTGGAAATCTGTCAACAACGTTTTGCAAAAAATATTAAAAAGCTCGAAACATAGCTATTTTTGGTCATTTCATTACAGGTTTTTAATTATTGCAGGAACTTTTTTTAGGGCTTAAATGATCGCTTTGTTAGTGTCTATCTATAAAAAAATGTTTTGCAAAAATAATAATAACTTTTCCCGGAAATTGGGAGATTGTAAAAACAAGTGATTTCCAAAAAATCATTGAACTGAACAAGGAACCAAAATGGTCCTAGAGCAATTTTTCAAATCTCTATTTATTCCCGAGGAATTTCTCCACAACACTATTTTCATCAAATATATGTGAGGTTCGATTAAATACCTAAAAAACTTCTTTGAACATAGGGCTGTTTATCGCAACTGCCCGGTAAAGGTGAGGCAGCGGAGGGAATGTGAAGAGGCCGGTCACGGAGCACTACAAAGTGATAGAGGGAGCCTTCCCCTACCCACCTCACCGCTGCCTCACCTTTACTGGGACGTTGCGATAAACAGCACTATGTTCAAAGACGTCATTTAATCGAACCTCACATATATTTCATGAAAATAGAGCTGTAGTGATACTCCTGGAAAACATATTTCGCTTTAAAAAATGGCTCTAGGGCCATTTTGGCCCTTGTTCAAATCTCTTTCTGAGATTTTAGTCTCTCAATGCCAGGGACAATTTATTGTTTTTTTTTTTATTATAGATAGACACTAACAAAAGTCACAATGTAAGTCCCAAAACATATTTTGCGGTTTTTAATTTTTTTTTTTTTTGCGAAAAGTTATTGACTCATTTAGCTTGTTTAAAACTCATTTTTCCGGGTTTTGAAACGCTATTACGTACTATTTTTTATTTTTCTTAAACAATTTTTTGGCACCTTTATGAATTTTTTTAACCATATAGCTACATACCGATTTTATCTGAAACATATAAAATTTGTTTCTACTATTTTTCTCCTAATCGTCACGTTAAGAAAGTACCGTTGCAATTTATTTCAAAGAATGATTATATTAAATAGTGAATATAGTAGTGACTAGTAGTGAATTTACATTTTTTTAAATAAATAATTACTTCCCAAATAGACAATATGCTGTACATGTAAACGAACATGTAAAAAACTACAGCAGTATGCAGGTTGTTTTATTTCTCAATGGTTAAACCTGAGGCCGAAACCAGACAGACCAATGGCCGAAGATGCGTTTTTTAGACTCAAAAGGCTTTGCAACGTTAAAATCTGTCAAAAACATGCTTCTGATTAATTTTTTTTATTTTTTTAAGGTAGAGAAGGGAACGACTTATATTACGTTTTTAAATAGAACCAGGACTGCTTCATTTACAAACCAGACCGGAAAAGTTCACATTTGAAAATAAAATAGTTCTTGTTCTTTTAAAATAAAATATCCTGTATATTTTAAGACTTGACAGTAGTTGGGAAGTTTTTTTTTTTAATTGTAAATGGCCTTACTTTTCCCCTACTTTTCCAGGATACCTCGTAAAAGAAATATATGGACACCCTAGATGCGATTGTATAAAACAAACTACAATCCAGCGACCGAGAATGCTGAAGTTTTTTTTCTTTTTTTCCAAACAGCTATTTTCACCATTTGCAGTCGTTAAGAAGTTTCCCGCAGAGAATTCCTAACCAGGGGGCAAACAGAAGACAGCTCCTGACGACCGGCCGACGTGAAGGAAATAGAAGAAGCGAAGCCTACATCGATTGGTCGGGCGAGTTGTAGAGTCGGATCACGTGAGCTAGCGAAAGTGCATTACGACCGACGCGAGATTTATGAGGGATTGGGTGTATATATTTCAATAGGACCGCCGCCAGTGCCACCTATATACTGCCGCCAGTGCCACCTGTATACTAACGTCCTCGCCGCACATACATTAAGCCAGATGCCCGTCATCACTTCATAGCCGCATTTCGTCCGCTGCTGGACCGCGGTACTTAGCACCTTCCGGACATATCGTCGCTTCGCTTAGGTCAGGGTTATTACTCGCAGTTTTAGTACAGCTATATTACAGTCACAGAAAAATCTGATAAAAAATAAATTAAATATTAATTGATTAAAATAATGTACATTTTTTTAAACTGAGGGTTATAAGTTGGACATTGAGGGTTATATTAACAGTTTACCGTGTTAGGTTTTAAACACTTCAAGTCATGCTTTAAAAAATACATGTTGCCTGTAACAATAATCTATAATTTATATAATAAAACCCTCAACTGCCTCCGAACGTATACGTCGTTAAGATCCGCAAACCCTCACAACCGTTCAATATGGCGGGCATTATATAACCTGCCCCGTGTCAATTTCTAATTTATTTCAATCAAAAATTTAGTGATAGTGGATATAGAGAATACCTGTACACAAATTGATTATGCTGGGGCATAAATAAATAAGGCTAGATTAATAAATTAAGGCTAAATAAATAAATATTATGTTTAAGGAAAGGTGGAAGTTTAGAGGGAGGGGGGAAACACAAGGAAGGTGATATATAAATGACAAAATACCTCAGAATAATGTAAAACGTCAAAAGGCTAAATTATACGTTATTGTAGCAGTTATAAATATAGCATGAACTTAAATGCAATATTGTTATTCTTACCACAGGTAAGATCAAAACTACCAAAAGGTAGTTTTGATCTCGCCTGTTCGAGTGTTGCAGATTTTTTTAGTCACATGCTCTCCGTTTTAATTTTTATTGTACGTGCATTCGCTCATAAAACTTGGACGGCAAATTGCTGGACATGTTGCCTGAATAATAGAGATATCGCAAAACGTCTCATGGATGGAAACTAATACCGATTCAAAGATTGAAAATAATAGATACCGAAAGTAAAATACTAAAAAACAGTGGCACTTCGAAGGAACCACGTGGAGATAACGAGGAGGGCATATCCCACCTTGGGTTGTGGCACAATGGAATTATAAATAATTACGCACGCACATTAACTCGTATTGTTCATGATCGCTGAGTTTAATGTGTGATTTACTTCACCACTTGTAACTCACTTACAACCGCTACAGTACATTTTCTTCAGATAATCCCTCGCTACAAGAAGTGGTTAAGACTCAACAGCAAAACCGAGTAAAGAATAAAACAATGTGGTCCCATTACCTGTGTCTAATTGAGCCGCAAAGGATGGCGGGGGGGAAGGGGGTTCAGGTGTTTAATTATTTCTTGGCTCAGCGCGCTCTAGGATTCCTCGTCCGAGTAATCTACTTTAAACCCCCCATGTTGCTCTCACTACTAGCATCCTGTTTTAGTTATTATTTAAATAGTTATTCTGGAACTGTTTAGTAATATACCGTTTTAAAAATTAGTGTAATATCATTACAACATCTTTACAAGTTATAAATATGTACTAGCCAACTTTACTATTTTCTCAATACATTAGATAGCATGAGAGCCTTGAGCCAGAGTTTTATCCAATGTCATCTCTTCAGTTACTTGGAGAGAAAGCCTAGCTTTGAGCCTTTACTTTTAACAAATGGCCATAAGTTAATATCATTCTGCAGCTTTCGGATCGCTTTGATGATGTCGGCAGGATGAAAGGATAACTAACTTAAAGACTAATAATATAAATTTACTGGGCAGCGATGGAAGCCATAGTATCATGATAATAGAATAGAACCAAGATGGATACCGAAATAGATTTTAAACATTTCATATTATATTGTTTTATTATAAACCAGGATTTTTACGATACTAACTTATACTATATTTAACATACACTTTCTGCTTCACAATTTGAAAATAAAGAACAATCTACTTTTATAATCGTATAATTGTAAAAAAAAAAAAAAATATAAACCCATCGTCATGGTTGACAAATGAATAATTATGTAAAATGTATAAATCATTTTGCTTATACATGTGGAAAAACCAGGTAAACTAAATTTAAACCAGGGACAGTTATTGTGTTTCTGCACAAGAACAAGTGGACCCTCCCCTCCTAGCTTTATAAAAGAAAAATACAATTACTTTACAGTAGTAAAAGTAAATAGAAAATATTTATTTAAGATTGAGGAAATCAACACCATTTTAACAGAGATAACTCGCACAGGTTCTGCAGTGCTCTCCTTAGATTGGGCTGAAAGGTGGAGAGGGAGCTGGGCTTTGCGTTGGAGAGGGTCTACTAATGTCTACGATGATCGCTTCGTGTGCACATAAAATTTGTGCATCAACCAGCTCGGTGCTCTGGTACAAGATTTTTTTTTTAGAACAGCTACTTTAGGACAAAAAAGTTAATTTCATTTCTAATTGATGTATACTCCAGTGATGCGGCTCAGAGAGAAGTGCTGGGACCTCTTTGGGTTTTGCCTTGTCATCTACAGGTGGAGGGCATGGCATGGCTGGGAGTTCCCCGGGAAGAATGTAAATATGTATATATGTATGAATGTAATCTAGAATTTTTATTTATTTATTTTATTCTATTTTTTATTTTATTTTATTCCTTCTTCTTTTGTTAACATAGTATATTTATTTATAACCAGTGTCCTTTATTTTATCAATTTATTTTTCTTTATATTTATTTTAATGTATGTATAGTTGTACATTTAGTGTGAATGGGTACTTCAGCCCTAATACTCATTGCCCTTGAGGGTGGCAGCTTGTATTAAGTTCAATAAATAAATAAATTGATGTATAAGTTGTTTATTTTCACTTTATTAATTAAACTTATAACTAAACTAATTAAACTGGTTAAAAAGAAATAAATTACTCTTATTTTCCAAACAATAATGACACTGTATGTCTGCTTGTCACGGGTACTTTATGCTGTATATTTTTGAGTAGGTAACACTAAAGATTATTTATGTGAACCCCCGTTTCTACTATCCAGGAAGCGCCATTGCCAGAATCATAGATCACCATAATCATAGCAGTTCCAAGTAATTCCAACCTACTGACCACTAAGACCCAAAAATAATGAAAATATCAAAACCTTGCCTTGAAGCTAAAATACTCACATAGATAAAGTAATAGATACTTCAATAATCTTTTTTTTCATTGAACTGATGATGCTTATGATAATGAATTTAATGAAATCCGAATTATTGCTTCCTTGTACGAAGTAAAGGAAATATTGTAATCGCGAAAATTTTTGGTTTTCAGATTTCAACGGAAATGTCCATTTTGACTAGTTTCGTCGTGACGTCTATATGTACGTTCGAACGCGCGTATTTCGCATAAATCAAAAACCGGTTAGCCGTAGAAAATTGAAATTTCGTATTTAGGATTGTTCTAAAATCTAGTTGTGAACCTCTATTTTTGGTCACTGCATCACCGGAAGTGGTACTTTACTTGAAGGGCATAATTGATTTCCATCAAAAATGATATTAAAATATAATGCAAAACTTCTCAAATTTAGTATTTATAATTTATATATTTATTTAAATAACACACTAGATTTTGGTTAAAATTAGTGAGCCAAAGGGATACTTTACTTGAAGGTCTTAATAACCTTACATAAAAAATTATATTAAAATTAAATACAGAGATCATATGGTTCGGAAATAAAGGTTACAAACGCAATTTTTTTTTTCCACTCTTGTTAATAATTTTTATTAATTGATTTAAGTGTTAAAATTGAGTGTAAAATAATTGTTTTCTTCTCCATTTGTGAGCTAAACAAGTCTGCAGCAGAAAAATAAGATATAAGCTAAGTAGTTTCTTCCCCTTAAATGTAGAAACCGTCGAATTCCAATGCTTTATCTAGTGACATTGGCAATTCTAATGTTGTCACGAAACACGAAAAAATCTCTTGGGAACTTGTTACCTAATGAAAGAAGACGACATATAATAACGGAATGAGACCTCCAGAAACAAGAGTATGTCTCTGCGTGTGTGCCAATAGATGGACATGGCGAAGCCGAGTGTCGTTTTTGAGATTCTGCAATCTTCGGAAACTAGTAACCAAATTCGGGGTCACTTTTTGAGCCAGCGATTTATAGTTTAATAAGCGTACAGGGAAGTCACGTGTTGTCCACATCAGATATTTTTTTTTTTATTTGGTTATTTGGCTTCGTGATTCATTACAATTAAGGACGGGATAATGCTGAGTTTCCTCCGGATTGGTCCTAAACTAATCCAGAGCCTTATTGATCTATTAGAGAGAGATGAGGTGCGCTAAGTGATAAAATAGAGGGCGCTGGGGGAGAGAAAGCTGACCCTCATCCATCTGGATTTAATTAATATCTTGTAATTAATGGTTTAGTAACCGTCGCCCTCAGCCAACCCATTGTTTCCTAAATTCGCACGTTGCTTCCTCTGCTTCGGTCGTCCGCCGATAGAATATCGTTCGCCAGCGTGATGTATGCTACTCAGAGCAATGCTGCATAGTATGCTGGGATGTTAAATGTCGTACATACGTAATAAATGTTCTAAAGAGCACTTTGAAAAATATATCTATTGATTAGAAAATATACCTATACCATTATATGAAGCTGATGAGTTCGAATGTTTGAACGTGCTAATTTCAGGAACTAGCAGACCGCTTTAGGCTTAATAACATCATGCTGCGACCCGTAAAACCGCCCAGTAACCATAAATAAATTGTTAAGTGAAAAATTGTCCATTTATCGTACGTAACTTTCGATGTTATGATATTTAACGCGGGTGAAATATGGTTGATCGTACATGGAATTTAAGTAGTTATTAATAACATATCTGCCTACTTACTTATCTGTTTACGTACAAATTTCTATGCTTTGTGCCATTAAATTTCCATACTTTTATAGTCGTTAGCATACTTTTTTTTTTTTTTTTTTTAAATAGCCCTGAGGAAGGCTTACAAACTTAGGCCGAAACGTTGGCACACAATAAAAAAAACTTCTACTTATTAGTGTGTTTTTCAACACTGACCGCACTCCTAGATCAACTTACACTAAAATTAAACTTTCTAATAAGTGTGAAATTATTAGAGATTGATAAATTATTTGCCACTTCTATAATTTTGTTTGTATTAAAAACTAGTTTCGAATGTTATACATTCATCTTCAGTTCAAGGCTTAAATGGATTATATCATACAAAAAAGTTTGTACTGGTTTGTTCTTGAACTGAACTAGTTAAAGTTCGTTAAGTTAGGACAGTGCGAGAACAAATCAGTACAAACATTTCTGTTTTATATAATCCATTTAAACCTTGAGCTGAAGATGAATGTATAACATTCGAAACTAATTTTCAATAAAACAAAATTATAGAAGTGACAAATAACTTATCAATCCCTGATTAGATTGATCCTTCTATACCATCATGCGGATGTCAACTGATTGTGAAATTGTTGTTTGAAAACGTTATTTTTTAAATAAAATGGGAGAATAACAGGAAAAAAAAGAGTGAACATTTATTTCAGTAAGACATTATTTCCGTTTATAAACATTTATTGTCGTTTTGACCTAATCCCATAAAAAAAATGTCTGCAACAAACGATACAGAACAACATATTTTAAAGGTTATTTTGTATTATAGGGGCAATCCAAATTTAACGAGGGTGAAACTGTGAAATATATATATATATATATATATATATATATATATATATATATATATATATATATATGAGTGTGTGTGTGTGTGTGTATATATGTATGTATACTTGTAGGGTAGGGCTTAGTACGCTTTATTTTTCAGCTTCCATGGACCATTCACTTCTCTGATAACGCTATTTGATAAACTGAAATATGCATAATAGGTTAGGAATTTATTTCAGGTACTTAGTAAGGTCATTTGGAACAAGCTAACCTTTCACTAAGAATTGATAGTGTCACCCATTGCTCAGTACAGTCACCAGGTCTCCGTTATAGTATCGCCCATTGCTCAGTACAGTCACCAGGTCTCCGTTAACCTTTGCAGTTCGTGAGTGTGCGCACCTTGGGGTATCACCTATTGTAATCTCAGAAAGGGTAAATGAATGGAGAACCGAATATAAATAATAGCTCTTTGGTACATCAATAGCCGAATAAATCTTTGATATATATCCTTATTGTTGCTGATCCTGCTGATAGAAGATGAAAGTTATCTGCCTTTATCTACTTCAAATCGGCTTTGTACAAATAATAACTATTTTTAATTAAAATTGTATTCATTTGAAAATTAATAAAATTGTTGTGACAATAATTATCAAAAAGAGTATGGTTAAATTTAAATGCAGGATTTAAGCTAACATATCATGGCTTTTGTAGAAAAGTGTCTAAATTAGAATATATTGGAATAAGTAGACAGAAATATTTTTAAAAAATAGTTCGTATCTAAAAACGAGATATTGAACTGAGAGAGATACTTTATTATCAAAGAGGTGCTGTCCAACTGTATTGGGTTGCTATACACACAGCATACTAATATCATCATATTGAAAGTTATTACAACTTATAAATATATAGGATAATTAAGATATTCATAAAATATAATAAAAGTATACCTATAAAGGTTTTTTTTATACATAAATAGATGGGGGCATCTTGTGAATTGGTTCAAAGTTTTCGCTTTAGTGAGTGATCAGTAATTCGAGAAAAAAGAAAGTTGAATGAATCAAAAGGACTGAATTAAAGATATCTCTTTAATTCTTTTTTTATTTAAGGATGTTTTTTGATGAAATAGTGAGCCATTAAAAACGGCACTTCTAGCTCTTTTTGGTGAATCATTCAGCTCCTTGGGGTGAGCCGTAACGACGAACTGTGGCATTGAACAGTGACTAGAAGACCGAAGACCGAGTAGCGGTTACAGGAAGCGGATGTGTACCTGTCGACTGGTGTGTACCTGAAATATGGCTGTGGTACCCACCTTCCTGTCAGTAGACAGACAATCGTGGTTATGTTAACCAAGGACGGCTTCGATATGAATACTATAAGAATATATGATATTTAAAAGTTGATTCTTGTAATGTATGACATATTTACTAAATTAATTTTATTTTTATTTTTATCAAACACAACTTTCCTGAGTAAATATGTTATATAATTTCTACTAACTTTCGAAAGTTTAGCGTCACTAAATCCAATATTTATTTTATTTTTTTTTTTTTGAATAAGCATAACTTGCCTTAACGTTTAGAAATATTCTTTCATCCTGTGAGTTTTCTTTCTTTCTTTTTTTTTTTCTAATATATAATAGTTGGCAGTAATTCCTTAAAGTCTATTTTTTTCCATAAGGAATTTATTTCGTCTATTACGTCCAAAATTAAATTTTATTAAAGCATTATTATAATAGGGATTGTCTGCTATGAATGATATCGATGCCAAACTATTGTAATAATGTTTTTAAAAAAATTAATATTGGACATAATAGACGAAATAAATTACTTATGCAAAAGAATAGACTTTAGGAAATTACTGCCAACTATTATATATAAATTAGGGATTGATAAATTATTTAAATAAATTATTATGAAAGAATATTTCGAAACGTTGGTTTGTTTTAGGATAAAAATGTTAATATTATAAAAATAAAGATATATTAAGGCAAGTTGTTTATTAAAAAAAAAAATTGAATTTAGTGACGCTAAACTTTCGAAAGTTAGTATAAATTATAGAACATAAAATATAACACATCTACAAATGTTTCTTAGAATGATTCAAGGAGACGACTTTAAAGTAGTAACATTAACAAGAAGGCCTTCACATGTTCTCTAGGGCAATATCCTGATTGACCTTTCACGACCAGCAACTTATAACATATTTTGTGTAACATTCCGTCCAGCCGAGACGTTAAATGATTCTAAGATACTATAACTATTAAAGTCAGAATTTCAGTACCGTGAGAAAATGATGACCAATGAGGTAACTTTTGAAGTGTGATTGAAAACCTCAGCAATGCTTGCTAGAGGGACGATTATAAACTTCAAGTAATATATAGAGAACCAGGTCAATTATGAAAAATAATTTAGCAGTTTCTATAAATCAAAAAATGAAATTATAGAATGGCTGCGTTCGGTTCGATAGACATCATCCGCTTTTCATTCCTCAGGGATGTTGAATCCTGATTTTCTTAAAATAATTAGAAGTACGTGGATAATGTTTTTAAGCAATGATTTTTATTTTAGATGCTAAATTATCTAAGGTACAACAGAAATGTGGTATTGGGTCAAAAAAGAATTATCTACCAATTTTAATATATATATATATATATATATATATATATATATATATATATATATATATATATATATATATATATATATATATTTTTTTTTTTTGTTTAAATAAATATACAGGTATATTTATAATTGAATATTTGAAGACATGAGCGAGTTAAGGTGTTATTTTACAAATTTAATGTTTTAAGACTATGAAATTGAAGATATATTTGCAATTGAATATTTGAAGATATTTTAATGATAAAATATAATTAGAACATTGTTATTTTAATTTAATTTAAAATAATTATAAAATCACTAACCTAAAATTATTGAAAATATATTTTTCGACAAGTAAGTATATGTTACTGGACGCAGCCCACACCGAAAGGCCGAATTCACAAAATCGTATTAGGGATTGACAAATTATTTGCCACTTCTATAATTTCGTTTTAATGAATACTAGTTTCGAATGTTATACCTTCATCTTCAGTACTAGAAATACACAAAAAATTCAAATATAAGCAATTCAAAATACTGTTTGGTATTATTATACATATCAAATTTAATGTAACATAAATCAGTATTATAAAACATTTATGAATTATGAATTTAATTAAGAAAAGTATTTGTATTTGATTTCTTGTCTTAATTAAATTCATAATTCATAAATGTTTTATAATACTGATTTATATTACATCTAATTTAATATGTATAATAAACTATATTTCGAATTGCTTATTTTTTAATTTTGGGTGTGTTTTTAGAACTGAGAATGAATGTATAACATTCGAAACTATTTTTCAATAAAATAAATTTATAGAAGTGGCAAATAATTTATCAATACCTAATTAGATTGATCCTTCTATACCATCATGCGCGATGTCAACTGACCAATTAGATTGATCCTTCTATACCATCATGAGGATGTCAACTGACCAATTAGATTGATCCTTCTATACCATCATGAGGATGTCAACTGACCAATTAGATTGATCCTTCTATACCATCATGCGGATGTCAACTGACCAATTAGATTGATCCTTCTATACCATCATGAGGATGTCAACTGACCAATCAGATTGATCCTTCTATACCATCATGCGGATGTCAACTGACCAATTAGATTGATCCTTCTATACCATCATGAGGATGTCAACTGACCAATCAGATTGATCCTTCTATACCATCATGCGGATGTCAACTGACCAATTAGATTGATCCTTCTATACCATCATGAGGATGTCAACTGACCAATCAGATTGATCCTTCTATACCATCATGCGGATGTCAACTGACCAATTAGATTGATCCTTCTATACCATCATGCGGATGTCAACTGACCAATTAGATTGATCCTTCTATACCATCATGAGGATGTCAACTGACCAATCAGATTGATCCTTCTATACCATCATGCGGATGTCAACTGACCAATTAGATTGATCCTTCTATACCATCATGAGGATGTCAACTGACCAATCAGATTGATCCTTCTATACCATCATGCGGATGTCAACTGGCCAATTAGATTGATCCTTCTATACCATCATGAGGATGTCAACTGACCAATTAGATTGATCCTTCTATACCATCATGCGGATGTCAACTGATCATAAAATGGTAATGTTTATTTTTATTTCGGGTATTTACGAAGAAGATGTCCGACGCTTTTAAGATGACGTTATGGTTTGTTGTATTGCATATTTCATCTACATTCCATTCCCTCGAAAACGTTTTAATTTAATATTAAAGAGTCGACTCTTTGCTCCTTGTTTCCAGAACTAAACGTTTTGACTCGTAAAATTTTAAATTATTCAGGAACGATATGCAAAGTGAAAACTGGGAAGTTGACAAACCACGTCCGCTAAAATATCCAGAAGAGATTTATTTTTGGAAGAGTAACGTTGAGCTTTTTTGTGGAGGTAGGCCATTTGTCCGTGGCGCACCCTGGCTGTCAGGTGAATAATTAACCCATGGCGGCTCGTCCGCTAATTAGCTACGACCTGAACAAATATCGCACCCAGGTAACAATGGCTACCGTATCCTTTTAGCCTTCATATAGGGCACAGCACAGGTTTGTAGCCGAGCTGAAAAGGAATTTCTTTTGCAAGGTGCTAGGGTTGTGCAATGTTATTATGACTAGAAATGGAATGCATAACTGAACTGCTTATGAATTATTCAGTATTTTAGTGTATGCAATTAATAAAGGTGACATTAAGGTCTTCCAGGATAAGTTGATTTATAACTGTATAAGCAACAAGCATCTTCCTTAAAGGTATATAACAAAAGGTCTGATTTTAAATGAAAAAAGCAAATAACATTTAGTGAATCTGTGGAAATTTATATTTGATTTCATATCTCACATGCTCACAAGCTCGATTTTACTTTAGTTTATACATATATTTTTTTAACCTTTTTCCATTTCCGAAACCCCCTTAATATATGTAGATATATATCAATCTTTTTATAAAAGACTCAAGATTTTTTTAAGATAATCACTTTAACTAAGAGAATTCGACTAGATGTAATAATTCAAAGTTATCGCAATGCGTTATTTTGCAAAAAAAAATATTTATGGATTGTATAATATGGCATTTATTTTGAAAATGACCAAAAATTCTTACTCGAAGAAAACAAATAACATATAAATACATAAAATAAAAGAAGAAGAGAATAGTACCCATAAAGGGTCTTGAATTCCGAACTTGATAAGGTAAAGTAGTGAATAAATGACCAACAGTTATTCAAGGTGAAGTGGTACCGCTTCTATCATATTGATGGGTGTGGTACCCATTTTATAGAGGCTAAATATTCCCCAAGAGAGACTCTCCAACCATTAGTCGATCCAAAAGGATAAATACATTTTCTGTACAAGTCAGATTCGACCCTTACTCATTGAGAAATCCCAATCTAACAGATATAATAAATAAATTTAATTTAATCAAGAAAGTACTACTTAAGGAAGTAACATAAATGAATTATGATTAAAATAATGCATAAGAAGCTCGACTCAAAGTGATAAATAACGAGATCCAAAATGTGAGGCCGCAAATAAGAAAGGAGTTAGGGAGGGTACAATGGTTATAAAGGTCAGTAGGTTGGGATAAGGAATTCTCAGAGCGGGCGGAGGAAGGCTTCCTAAGGAGGTTCCAGAATAAGGAAAGGTTTCTTGGTTGTAAAGTACAGTAACAGAGAGGAACAAGCTTAGCAAAGCCAACTTGGTATACCAGGAACATACAAGAGTGTGTCATAAGGCCCGTTTAGACGGTAACAGTTACGCGATTGTTGCCACCATGGCAGCAACTGCCATCGTGTAAACTGTATGATAGCTGTGGTCATGACAGTTACTGTCACACCTTATATACTGTAATGTGTTTTAGCGGGAATACATTACTTCCATAATTATTTTAAGAAAGGCAACTCAATTAATAATAAAAAAAAGGAATATCGATACTTAGTTTTCAATGATTAAATTAATAAAACCAAATCTAAATATAAGATTGAAAAAATTTATAATATATCCTAAAAAAATATGCAGCTTCTATCCCTCATCCAAGTATTCAATATAGTCAAAACGTTGGATAGAATCATTTTCAAGTTCATTTATAATCCAAACGCAACAATATATGAAAATAATATTTTCCCCCACAATTACCATTACATTTGATGAGGTTAATAAGATGCGATAGCTCACTCTCAAGGCGTTACATGTATCAGTTAAAGTGAGAGTAGATGCCACTGTCGTGACACCTACTGCCAACTATCACATCAAACCTGATAGTGAGACAGTACTACCACGACAATTGTCATACATTTTACACCGTAGCAGCGGCTGCGGCAGTAGTAACAGTTTACTATACATAATTATATTTTTATTGAGGTTTTGTTCTTATTATTTGTATGTTGCAAGAGATGAGTGACCAATAAAACCTTAGAAAGTAAATTTATTAATATAATATAATAGTAAGTTTTTGAATGGATACCGCAACTAGAACAAGCGCCCTCGATTCGATTCAATCAAATCCCTTTCACTAAATTATTTTTCTTATAAAACTAGGGAAGGATCCCGTTGCAAAGACGGTTGTAATCACTGGAGAAAAAAAATACAAGAACATAATATTTATTTATTTAGCCTTAAAGTATCAATTAATTAATTGATTTAAGGCTAAATAAATAAATATTATGTTCTTGTATTTTTTTCTCCAGATAAATAAGGCTAAATAAATAATTATTTATATAGCCTTATTTATCTATGCATAGAAACGGGTAGACTATACAGTACCCGGAATACTGAACGGTTGTGAAGGTTTAGCAGGTCTGACCAACGAAAACGGTCGGACGAATCTAAAGGTTTTTTAATAAAAATTTCTATACCTTATCAGATTACACGTCATGGGCTCTTATATAACTTTAATAAAAAAATAAAATAAAAAAAATCCTTAATATTTGAAACAGAACAAAGGGTGAAAAAAAAATCCAAGTATACTTCTTTTTTTATATTTTTATAATGGACAAAAGGCAGGGAAACATTAATTTAAGGGGTTTAACTAGCGCTACCTATGGGACAGGAAGTCGGTAGCTTCCACTTTGGGCCACAATATCATCCCCGCCAAAGCAACCTTAATCGCTTATGTATTTTATATTCATAAATTACTTTATTAAACTCATTCTAAATTCTTATTAATGAAAACCTCTATGGTTTTCACAAGAATCGTGTTTTACTCTAATACAAAAAGTTAAAATGAATTTATTTGCAGGCTGTAAAACTTGGTATTCTGAGTTTTAGTGAGACATAAACGTATATATTTTATTATGATGAATTAGTGACTGGTATCTTCAGATATATTATTTCTTTAAGGACAGAAATATTTTTGCAAAAAAAAAAAATTTAATATAGAACCAATTAAATAAAAACGTCTGTATGGAACGCCTGTATTGAATTCACATTAACAACTTAAAATTTGTATTGTTTAATATTTTTTCTCTTTTTTAGACGAACTTCTCAAAGGCTAATTACTAGTTTATACAACTTTTTAAGTTTCTATCGACTACTTCCGATGGGCTCAGTGAATGCGACGACCACCAAATACGAATCTCCAAAATATATATAACAAAAAATAAGTCTATACAAAACATAAACTTCAAAAGAAACTCTAAACTAAATACTGCAACTAACTAGAATTATATGAAGACTGTTTCGAGACCTATATTAACTTCTAAACGCCGAAGTAATATTTCATAATTAAAAATAGCCAAAAAAAATTTTAGAAATATTTAAGATTACAATTAAGGATAGGAATGATTTATATTTTATGTTATGATGATATTAAAAGTTGGAAATATTCACACAAAATAGGAATATATAACAGCAATGATTAAAACAGTAAGTAATGTAAAAAAAATAATTTTTTAGACACAAACATTTGGAAACCAATTATCAAAAATATCAGAAATTACAAAAATATATTACAAAACACTTTGTAAAAAAAAAAAAAAAAAATACTGTCGTAAAAGTCTTTTTCTTAGAGTTTCGTATCCATCACATCACAATTTAACAAAAAAAAAAAAAAAAAGAGAAAAAAAAAATCGCTTAAAGCTAAAGTGGCTTTTGTTTTTTGTTTACAATGAAAAAGCAAGAATCCCTGCATTAGGATCTTTTAGGAGTTATAGGTTTCAAATGGTAGGGAGAATCTTTGTTTTTATTGAAAGTTATTTTAATTTAATTTTAGCCAAAAGTATATTATGCAAAAATCTACTAAGTAGGTAGCTAATATAAAATAGTAATAATATAAATATTTATTTATTTTAATTTTATTTTATTTAGTTATTTTTTTGGGTATATTTTTTTAAAACATTTTTCCTACTATTAGTATTTAAAATTATATTCAACTTATAATTTAAATTTTATTTTCATGTTAAAGATCAAATCTAAAATTGTATGATTGTAACGATGTGTCATCCGTAATAATGTAAAATAATAATTTTTGTTTGTGTATATTTGTAAATAAAGGCTTTATTATATTATTATTATAGTATAAATATTGGAGTTATATTACAATAATTTTCCATAAAATCACAGAATAAAACATATTATTTACTACACAGCAGGACAGTCCGCAGAATTTTTTTGAGGGGATTTAAATTTTTTGTCGGGGATTAAATAAGAAGAAGACAAGACACTTACACGTCTATAATTTTCAAATAGGACGTAAGTTTTAAGGATAAAATGCAAATTGGATAAAATTATTATTATAGAAAATACAAATCTTATGTTGGTGAATATGAAAATCATATTTTAAAAAAAATTTAGGTGGAGGATATATTCTCCTGATTCCCCCTGCCTACGCTACTGCTACACGGAAATTGTTTACAATAATATTATACATTATATGAATTGAGAGATAAGTAAATTCTATATAATAAATAAAAAATAAATAACTCAATCTATAATGCTTCTCTATTAGACAATACACTCCTTTTATGGATAAAATGTCATCTTATAATTGTTTGCTTCCTAAGTTTTAATGCACCTTTTTCATTCCTGCTGTTATTCATTTACATTAAGAAACTCTATTGACTTTTCTCTCTAAATCTTATTAACTTCAAAGACCAAAAAGCTCTTGAGGAATACAGGAATCAAATCAGTGCCTGTGGTACATGGCAACCACGGCGACAAATAGCCTATAATATCTATTATGTATTAACAGTTATAAAATTGAAACATGTAACCACATTATGACAGGAGATTAGATAATACCTGGTTACAGGCGATATAAAGCCGTAAAATATTATATCGTAACTTCCAGGTAGAGGAATCCATTATGGGAAAATAATCCTTTAATTAACGCTCCGCTAAAACGAGGAATTTTCGCCTAAATTTAACCCAGATTTATCCGGCGTATAATCCGCCGAATATATTTGCAGACATTTGGAGGGAACGGTATGGTATCACATTGATCCCTCAGGGAAGGAGTAATGTTGGACAACAAAGATTCTTTTGATACAGACCGCAATAACCACACCAATCTTCAGCTTACTGTGGTCAGTTACTTTATCATTATTACATTGTTTTATTTATTTAACCGATTCTCTAATGCCTTATACAAATATAAATACAAATAAAACATTTCAGTTAAATTCCCGAGAAACAGCAGTGTAACCAAGCTCGAATAGACCCAGACACTGTCTAGAAGACACCTCGACCCAATTCATAAGCACTTTTTGTCAGGATACATTCCAGATATACCAATCATTAAATATTTATTACCAGATATAAATGGCAATTATAAAGGTAGGGAATCACAAAACAAAATTAAAGAAATACAATTTGTATTAAGAATTGTTTTATGTTTATTTTAATAGATTACAATCGAAGAGTCAACTATTGTAGAAAATTAGCCAAATTTTATTTCCACTCTCTTCGGGTGTTAATCTCCAAAAATTTCATCACTAAATTTATCTATTATTATTATCATATATAATATTATATAATAATATAATATAATTATTATAGATAATATTATTATCTATACGTTTTTATTTATCCTGAACAAGAACTTCTATTTCTCAATAGCTTAAATTTGTTAATTTTTTTCAATCAGATTTTCGATTACCCAAGATATTGCCTAGGTTGCTTAAGCGTCGTTTACGCCTATGCCTAGAATCCTGAATATTGTTGAACAAGTGATCTCGTAAGAATAAGTTCATACTATCATAAGAAGTAACCATCCGTTCTTAAAAATTAAAATAAATGTGAGGTATTAAAAGAGTTAATATTATATTATATACACTTTTATAATACAAGTGTTCTAAATACAAGAAGCAGTGCTATATAAATAGAGTGGCCATGGTGGTGGCAGATGTAATAGATCTGACTGTAAAGGAGAAGCAGGATGTCCTGAGTGCTCGTCAAGTGTCCTGCGAACAGGCGAGTATCCTGTTCCCGGTTTGTAAAAGAATAAAAAACAAATTGAACACAGGAGGTTAAATATCAAAAAAAGAATCAATCTACAACTTGAGATAAAATTACATTCTACTCTCTGATACAATTCATTTGGTGTTATCTCAACTAATCTAACTCACTCGTATAGAAGGGCTTGACCCAAAAACAATCTTAAAAATAATTAATTACAAGCATAACATTTATTTATTTAAATCTATTTTAATAAAAAATATGGAACACAGATAGCAGCAAACTATAGTACCACAATTATCAACTCAAGAAATTTAAGGTTATCAACTCCCTAAAATAAAAAATAACCTAATAGATGAAGTTATAAACTTTAATTATATAGGTCTGTTCCAACACGTGTTTTGATTATCATCAAACTGTCCGGCACATGCGCAGTATGATTTTTTCCGTTACAACAACTGCACCCCGCAATTGCCCGACAATTTGATGATAGTCAAAATTCATGTTGAAACAGAACTATTAGGCTTATAAAAGGAACTCAAATCAAGTTATCTTATAGCGTCTGTAACAACCATAATATAGATTTTAAATACTACTAAAATAGATTTACGTTACTAAAAACAAATAATGTCATAATAAAACAGTCATTTCAAGTCTCGAAATTGAATACATTACAGTTACAACATGAATAGTTATAGAAGCAACAAGAGAGGAAGAGATAACATGAGGCAATAAGGACAGGAATCTCTAGTGCCCCTTCTAACTTCCAGAGGGCTCTGCCCTGTATCCATAGAGGTCTTCTATACAAAAAAAACAAATTTCCTCTGCGGCCCACTTCCCTGCTTTTTTCCACTCTTACGAAGGCCACTTCTCTACAATTTTTTGGGATTAGT